>JAMZAV010001225.1:0-187042 GCA_024449915.1 Sweltsa coloradensis
AAGTATGCTCCTTTGGTGCACAAACGTGCACTAACGATGCACAAACGATCCACATAACTTTTAGTGTGAAATTTAGTTTTGGGGGGGCCAACTTGACGGAGCCGTGTAAAGACACCCCTCCTATTTTAGCTCTTGACGAACATCGTGAAACAACACAATATTGAACCATTTCAATCCAGCAATAGTCTTTAGTGTGGTACAGTAAGGCTGTCAGTTAAAATCGTCCCACAGTACGGCCATCTTTGAGCACATGTTTGAGTCGTGACGTCAGGGCGCGGAGTTAGACTACTCGTCCATTGTTTTTTGTAATAATAATTATTAGGAATAGCAACGAGCATAGCCCTTAAACACAGAACTAGTGCTTAAACTAGCGTGGCCAATACTTTTGGTGGAGGTACCGGGTAGAGTAATAGTGATGGGATAGTAAAATAAGTATAATAATATGTGTTATAACACGGGACCATATTATAAACTAGGAAGCTTCGCAAACGCTTTTTCAGGCGCGTTGTTGGATGAGCGTATGTTTTTCGTGTAAATTTGCGATTTTCATGAGAAATTATTTTTCTATTCCGCTCAAATTTTACACAAATATATAAATTCATAAAATTGAGGTTCTGTGAAAATATCAATACAATCGGATAAAGCATGTAGATGTTATAAGTCGAAGATTTCTTTTTTAAAACGAAAAATGCGTAAAATTGCGATTTTCACAAGAAATTGGTTTTAGATTGCGCTCAAATTTCACACCAATATATTAATTCATAAAATTAAGGTTCTGTGGAAAAAACATTACAATCGGAAGAGCATGTAGGTATTAAGCATTGAATGTAATATTTTACAAAATTTATGTAAAGCTATGCTTTAAAGAAACCCTAAATAAATAAATAAATAAATAAATAAATAAGTCGAAGAATGTTTTAAAAATTTAAAAAAATCGTAAAATTGCGATTTTCATAAGAAATAATTTTTCGATTCCGCTCAAATTTCACAGGAATATATAAATTCATAAAATTAAGGTTTTGTGAAAAAATCATAACAATCAGATAAAGCATGTAGGTGTAATTAGTCGAAGAAATTTTTTTAAAATCGAAAAAAATCGTAAAATTGCGACTTTAAAGAGAAATGATTTTTCGATTGCGCTAAAAACGTGGCAGTTCTAAGTTCAGAGATTTAGAAGGCCTCCATAAAATTTCATCGCAATTGGAGTATCAGTTTAGCCAGAATCGTGTGGACAAACACACAAAAATACAAAAAAAAATGAAAAAAAGAAAGAAAGAAAGAAAGAAAGAAAGAAAGAAAGAAAGAAAGAAAGAAAAAACATTCCTGTTTTTTTTCTCTAGTGTAGTGTAATGGAATCTTCGCTACGCTCATCCAACTAGATCACGAGTGGAAGACAAAGCTACAGTAGACAAACAGGAAGTAGACAAATGCAATCGCCAGAACTGTGAGATGTGGATGTGATAGATTGAAATATAAATATGGAAAGTCACAAGTCAATACAACATTCCAAAAGTTTCGTTTGTTAACGAGTTGACAAAATGGCTGAAGCGAAAGAAGGAGAGCGTAAATGTTGAAAGTGCAAATAAGAGAACAATTTTCTCGGGCAATCTTAATTTTATGTCGAGATATCATTAAACCTAGTCATATTGTGTTCATGCAAGTATGGATACCCTACTAATTAAATCTCATCCAATGCCGGTAGTTGTAAATACCACAAAAGCTGAGCCTGGATATAATCAAGATATAATCGTGTGTTGCAGCCCTCGCATTCCTGGCATAGTAACTGTCGCATCTATCTTATGTCCTGTCAGCTGTTCTTACTGCAATCGCGAAGAGGATAGATAGATGTTTCTGTCAGGATTTCGTTAAGAGTCTGCGAAAGTCGATTATTATTTCATATTGTAGAACAAAGATATTTATGACATTTTCCGGCCCCAAACGCAGCACAATTATTGTAAATTCGTATTTTCGATATTTATAACCGGTTACTGTTCCGATTTAAAAACAACATGTTATATTTATCAATTTCATTAATCGGGAAACACTCCAGTGTAGGTGTAATTGATTTTGTGTGATGAGATAGATTTTTTTATTTCAGAATTGAACAAAAACATAATTATTATGTTTGAAAATCGTATAAAAAAGTGCGTATCGGTTTTAAAACAAATTCGCAACCAACAGGTAAAAAGTAGCCTTTTGGATATTTTTTTTTTTTTGGGGGGGGGGGGGATGTGAAGCGAGTTAATAAAAGTAATACCGGGCCGCACATAGCATTGCTTGTTATGTTTGTTAGGGAAAACATCTCGGAAATATCCTTGGTCTACAAGAGAGGATATTAGGCCTACTTATATTTAACATATATATAAGACGCGTAGGCAGAATCCACTTCTGTGGCACGATCGCCACTTGGCAAATAGCTATTCGTCGCCCAAGATGCATCCGATCCGATGTACATATTCAACTTTGCATAGTTTATTTCTCAATTTTAGGGCTAAAACATCGGACCGTCAATAAAATTGGGAGACCAGGGCCAGAATAGGAAATCGTGGAAACGGTAAACTCTGTACTTTAAAAAAGAATCGAGAATCGTACGAAAGAAATTATCTTTTAATTTACCTAAAATCATGTCAGAAAACTGAAATGTGACTAGGGCATCATTTTCGCTTCAAAATGTCAAATAAATGTGATGTCAGCCAGCCAGCCTAAAGAACAGTGTTTACGGTACCTGTTCTATTCAAAGATTGTAAAGAAATACCGTGGTAAAAACAAAAACTTCCCCCTTCCCTTACACACACAACCAATGTTATTGCATGCAGACATGTACCCCCTTTGAACCATATGAATCGGTTATTTGAGAAACCCCATAAGTCATCAAAACGTCATATTTGAGTTAGACACGGAATCGTGTTTTTGAAAGGTCGACCCATCCTTGGTTGAGAAACCCTATTAGTCGCACTTACACTGTGTATAATATAGGCGGCTGAATATTTGGTTTATTTGAGAAACCCCACAAGTCAATGACTTATGGGATTTCTCCGCTAAATGAAGGGCAGTACCTAGGCAGTGCTATGTGATTTGTTGTTCTCGCTGTGCTAACAGGCGGTGGTGGACAAAACAAAAACCATACAGTGGTCAGAATGTTTATTTATCTTGTGCAAACTGGTCGATTTGAGACAATTTCTCAATATTTCCCGGTACGAGGGCATTCGTTTCTTCCCTGTGACAGGGATTTTGGAGTTGTCAAACGCGCTCTTAAAAAAATAGATCGTGTCTATACACCGTTGCAGTATGCTGAGCATATAGTTAATTCAAGTGCACAACAAAAGTTTGTTGTTAAATTGGTGGATACAGAAGACATTCTGGACATGAAGTCATGGTGGCCGCAGTTCTACAAACGAAACACCCTAGCCACGGAGTCAATGGGACGAGCTGTGCCACGAGACCAGAAAGTAAACTTCAACATCTCTCAATTTGCACACTTTGAGTACTCTAAGAACCAGCCGGGGAGAGTGACAGCCTACAGCCACATCGATGGTGTTGTAAAATACACCTTCAATGTGGGAATTCATAACACCACATTGGTGTCACCAACCATAAAAGCCTATCCTGAAGGGAGTGTTCCCATTAACATTAAAAAAATGGAAGATCTCAAAAAGTTGCAAGCATACATTCCTGACGAAGACAATGCCAACGAATTCTTTGAAGAAATCTTAGCTTGGCCAACAGTAGATAAGGACGACAAGGACGATGAGTAGCTTCACAGATGGATGCAAAAACATTTCTGTAATGAATGTAGACTTATAGGCCTAAACTATTGTATGTGGTCACAATCATTAACTCATTAACTCACAGTTAAAAATATTAATATACTAAGTTACAAAGCTGACTTTACAATGTGTTCCACAATGTGCATTGAAATAGGGAACGTTAGGGTCGTATAATATAAGCCTAATGTACGGTCTTTGATCAGCAAGACACTTCAAGAACAAAATAAAGTTTAAAAATAGTTATTACCTTAAATGACTTACTAGAACTTATTGAAAACCCTTTTTACTTCCTAAAATTCAGTATTTTTATTTTAAAATTTTCATTTATTTGAGAAAGCCCATAAGTCAAGCATGGTTATGCCCTGATATGTTATCAATAATAAACACTCAAGGGGCTGATAATGACAATAAAGTATTGTTGAATAGTCATTGTCTGAACCATAAAAAAATATTTTATGATTTTAGGTTTTTTAAAGCTGAAAATTGTTTTTGCCCTTTATCTCAAAACTACCAAACCTTGACTTATGGGGTTTCTCAAATAACCGATTCATATATTATGCCCACCTTTTCCCTTACAAATTAACATTTTGCCGAGTATTGAAAACACTTATAATACAATCATAGGTGAGACTCACATTAAACGTAAGTCTACCCGTAAGACAAAAATATTCATCTTGCCTTGCTGTTCAAGTTTGGTTTTTGAGGTTAGATTGTACCATGGGGAATTATTGTCTTGTGACTCTTGTCCGATCTGGGCTGGCATGATATTCAATGCCTGAAACGCTGTCAAACAGGCTCAGTCATTCCCCTCGGGATTGGCGGTAGGTGATGTTATGGTAAAATAGGACTGATTTAATCCATCTCTAGGATTGAGAGAGTGGTTTAGGCAGATCACTTTGAAGGCAGAAAAAATACCTACCTACTATACTGTAAATGATTGTTGTTGAGACGCTCAAATCGAAACCATCTCCTCGCATAAAATAGCCAAGTTATAATAGATTTGTTACATGTGTTAATTCATTCATTCATATCTTCCCGAACTATTGTAGAGGTCCGACTTTAATCTAGGAAGTCGTCGGTTCGGTTCTAGTCGCCGTCAATAACGTTGTTCCAGTATCTACACTCTACTCTGCAGGTGAAGCCGTCCGCGGTGGCACATACGGTTAGGACGATGATCCGAAGCGTAAGGCCATACGAGGACGTGGGTTCGAATCCCGCATAGGACATGGTTTTTTGTAATCGCCCTTCATCGTCATCTGTCACCATTATCTCAACAGGTGATGTGAATGCTGGAATCGAGCCCTGGGATATTTTCTCCCAAACCCTCACTAACTTCCACCTACTTCTAGGCTCACTCAACCGTTCTAGTCAATGAAGAGGAGCAAGTTGTTCCACTAGAACATTATTTCAATTTGGGAAAGACTGGAAGAGACTACAGAAAGAACTCTTGATTACGGTTAGGCAGGTTAGGACGTTCAGCTAGAATCCATCTAGCCTTTTCGAAGCCAGTGTATACTGCAAAGTAATAGGCAATATCTCGACGGTTATGTAATTAGAAGGAACATTGACGACTGACCAAGGCGTATGTAGGCCTAAAAATACTAAAATAGTTTGGCTGTTGTCACCTGTAGGGCCTAGGGCTGATGGCTGGTTGTGGCAAGGGCAAGTCGGAGAGGACACCGGGACGCGACGCCGGGACAAGCTCGATGATCGATGATCCAACATCTCTCATCGTCGCGAATAGTCTCATGCACATTTGAGTTAACAAACACCGTCACCCTTTCATCATCTCGATGAACCTTAATGCACCAATACGTCATAAAACTCACTTGAAATTAAATGGAACAGGTGTCGTGCGCACGCCCTCAAGTGAATCAACTTGTCAATTACAGGTGTGAAACTAGTAGCAAACCGAACCCGAGACGAGACCATTAGCGCCACCAGTCGTCGTCTTGCGGAACTACTTGAAGAGTTGGTTCATCTCACCGCCGTCTGGATGTATGTAAGATACAAAAGAGCTGCTTGTCATGGCTCAACAAATTCGGTCATGACTTTCAGTGAACTTTCAGTCGGTAAAGAAGTTCATGCCCCCCTTAACTAACGCCATCTATGGTTCAAAGCTGGAACTAGATCTGTGAAACTTCCTTTCCCTACCTGAGTTTGTTGTCATAATTCATGGAAAATAAACAATTCCTTGATATAAAACGTTCCAACTAAATAAAAATATAATTAACACCTTTATTATTCATTAATTAAAAGCCCGTCCAAAAGTCCCAATCCTAAACCTGAAATAAATCTACTTCCGCCCCCCTTAACTAGCCCTATCTAGCGGCAGACCGACAAAGCTCTATGCCTTTTGCATGTCAATCATTTAACATGGGGAAATCCGAGCCACGACAAGCAGTATCATTTGTATCTTACATACATCCAGACGGCGGTGGTTCATCTATTCACTACTAGAGTGCGGATCGCGCTGCCGATTTGCAGGGTGGCCATGGTATCGGCAAAAAAATATTAAAATAACTTTCTCTAGAACGATTTTTGAAAAGAACACAACTATTTAGCAATCAAACTTTCCTAAATATATTTTAAAATTGTAATATTTAGTAAGTATGCAAAAAAATTATGTCATTTGATGCCCCTAAACATTGACATAATATTTGGCAAGGTTGGCAAAGAAATTGCAGTTGAATTAAAAATATAATTACCAACAAGTCGGGAAAAAATCTCAATCTCAATTCTTAAAATCATTGACTTAAATCATTAAGTTATAATCCTACCTCCGTGGGATCAACTTCTTCATTCATGAATTATTTGTAATATAATATCATATATCTGTATAAAATATCACATTAATACGACCAAATAAGGTGATGTTGATTGTTTGTTAATTGCCAACGTTGGCGTCCGTGCTCTCACTTGACTTAAATAGTGAGGTTATATTTTTTAAATTTTTACGTCAATTTGTGTTTTTATATTTTAGCGGTGGTATAAAAGCCTGGCTGGTTTGATTTCACGTATCTGTTTTAGTGTTTTCGAGAATATGAGTATATAATATTGATAATTACAAAAATCCGTGGCTTACGCGGGAATCGAACCCACGTTCCCTTGGTGTCACATTCTCGGGACCCAACCCCCAATCGTATGAGCCACCGTGGACGACAGATCTAAATCGTATAGTAGTGAGCGAGTACAACACAATGCAATCCGTCCAAATAGGGATTGATTGATGTGATCAGGGGAGTAGGAAGTCGCGAAGGTTCAACGCCAGACTCTAACCGACAGTTCCTTGGTTCGATACCCGCGACATGACTGTAAGGTAAGTGGGCTTTTCACCTGTGTACCTACTAGGGTTTTCTCGTGGGAAACCTGCCAAGGGTGCAATGCACATGCTCTTCTGCAGGTGGCTAATAGTAATAGGTATATTGAAGTTAGGACAACTGTGACGGGATGTCCGGGAGCTGTTAGGTCAAGATTATCGGGATTTGAACCCTGGCCCTCTCGAATCAGAGTCGCGCACTTAACGCTCGAGCCAACACTGTCGGTATAAATTACTTCTTATAGTGTATGTTGTACTAGGTACACGTTGTTGTAGTTACACCCTCGGCGAGAAGTAAATCAAGGGCTGGGTGTAGTAGATACAACTAGACCCCTTGATTTACTTATGGGCTATGGTGTACATCTCTGATTTATTATGTCGATTCGATGTGGTATCTTTTACAGTCAGAACCACAACAGTTACACAAACTACAATATCAACAGACACGTCTGAACCCTTTCGTATGGGGGGGGGGGGGTGGGGGAATCATGGAGGAATGGTGAGCTGATGAGCTTGTTTTTGCTTCTACATCCTTCCAACTAGCCACTGCTCAGCACACCCTACTTTCCCACTTGTAGTCGATGTCTAGCATTTTGAAGTGGAAGGGGGGGGGGATTGGATTGGATATATTTATGCAACTTGGCTAATCGAGACGAAGGGAGGGACGTAAGGGATGACGCGGGGGGACAAGAGGTGGACAGGCCTGTGTTAGTCAGAACCAGCCACAACCACAAGCGTATGGGGAGGGCAGGGGTTTCCCCACGTCGTGGTCGTCTCCGTCTGTGTCATCATCCGTCCGTCTTGTCATTGTCGTCGCCGTCGGGGAGGTAGTCAAAGGGAAGGGGAAAGTTGAGAACACGGGAATAAGTTGGGGGGTATTCCCCTCCTCCCCCCTGCTGGATGACAAGAATGTTTATGGACGTGTTCTGCAACAGAAGTATGCCTACCTAAACCTGTGCTCGAACCAAGATCCTGTGTGAATACTTGACCACCTGATCTGGCGTGAAGATCTTTGCTAATCCGTAGAACTGCAGCCGGAGGACCTGGGGTCGAGTCACCGCTCGAGCAAACATTCTTGTCAATCACACACAGAATCTGAAAATCACCTTCGAGCTCTGCCTGTCTTACAGTATTCTCAGACTTAGATGCGGAAGGAATTTTGGGGGGCGGAGCCCCTTTACAATTTAATAGATATCGTAACAACGCTAACAATATAGAACATTTTGATTGTATTGAGCATCTTATTATTTTATTTATTTATTATTTATTTAACGTCTATCCTATTCAGTTATAAACATTGGGAACAGTAGTAGTATTTTTAGTCAGTTTCTTCAAAACCGTTGTTTTATGTCCTCTGATTTAAACCAGGTGGCTGGGTATAAAAATATTACCTTCAATTAAACGTAAATGACATCAATGAACAAATACCACAGACACGGCACATAAATAATTGTATGTTGGCTTTTAGATCCTTGTTTTATTGTAAGGGGGGGGGAGATAAATCCGTGTATTGCGGGCTAGTAAACTGGCCGTCTCGCAGGCGCACCACACCGTACGGTGGCGCAGGTGGCAGGCTGAGGAACTACTGCGCTAGACTAGGGAGAGTAGCGCTGCTGCGGTGTACCGTACAGTGGCATGGGCCATGACACAATAACAGCCTGTCCAAGAGGAATATTGAGTTTAATAATTCAAATTACAACAAATTCCAGAGTTTATTGATCCGAATATTGTATAAAAACAAAAACAACACATAACATCTCCTTCAGAAACATGAGACGTTTAATTTCATTTACTTTATGTACCATATTATAAGCTGAACGTAGGAAGCCTAAAGCAAAACCCGTGTAAAGTTGAGGATAAAGTTCATTAAAGACACATATTCTAAATAAGATTGCCGCTACACAATGTTTCCATAATCTCAATCAATCTGTCTTCTATTATTAATAACTGTTCTGCTCGTGAAGATGTTAATATTATCATGCATTAGTAGAACATCACTTGTGCATCTTCCAAGTTGCGCTAAAGATAGCAGACAATAATTATCTGAAGTGTCAGATCAGGTGACTAAACCGCTTGAGCTTGAGTGAGGGTGTTGACTGAGTATAGCTGCTCGTGGCCTTGCAGGGTACGTAGGGGACTTTGTAGGGGCAAGTGAAGCGCAGACTTGTTCTTGGGGGGGAAACACACGTGTTACAACGTCAATGCAGGGGATGAGGTATCAAATGATCATGTAAATCTTATGCTTGACTTAAGCCAACGAGGGAAACAAGATATAGGTGCTGGGGTCAGGGGACCTTGGCGTGTAGGGAGAGAGAGAGACATTGTGGGGTTTCTGAAACCAGTTGCGCGATATGGAAACAACATATTCAAGTCGGCCGTCTTCAGGGCAGGAAGATGTCGTTGAAGGGTAGTTTGGTGAAGATACGGTTAGACATCTCCTTGAACAGAGCTCCGAATGTGAGTTGCAGGGAGGGTAGCAGCTCCGCGACGATAGCTTCCCAGTTGTCGTTCATGAAGCGGTTCATGGTGTCTCCTACAACACACATTTCATGTATTTCAACTTTTTTGTAAGTGATAGAAAAAACTAGAATTTACATTAATTGACTAAACTCTGTTGTACATGTACACAATTGCCACATAAACACAGAATAGAACATGCAAGGTGCTTCATGGTACACACATAACCTAGTGCAAATACAGGTGTGACGGTCAAATCAATCATCATTCAATATCATTTTTTAATTCGCAACCATTTCGCAACCAGCATTTTTCTAACAGTATTTAAAAATTGGTAGCATATAACAAAAATACGATATACTTGCTTATTTTCGTGCGGGGCAGACAAATCAAAGGGGAGTGTAATATATTTTATTTATTTATTTCACTTTGATCATATTTATTGATACAAAGTGAGTTACAAAGAACCAAGTGTGTCATGGTTCATGGGAGGAGAATGTTGAGAGTCGTCTACGTAAACTACACGTCACACTTTGTTAGTTTTCATCTTATGCAGAACTTTGAGGGTTGATGAGGATACAAAGGGTGCCTCGTTATAAACGATCCTTGTGTCTTGTCACCCTAAGAGGGGTATTACACTTGGGTCGCCGCCAACTGATACAGTTTCTGGTTACACCCAGAAGTGAGCAGAACGAATGTGCGCATGCTCAGTACCATAACAAGCCAACCAGGGATTGCAGTTGGCAGAAACAATTCTCTGTGGGCCTATAGGCAATTGTAGCCAACTGCGACTCCAAACCCAACCAAAAACCTTACTTTACCTTTAGCCGCTTGCGGGGAATAATGTTTACAGCAAGTTCTGGTGTTTATATTATTTTTAAACGAATGTTTTATTAGTGTTCCTTAGAGACGAAGGGGGGGGGGTCACCCTATGAGGACAGCAATGGCAACTCACCCAGCGCCTTGTCTCCGTTGAACAAGTTGTCATATTGAGAGACAACAAGCTTGGGTTTAAATACGATTCGATGGGACTTGAGCTTCATGTACTCCTTGCCGTCCTTCTTGAGTACCTCGCCGCTCAAGAAGTGTTTAGTCACGAGCTCATCTGTAACAACACAGAACATATACATACCGAGCACATCATCAATGCACACGCAGCAAACAAAGTAAATCAACGGCTTAAAACTTTTTGCTCTAGCAGCTCTGTTCTGCACATGTGCTTACCAATGTGGCTGCCTCATGTTGTTATACCCTATATGCAGGGGCAGGTATTACGGTAAAAACAACATTTTCACCGCTAAAAACCGTAAATGATAAATCATTTTCGACACCAATTCACCGCTTTTGGTCGGAACAAAACCAAAGATGCAAATAAGTTCCACCGCAAATACCTGCCTCTGAATTCTCGTAACTACATTTTATTGTAATCTGCAGTTCTTTTGCAAGGTTCCACACCCAAAATTAACAAAATATATCAGGGGGAGAGAGATATAGAGCTTTCAACTAAATGTTGAATTATTTTCACCACCAATTCACCGCTTTTGGGTACAACAAAATCAATGAATCAGTAATATTATTTCTACAGCAGTCTTGCTCCAACTCACCCAGGGTAATGTTGAACTTCCCCCACTGAATCACAGTAATATTTCTACTACTTGACAGCAGTCTTGCTCCAACTCACCCAGGGTAATGTTGAACTTCCCCACTGAATCACAGTAATATTTCTACTACTTGACATCAGTCTTGCTCCAACTCACCCAGGGTAATGTTGAACTTCCCCCACTGAATCACAGTAATATTTCTACTACTTGACAGCAGTCTTGCTCCAACTCACCCAGGGTAATGTTGAACTTCCCCTTCCCCTGGATTGGGAGCAGCAGAACCCGACCATTCATGGCGTAGTCGCCGACGAGGGTGAAAGAGGGAGTGAACGTCTTGGCGTACAGCTCGTAATCCTTCAACTTGGCCCTGGAAGTGAAATAATACGTATTTGCCGTCACAAGCAACAATGTTTGCACGGTCGACGAGTGATTATATACAGTTTATATTACTAGGAAAACGCTTAAGTCCCGCCGCGTTGTTGGATGAGCGTAATTGGTGCATTGAGCTGCCATGTGTTATGCGGATTTTCTGTTGTTCTGTGAAAAAATCAGAACTTTGTTGAATTTTTTTTTTAAATTAAATCAAATTAAATAAAAAATTAACTTAATTTTTTTAAATTAATTGTAATTTAAGAAAAGGAAAAAATCGTAATATTGAAATTTTCATAAGAAATAATTATTCGATTGCGCACAAATTTTACACGAATATATTAATTCTTAAAATTAAGGTTCTGTGAAAAAATCATTAAAATCGGATAAAGCATGTAGGTGTTATAAGCCGAAGAAATTTTTAAAAAATCGAAAAAAATCGTAAAATTGCGATTTTCATGAGAAATAATTTTTCGATTGCGCTCAAAAAGGTGGCAGTTCTTAGTTCAGAGATTTCGAAGGCATCCATAAAATTTCATCGCAATCGGAGTATCGGTTTAGCCGGAATCGTGTTAACAGACAGACAAAAATACAAAAAGAAAGAAAGAAAGAAAGAAAAAAAAAAAAAAACATTCCGGATTTTTTTCTCCAGTGTAGTGAAATGGAATCTTCGCTTCGCTCGCTACGCTCGCTACGCTCATCCAATTACAATCAAGAAAAGGTTTCATTTTTTTCTTTTTTTGCCCCTCTTTGAGTCTGACTTAAGTATTTGGGGATTTGGATTATTGTGAAGGGATTTCCGAGGGCGGTTTAAAAGGACTCATCCCCTGGCATTCGCATAAAAACTGAAGGAAACGTCGGGAAATCTTTCGGTCGGGATTGCCGGTGGCGGGATTCGACCCCGTGACCTCCGTAATCAGAGTCCATAACGCATGAGCGACACTGTGGGCTGAGATGGTTCCTCTGCGTCATAAATCTGCACAACACCGGAGTGACAAGCTAGGCGAACATGCGTGGTTGCAGTTGCGGAGGAGCAGCCGAAATACAGTGTGAATGTTTTGTGAATTATGTCAGTCAAATTACATTTATGTAGGACTATTCTTTCTTGTTTTTATTATAACTGTGGTTTGTCCAATATTATAATTGGATGAGCGTAGCGAGCGTAGCGAGCGGAGCGAAGATTCCATTTCACTACACTGGAGAAAAAAATCCGGAATGTTTTTTTTTTTTTTTTTTTTTTTTTTTTTTCTGTATTTTTGTCTGTTTGTTAACACGATTCCGGCTAAACCGATAATCCGATTGCGATGAAATTTTATGGAGGTCTTCGAAATCTCTGAACTTAGAACTGCCACGTTTTTGAGCACAATCGGAAAATTATTTCTCATCAAAATCGCAATTTTACGATTTTTTTCGATTTTTTAAAAATTTCTTCGACTTATAACACCTACATGCTTTATCCAATTTGATGATTTTTTCACAGAACCATAATTTTATGATTAAGATATTCTTGTAAAATTTGAGCGCAATCGAAAAATTATTTCTTATAAAAATCGAAATTTTACGTGTTTTTTCTTTTTTAAAACAATCTTTGACTTTTAACACCTACATGCTTTATCCGATTTTGATGATTTTTTTAACAGAACCTTAATATTATGAATTAATATATTCTCGTGAAATTTGAGCACAATCGAATAACTATTTCTTATGAAAATCGAAAATTTACGATTTTTTTCTTTTTTTAAATTACGATTAATTAAAAAAATTAAAGATTAAAGTTTATTTTTCATTAAATTTAAATTAATTTTAAAAAAATCTTCAACTAAGTAATGATTTTTTCACAGAACAACAGAAAATCCATATAACACATGGTAGCTCAATGCACCAATTACGCTCATCCAACAACGCGGCGGGACTTAAGCGTTTTCCTAGTAATAAACTAATAAACTATACAACCAGTTAAATCTATACTCAATGGTACGAGTGAGTCTTAGAATAAGTTGATGAGTATGAACAAAGCACTCACTTGAAGTCTGTCATCGAGCTCTTTGCCATGCCCCGGATCTTATGAACAAAGCACTCACTTAAAGTCGGTCATCGAGCTCTTTGCCATGCCCAGGATCTTATGAACAAAGCACTCACTTGAAGTCGGTCATCGAGCTCTTTGCCATGCCCAGGATCTTATGAACAAAGCACTCACTTGAAGTCGGTCATCGAGCTCTTTGCCATGCCCAGGATCTTATGAACAAAGCACTCACTTGAAGTCGGTCATCGAGCTCTTTGCCATGCCCAGGATCTTATGAACAAAGCACTCACTTGAAGTCGGTCATCGAGCTCTTTGCCATGCCGAAGATCTTGAAGTCCTTGAAGGTCAGGTCGAGAGAGACCGGGCCCCCGTTGCCTTGGAGGACGTCCATCTGGCTGACGACCAGGGGGTCAAGCGGGAAGACGCCCAGAGCGGGGATTCCTGACACAAAACACGGGTACATCCGGTCAGTTAGGGGCTTCCTCACACAAAACAAGGGTGCATCCGGTCAGTTAGGGGCTTCCTGACACAAAACACGGGTACATCCGGTCAGTTGTACCATTCCCCCCCTTTAAACGTTGAACATAAAATATAACATGTGTAATATTGCTCCTATGGTGTTCGACGAGTAAGATATATACTCAATTATCTCATCATTTTACCGCCGTAAGAGTTGAATGCTATTAGGTCGGTTATCAAAGTTAGAACGATGAACGATAAACATGACGCGCACGGGAGGGTGAAACCTACCGTTATTCTCCCAGCGTTAATAATTGCCCTGAGTTTTTTATGAGTTTGCTGTATGGAATGAATATGAAACAAAGTAAAATAAATTTACATGTAAAAACCACTGGTTTTGGTGGAGGTGCCGGGAATTGATCACCTAATAGGTTGTACCCAGCCAGTCCAGTCTGTACCTTTGCTCCCTAATAATGTATTGTTCTTGGACCAGCCTGTACCTTTGCTCTCCATCTTCCTCACAGCATCAATGATGGCGACGCTCAAACACTTGTCGAGCTCCGGGTCTGTCTGCTTGCACCGCTTCCAGTTCTTGGCTGAAACAGAACCAGTGTTTCGCTTAGGTCATATAGGCTCATGCGTGTCGTGTGGGACTCTGACACGGGTTCGAGTCCAGCCACCGGCAATCCTGACTGAAAGGTTGCGAATGCAAGGGATTGAGTCCTCATAAACAGCCCTTTGATAATACCTTCACATTTTTGTCCAGTTTCCAGAATACCTTGTTATGGGCATCATTGCACCGTGGGCAGGTTTAACAAGAGATATATTTTTGTCATCGGCACTTTAAGGTGAGAGTATGGCTGGCAAGGCCTTATCTCCATCTAACCATGCAAACAATTGTATTTGCAGTGAAAATAATAGGCAATTTTTGTTAAAAACTGTGAATTGGCGGATGAAACTATTAGAATTTTAGTGGAAATGGTTGAACTTGCCCCCCCCCCCCTGCTCATTTATGCTCCGGGATCTTGTAAAACCGTTGCAGGTTCCATGAAAAACCTAGTTATGGGAATTCAGAGACACGTCCTTGGGGCGAAAATAAATACCATATTTATGTTACCTAAAAAAGCAGTGAATTAGTGGTAAAAATTATTCATGATTTTCATGATTTTGCGTTATAAATTTAGGTTTTATCATAAATACTTGGTATGCAATGCAATGCTATTGAGAGAGAGAGAGAGAGAGAGAGATTGATTGATTGATTGATTGATTGATTGATTGAATAAGGTTTTATTTATGCTGGCAAGATTAAGGCCATGAGGCCTTTTCTTACATCTAACCAGCTTCATAATAGTAATACATCCTTGAAAATACAATATGTTTTACAAAAATACATAAATAATAGAACATTTATCAAATATTAAACTAAAAATCATTTAACCATGAAACTACTTCATAAAATTATAAATTTAATGAAACAAAGCCAATTTTTAGATGCACTTTGATGCACTCTCTGGTAAAAAGTGAAAACAAAAATTTTACAAGAAGATATTCAGCATGATAATAATACATTATAAATTATAGTGATATAGATAAGAATTAACTAATTGTCTCTTATTAATACATTACGATTGCAAATTGTTTGATTGAATTAATTGATAGAACAACGTATAATATACGGAAATTATAATTTATTCATTTGATGATACAGAAATTTTTCATTATTTGATTACACTTAAACTACACCTAGACTACAATTCATTTAAACAATAGAAGCTTTTCTATCGAAAAGTGAAATGGCGTATACACGAATAATTGGATGAGCGAAGCGAAGACTTCAATTTCACCGACCCCCCAAAAAATTTAGCTCGGGTGTTTTTTTTTTGTTTTGTTTTGTTTGTTTGTTTGTTTTTCCGTCTGTTTGTTCGCTCTCTACCGGGCAAACGGCATATCCGATCTTGATGAAAATTTGAGGGGACCTTCGAAATCTCTGAACTTAGACTTGCTACGTTTTTGGGTACAATCGAAGAAATATTTCTCATGAATATCGTACTTTTACGATTTTTTTTCGATTTTTAGTGCGATATTTTCGTGACATTTGTGCCGATTCTGACCAAACGGGTGTGGCTACAACGTTCATATTTCACATGGACATTAAGGTAATGGTAATGTATTGCTTTCTGAAAGAAAAAAATGAAAAAGTTAGCCAGAATATATAGAAATAAAGCTTTTAATATAAGTTTTTTGATATTTTGTACGATATTTTCGTGCCATTTGGGCCAATTCTGACCAAACGGGTGGGGCTACAACGTTCATATTATACAATATGGACATTAAGGTTATGGTAATATAGTACCTTTTGAAAGAAAAAGTTGAAAAGCTAGCCAGAATTCATAGAAATAAATCTTTTAATATAAGTTTTTTACGGTAAATAATACCAATTAACAAGAAACAATAGAAACTTGACAACAATCACCTACAATGCGTATAGGCAGCAAAACAAAGCACTTGCAAAAGTAAAGATATCCCACGCAAACTAAAAACTTTAAAAAGCTCATCCATCAACGCGGCGGGACTTTAGCGTTTTCCTAGTTAAATACAATACATTAAAACAATTAAAACAAACAAGAGAGAGAGAGAGAGAGAGAGAGCACTCACGAAATGTCGCCGCCGAGGTTGAGTCAACTGAAAGAGACAGGTACACGGTCAGCACAAGCAAACACGAAGTAGCCACACTCGCCTTCATCTTCACTAATGTTATTAAAACTATCGAAAACAAACAAGAGAGAGAGAGAGAGAGAGAGAGAGAGAGAGAGAGAGAGAGAGAGAGAGAGAGAGCACTCACGAAATGTCGCCGCCGAGGTTGAGTCAACTGAAAGAGACAGGTACACGGTCAGCACAAGCAAACACGAAGTAGCCACACTCGCCTTCATCTTCACTAATGTTATTAAAACTATCGAAAACAAACGTTTTATCGAAATTTTCAATGTTTACTTCTGAAGAGAAGGAAAAGCAACTACACCACCTTACTCCTGTGAGAAATACAACAGACTGGGCAAGTGTTCGCTGACCGGCGGGTCTATCTATATACAGCCCCCCCCCCCCCCCCCCCTAACTATCTGGTCAGTCAGCGCATGCAGTTTCTCAATTAGACAAGGTCAGTATTGTAGCAAGTGCACTCGAGGCTGTGCATGCATGTATGGGAGGTTTATAGCAAACGATTGATAATAATTACCATGGGCTGTAAACGTGTTTAACTATAGAGTATAAAGCAATAAAATATAAAAACTTGCCGCTCCAAACAAAACAAGAGATTTAAGTGCGACGACTGACAGAAACGAGCGCACGTAGCCTGAGTCTACGCTACTAGTACATTGTGTTTGTTGCTGTGCGGTCAATTTTTTTAACTTGGATTAAAAATACAACAACAATAAAACAATATTATTTTGAAATGAAGAACAGGCTACACAAGCTGCTTAGGACATCAACAAACGCGTACTGTGCAGATTTATAGAAATTCAGTAGTCGCGATCATGGAAGCTACATAACAATTCAAATTTTGTGAGTTATATCAGAGGAAGAGGCGCTAGAAGAGATGGAAGCATCTCGAGAGATGTTTTAGAATAGTTTCCATGCATGGTTGGTTGTGACCATTTAATTCCTGTTGATGAGCAAAGTATGTTCTTATTGATGTTCTAGATATGCTTGTATTTTGATTTATATTTATTTGTTTAATTGTTTTAGTAGTATGTAGCAAGAAGCCTAAGATCGAAGGAAACATTATTATTTATGATTTTATGATGTGCATATAGCAACAGCCAAAGCTAGTATTTGCTCTGTGAGGAGGTTTAGGAGTTGGGCCCAGGAGAACATTTGTCCCCAGAGAGATCAATGCGCGTGTTTACAGCAGTACCACGTACCCCACCAGGGGCTCCCCGTCACCTTGTTGCTATGATAATGTAATCTAGTAGTAGTATACACTTTACTTTAGCAACGTTTACTATTTGTACATATATAGTACGCAACAAACCACAATCAAGACCTCAGTCACTAGTACGTGTTAACTGTCAAACAAGGACCATCTTTGTGCAATACGGATGAGTTTTGGAGGGATTTCCCCGAAAACATTTTCGATTTTCGGTTTGAGAGATTTTTAGGGGAACCAGGAAATATTAAGTAATGTAAACAATCCCTGACCTTTCTACATTTATTTATTTCCCTGACTTTACCAGGTTTTCCAGACTTTTAGGCACTAGACACTTTGTTCTTACTATAATGTATTGACTGGTCTTTCTTGACTATCTTCGTCAGATACTGTAGGTCTAGATTGTTTTCTAATGAGCAGCTTGTGCGATCACATTCCCATTACCGTCTTAAAACGGAGAGTTCCTACTTCTAATGACTTGTGTCCTAATGTTGTTTTGAAATGCATACACTACAATGGAAAACATATAACCAGTACGAAATACGATTAATTATTGCCAGGTTTATTCAATCTCCGAGCGGAATTATCAACAACAACAACAACAACAACAACAACAGAACCATTAGAAGCAGCAAGTTATCTTTCAAGATCACGGTGAGACAAGGTCAAGTTTGAGTGAGGTGGCCGATGACCATGACGAACTGCATTTAGTATGTTAATTATCAAGCCATACTGTGCCGTCGTGTTGAGGGGGGTACGAACATCAGGCCATGATGCTGAGGTCTCATTCGAGTCGTCCCTGTTTGATTCCCGGCTCATAGG
The DNA here is from genome assembly GCA_024449915.1 of Sweltsa coloradensis. Classification (NCBI taxonomy): domain Eukaryota; kingdom Metazoa; phylum Arthropoda; class Insecta; order Plecoptera; family Chloroperlidae; genus Sweltsa; species Sweltsa coloradensis. The sequence goes on from JAMZAV010001225.1 coordinate 18,740, forward strand.
TGTAATACCAATAGATGTTGGCCGGGCAAGGTGGACATTTAGTTTGGCTGTTATATGGCTGCTATAGTAACGTAACAAAATGTATGTCATGGAAATTTATTATAGACATAGTTCATAATAATTAATCAGTAAATCGAAACATTGAGCCAATCGGAGATGCAATAAGTAAATACTTAAAGTATATTGTATCAACATTAAACAGGTTTTCACCCGCTAAACTAAAAAAAATATATATTTCATTCAGGCTAACTAGATATGAATTTAGAAAGTAATAGAAAAATCATTGGATACACGATGACCCGGAATAAAATTGTCAAACTCAGTAATTTTCGAGCTAGGACCTATATCTCCAATAAGAAATAACGTGTGGGCGATCTTATGCCCCGTGACCTTGGAGGATTTTGGTCCAAAAAAATATTGGCCATTATTGACGTAGTCGGCAACCTTTTTTGTAAATCCGCTTTATTGTGTTTTGTAATTTGGGCAAGTGTTTCTGTCTAAATATGCTGGTTACCAAGAAAGGGTGTGATTTTGGAATGCGTATTTTTGCGTGTTTGGGCGTATGCACAGTTTCAAGACACGATGTTGTTAATTGCAATTTTAGATTGATACAACGCTCTATTATCCATGTGGAACAAAAAATAAGGAGGTTCCCCGAAATGACAATTTTCGCTTATTTCACGATCAAAAACTTTTAAAAAATCGTGTAAAATCATAGTAATACGATTTTTTAAACGGTCATCTTAGTATAGTTATGCTAGATTATGTGGAAAACATAATTTTTGGGGGTAATAGCCACTTTCATTACAATTCAGATCCTACTTTAAACAAGTGAGGCCCCAATTTTGTCCACACGATGTTCATTAGTGAAGGCTACTTAATGTTATATTGATGCAATAAATAATATGGTATGCATTATGTTTCAAATTATATTGTATATTCTAAAGTCTAAACGGCAAACATTCTTAGTTCTTTTTGACGAATTTTGCAATCCCAATTTGTATTTTACAGGATGAAATTAGTCTACTTTACGAAGAAGCCATAAAGTTTTATGCGGATAGGTCCATAAAGAAGACAAGTGCTGTGCAGCCTCGGGTCACGGGCTGAGCACGACACCAAGTGTGACCACAGGCACTGGATGAAGACTGGGGCTGGGTGCAGTGGCCACATTCATCTACAGACTCAGAGGACTCACACTTGTAGCACACTGGTCACCTGTGACTGTGAGATCTACGTTTTATAGTTTGCAAAATACATGAGTACCCATACGAGGGAGAGAAGCTACTTTATCAACAGGTCATCGTAGAAGAATGCAAAACTAAGACAATTCGGCGTCCGTTGATATATTTTGGTGGAGGTGCCGGGTAGGCTGGTACTACAATCAGGTTCGTTGCCTGTTCGCGCGTACATAATGGTGTAGGTGCCGGGTCATGATTACAACTTTCTGAGGGGCTAGCCACTCCCCCCTTACCCCCAGGATCACCGAACTCTTCTGTAGCATGAATGTTGAAGGGCAATGCCAAGAACCTGTTTTCTTCTTATTGCTAAATAGCCCTTGGGCTATTAAGTCTTTGTTCCCACTACGAGCTGGAGCTCTTTATAGGATCATCTGATGTTTAAGTATGTTTCATGTTTTATTGGTCTTTACTTTGTTGGGATGAAAAAAAAAAGGATTTTAGCACATAGTGCTGTGTCATGGTTTTGATAAGGGATGTCATGAATATAATGGGAAGGTCATTGGTCACTTTTTATTAAGACATATAAACGTTGGAAGGAATTAGGATTGAAAAGGATAATTCATAACGTAAATAGGCAATGCCTATCAGTCTTCTTGAGTTCAGCTTACTGATCTAGTGAGGAAAGGGCCATTTTAGGCCTTTTGTACTTATAGGCCTGGTTGGGGTCGTAATTGCCTAAACCACTAATGAGGGGATTTCCGCTCTGGTCAAGATTGTGATAAAAAGATGAAGTTAGTTTTAACATAAATTTCCTAAGAGAAACTTCTCCTACCCACAGGGATCAGTGTTGAGCCCTACCCTCTTTAACGTGTTCACTTCGGACTTGCCACCTATGCCGCCTGGAGTAGAAATACACCTTTTTGCTGACGACGACGCTCTATCAGCAAGGTCCAGCTCGCCTAGCTTGGCTGTTGCGAAAGTCCAAGAGGGCTTAAATCTTATGGCAAAATACTACGCACATTGGCGCTTATCCTTAAATGTACTAAAAACGACTGCCACCTTCTTTACCAGGAGGAGAAACCAGTTTCCCCCACTTCTGGTCCTCTCAGGAAAGACCATCCCTTGGTCATCGACAAGCCGCTACCTGGGAGCGACTATGGATTCGAGACTCTCGTGGAAGATGCACATAGCAGATACTTACAAGAAGGTGACCCGAAAAGTGGCGGCACTTCGCCCGCTCCTAATCTCACCTCATATCTCATTAAATGATAGGCTAACCATCTATCGTCAAGTCGTACGCCCGACTATCGACTACGCATGTCCTGTGTGGGCAGACGTTGCACCTTCCAATCTAAACCAACTCCAAGTTCTACAAAATCGTGTTTTGAGAATGACGGCGTTTGCTCCCAGAGAAACGCCCATACACCTTCTGCATAAAGACCTCGGTATGGAAATGCTAGACACTCACTTACGGCACCGTTCACTAATATTTTATGAATCACTTCCAGACGTCACCAACCGAACTATACAAAATCTGCTGGAGCACATTCCGAACCCCTACCTTCGATTTCACTGCCCCCGTACGCCCCACAAATCAAACGCCACGTCTGCCACTTCGCCACCCGTGAAGCGCCCAAATATATTTTCAAGACGGCGAGACTTCTCTCCACCACCACCTCCAAAGAAGAGACGGGTCCAGGGGAACCAACTCGCCTCATAATTAGGGACCAAGATAGGATAAATGCCTCGCGCAGTGCTCCGACCCCAATCCCCTGGCTTTTAATTTCAATCATCAGTGTTAGAATAAAATATAATCTTTGTGTCTTCCCACCCCTAAATACTAAACACTTCCGGCGACAAAGACCAGCTCCCTAACTAAACCCCTATCTTATCAATCTGCCTATAACTAGGCAATACGAGTGTTCCCCAAAATGTGTACCTCCAAGAGTCACCCTTTATGAGCTAACGCTCGGTATGGGTATAGCCTCGCATGGAAATGTTACCCAATGCGATGAAGACTACTTCTACTTCTCCTACCCATTGGTGAATGTCCACATTGCGAACGTACCAGGGCGAGCCCGTGGCCATTCGCAATGCGCGATTCTGAACCCTCTGGAGCTTGTCAATAGATGATTTACATGCAGTTGCCCACACAGGTGCGGCATATGTAAGAATAGGTCTGATTAATGACTTATATAATAGTACCGAGTTAGCAATTGAAAGACCGATTTTTGCCTTTAGTAGGCAATGCAGCAACCCTAGCCTCTGTGATGCCTTGCTGGCTACGCTGTCAATGTGTTTACCCCACGTGAGCTTGTCATCTAATATGACCCCCAGATACTTGGCATATTTGCTGGTTGGGATATCCTCCCCAAATAATTCTAGACTATCATGGTCGACATACTTGGCTGATCTTCGTCTTGTAAATAGGACAGAGTCACTTTTGGTGACGTTTACTTTAATTCGCCATAGCTCAAACCATGATTCCAGGGCATTTATGGCTTTTTGTAGAAGGTCGAAGGCTCTAGAAGCATCCACGATCTAGCAATTACTGCCGTGTCGTCTGCATAGATGGCATAGTGGACCCCATCTACTTTAGGCATGTCATTGATAAAAATAGTAAATAACACTGGTCCCAGGATAGAGCCCTGCGGGACACCCGCCTGGATCTCCCTCGTGGTGGAAGTTGCGTGTCCCACTGATGCTTTAAAGGTACGACCCTGCAGATAGGAGTAGATGATTTTTGTTAAATACAGAGGAAGATCTGCTTGGTGAAGTTTGTATATTAATCCATCATGCCAGACCCGATCGAACGCTTGGGCTACGTCGAGAAAGGCAATTGCAGTGACCCTATTGGTATTGAAGCCTTCGCTGATGTGCTCCACTACTCTCACCAGCTGTGGGTAGTGGAGTGGCCTTTTCGAAACCCAAACTGTTTGTTTATTATAATATTTTTATCTTTTAAGTGCTTGTTAATCCTGTTTAGGATGATTCGTTCGAATATTTTTGAAATGCCGGTTAGCAGACTGATTGGGCGGTAGTTTTTGGGGGAAGGTGGGGTCCTTTCCCGGTTTACTAAAAGAATTATCTTTGACTTTTTCATATCATTGGCAAAGTAATTTTGGCGTAACATAGCATTGAACATGTTGGTAATGAAAACTATGGCTTTTTTAGGGAGGTGTTTGAGTGCTGTATTAGGAATACCATCTACACCTGGGGCTTTTTTGTTTTTAAGGCTGGCAATAATGCCCTTGACTTCTGCTGGAGAGCAGGGTTTAATGTTTTCCCCTTCCGGGGGCACAGCTTCATTATGATGGTAAAGACCGCTTCCTCAACCATTTCGATCTGGTCGAGGTCACTTGGGTCATCGTTAGGTTGGAAGGCTAGTTCTAAGGTGTCTGCCATGGCATTAGCCTTGTCAATATCGCTGTACGCCATTCCGTTCATTCCATGCAAGGGGGGATTTGCCTGTCTGATTCGGAGAAGGCTCTTTGTCATCCTCCATATGGAACAATCATCCACATTCAATTCACCTAGTCTAGTAGCCACTGCTCATTTCTGTGCTCAGAGATCATGGTTTTGATGTCAGACTGCAGGGTGTTTAAAAGTGTTTTAATATTAGGGGATCTCAACCTCTGCCAGAGTCGGCGAATCCTATTTTTATTTTGGATTGCCTTGATAATCCGTGTTGGTAATTTAAAAATTGATTCTCCCTTTTTGGGAGGGGGGGGGGAGTGCTGGCCATAAGGGCAGCAGTGATGGATTCTGATAGTTTTACTACGCAGTTTTCAATATCCTCTTTAGAGGCCAAGGGTGGGTTAGCGTTTGGAAGCTGTTGTTCGATGCATGTAGCGAACAAAGACCAGTCTGTGTGTCGTGTGTTTATTTTAGTAGTTAAAGGTTCTGAAATCGGGGAGTTCCCATAGTTGAAGATTATAGGATTATGGTCGGAGCCAAGCTCTTGCTTGGCCTCTACGTCAATTGAATTTACTAGATTAGCTGCCAGAACTATATCAAGGACGTCTGGGCGTGTACCAGAATCTGGGTAGTGGGTTGGGGTTTCAGGCCCGAGGACTTGAATGGCTCTGCTAATGCAATGTCGGTATAGGGTTCGCCCATCTCTGTTGGCTAGCCTGGAATTCCAGGAACGGTGCTTACAATTTAAGTCTCCAGCTATTATGGTGGTCTGGGTTGCTCCGCAAAGCTTATCAATGTCATCACTGTTCAGGACAGTTTTGGGTGGTTTATAGATAGAAACAATTTTTACTAGCTCATCCTTGAGCTGGACCATTACAATGGTTGCCTCTAGAGAAACCAGGTCGGGAGTGTCGTAGGAATAATGAACTATGTCGTTTCTCACTAATATAGCGGTACCACCGCCTGGTCCTACTCTGTCATTTCTGTATATTTTAAAGTTGTGTACTTTAAAATTTCGGTCGTTTTTTAAAAAGGTTTCGCTCAAGAGGGCTACCTGAATGTCATATTCGGATAAGAATTCTACGAATTCATCCTTTTTCCCGTTAATAGAGTTGGCATTCCATGCCATGCATCTGATATTGTGGCTTGTGTTCGGCTTATGGCTTGCTGCCATGTTGGGAACGCATAAACTTTACTAAAAATAGGGGCATAGCCCTGGAAATGATTGTGTTTAACCTATCTTCTGCGTTTTTAGCAGTGTTCAGGTCATCAAGTAACAGCTCAGCCCACTCGACTACGTCTTTAAGGTCTAGGTTGTCCATTACTTTCCTTGGGGTTGACTTGGATGATTTCTTTGAGGGGTCAGCTTTGGGTTTGGGGGCATGTGCACTTTTGCTTCCAATGTGGTTGTTTTTAGTCATGTTTACACTCTTAACTGTTTCAGTATCTATGTCAGTGCAAGAGTCATCACTGTCGCTGCTTTGCGAATCATATGAGGAAGTATCATTGTCACTTTGAGCTCTCTGGCTCTTGCCTGACTTGTTATTGTTGGAGGAACTGGGTACAAAGTGGGACGAGGCAGCTTGCCTCTTAGTCCTTGGTAAAGTAGGGAAGTCCTCAACAGACTTTGATTGGGGGGCTTTTTGTTTGCCCTTACTCTGCCAAGCATTGCTAACTGGAGCAGGGGCATCCTTGTATTTTTGTTTAGGTTGGGCTTGATATTTTGGTTTGCCTTGCTGACCGTTCATACGATCTCTGGCAGCTATGTACGACTGGCAGCCGCGCCAGTTTGACGTATGTGCCTCCTTACAGTTCGCGCAAGCAGGGGGTGTATCCTTTTCTTTACGACAATCTTTGGTTGAGTGATCGTCCCCGCATTTTACACATTTAGCTCTCCTCTCACAATGTCTGGCAACATGCCCGAATTTTTGGCAGTTGTAGCATTGGGGAGGGCCAGATGGTGGTCTGAATTTTTCGATGGTTACTACTGACATACATAGGCGTTTGATCTGGGAGATTTTGCTGTTCTCCGTTGGATCTGCCTTTACTATGAATAGAGGCAACAGGGGTTTCTGGCCCCGCTGGCTCTTCATCTGGGTTATTGATTCATGTTCAATTTCATACCGGTCTAGGTCTGCTTTAATGCTATCAATGTTGGTTGATTTGTCAAGGCCTCTTATGACCCATTTCGAAGCCCTTTCCCCCAAGGGGGTGAAGGTGTGATATTCAATGCTATTATTTTTTAAGATTGCCGTGGCTGTACGGAAGTCATGAGCTGTGAGAGTGGTTAGCTTTGTGCTGTGACCACGCGCTTTGAAAGTGATTTGGTCTTCACAGTCAAGTTGAATTGCATTGGCAATCTTATTAAAATCTTTAATGTCGAGGATAATGATAGGCGGAAGAAGTGGCTGCTTCTCACCAGCATCGTGTGAGTCTTCACCATTGTTATCCACCTCTATGTTGATGTCGTCAGTGCCCGGGCCTGGCCCTGGGTTTTCATTGAATGGGTTGGAGCTATCAAGTGCACTAAACTGTTAGAAACAGGAATATTTGATTCGACTTTTTCTCGCTTACGCTTCTTGGAGTCAACAGCAGGTGGTTTCTCCGTGTTTTTTATAAGGAAGTCTTTAACTTGTGAACCACGTGAGTTACCGAGAGAATTGCATCTCTGTCTTGTCAGCTTTTTTGATCCGTGTACGGTTATTATTGTGAGGCGTGATGTGACACACGTAGGCCTGCAGACAGAAGGGACGAAGACGTGCGATACCCCTGATATTCGCGTAAAACGAATGCGGGACAGTGAAATAGCCTCTTAAAAATTAATGTTACTAAATTAATAATAGTCATCTAATATGGGAATAACCAGGCTTCGTTTGCTAAAGTATAATTGCGGTTGTACAACAATAAGCAACCTTCCACACAATATAAAATAATATAATTAATTTGAAGTCAGGCTGCAGAGATGCAATGCACAGAATAAATAACAATTTAATTAGACAATAATACTTAATTCTCCCAGACACAGACGGTAGACTAATAATTGGCATCACGGATGAAGAACAATAAAACAATATAACCGTATCCTGCTAAATCTCAATATTTTAAGATTGATTAGGAGATAATATGATCACAGAGAAATAAGCAGATGGAATTGTTAATGATACTTACGATCTTGAAGGTGAAGGCTTTTGGATCCGGCACTCGCTCAAGTCAACCCGGCACCTCCACCATTAAGAGGAGTCGCTGAGGCTGGCGCGGGAACAGAGCACGCGCTCAGGTGAAGATTATTGCAGCTCAAAGTTTACTAATAACTCTATCAAATTTCATTAGAACGTTAAGAAGAACCGTCCTGTTCATATCCATACTCGGGTGCAAAGAATTAAGTAGCCTTCAACTATCATTGCGAGACAGAGCGGAAAGTAGAAGACATTGAACATCCAAAATATGAGTTCCTTTAATAACATTCCTTCTTCAATAGTTAATCCGGATGTTATGGATTGAGGCACCTTTAGACTTTTTCATTACAACTACCTGTACACGGTTCTAATAACGTATTTGGTCACCTGCTGAAGAGGAGTCACCCACTGACAATCAGTTATGTGACTGAACGGGTAGACTTTAAATACGAATGTATTTATTTATTTTATTTAATCAAACTCGCAACTGTGTAGTCTATCGAATCACTCGAATAAATCGCTACGTTTTAGTCTAGTCCAGAGATGCTAGATACTAATATGCATCTGCCAGGACAGCAGAGGTCTCGTGTACGTTCAATCTGTCTGTAATACCGGGGAGATCTCATCCATAGATCTCATCCAGCACAAGGTCCACTGAATCGCCTAGCAGGACTTTAGGGGAACCTCTCCGGCTGTCAAATGAGTTTACGAAAACATCAAAATATAGAAAGCTGTGTACTTTATTGGTTGGCAGTGTTGACAAAGTCAAGCCTACTTATGTTTGTCATGATTATGTAAACATGTTTGATAGTAACTGTTTGATACGAACACTTTAGTCCAATGAATGTACTCATCAGAGTCGGCGTCAGGCCCCGCCTCGTGGCTCAGGTAAACCTCGTCCTTGTAAGAAGCTTGTCCGAGTACTGTAGTGTAATAGCTATATGCTTCGATATAGCTAGGGCTATTCCTATTACAGTATTTGGCTTGACTATAAGGGAGTGCTCAAACAAGACAGCGAAGCTTCCTGTTCCAGCGTTGAGGGTTCTTTGGTGGAGGTGCCGGGTTCACATAAACTCCACACTTTTGGTGAAGCTAGTCCGACCATCTGACTCTCAGGGTCACCTAAAGTTCTGTATCAGCCTTGTCATTGTCAACAAAAGAAACACCTGTCAATCGGAGGTCATGTTCAGTTTGTATCGCCAGACCTGACACACTCATTAACCGATGGGTAGAATAGTTAGTGATGCACAGGGAAGCTTCACTCCCTAAAATATTTGATGTCTAGCCTTTTCCACAAACACAACTTTGTAAACGAGTAAAATAAAGCCAAACAGAGATTGAAAGTAAGCTCGAACGTTGCTACAAAAGCTTCTACCAACCAAGTCCTGGCCTAACAACTTCAGATAGTTTGGGGCAAGGACCTCGTGTGATCACCTTCATTAACCTCCAGACATTGTGTACATTAGGCCTACGATGTTTCAGCTCAAATCACCTAGACAGGCTACTTATTTTGTCGCGCATGCGTTCCCATCACTAACAAATGCAAACCCTATTCTAATAGGTGGGCGCAGCTTATAACTGTCGCGAAGCTGATTTGGGAGGTCGCCGAGTCGATCCCTGCCTCTGGCAATAGCTACCCATTATACCCACAGCTTGATACCTAACAGCTCAACATAAGTACCCATAAGGACCCTGATTATCTTGGGTTCCTTGCGGTCCTGGTCGAATGCTGGGGGTGAATCCTGCTAACAGGTCTGGGACATTCCTTCCTGTTAACTTTAAAATATTTAGTTGGTCACTTGAAGAGGGTCACACCCATAGACATCTATAGGTGTTAAGATATCTATGGTCACACCGCGGTAAACTGATGTGTTGAACAATCATTAGCTTGCACTCCCTGGTGAAGCTTGGTTAACCCGCGCTAATCGACATTAAAATGTGGCCTTCAACACGAAAACACCCGCATTTACCGCCTACACTAAAGTGTAGAGAATCTCGTCATATGTTCAATGTAATCGTTTCTTACCGCAGTCAAGTGTTATTCTTCTTGACTTACGCCTACGCTGCCAACAGGTTGTCTCCATAGCTTGGTCTATCAGGAGTTTATGCAGAACAACTAAAGTGGCATAGAACATTACTGATGGAGCACGTGATGGAGTCAGGGTCGTGTGACTGTGTGTGGAGTAGAACTAGGTATCGTCTTGTACGTGTCTGTTCCCCTTCAACTTTATAGGCCAAGTCTGCAGTGTTAGCAACGTGCCTGATGATTTATGAAACGATGATTCTGATAGAAACACAGTCGTATGTGAGTTACTGCAAACGTATGTGTTGGAGAAGGACATTTCCTGAAGAAATATCACTTCCTACATCCCACATTATTGCATTAGCATGGGGAAACGTGCAACTCCATAACAACAACTATGAACAGCTCAAGACAATGAAACAAGATATTTCACTTGAGCGTAATTACCTGATGAATAGGGTACACATCATTTTTTAAACTATAGGTAACTACACAGCTGTAGGTATAGATTGGGAAGGGAACGTAAAAGAGCTGTTGATGTCTAGGACTGAAATACCTCTGAATCAAATTTTATTCATGATCGCCACTTGCCCACTGTGTAAGCAATTGGTGAACAAGATGCGGCACACATCCTCGATTGCGCGGCCTTACAATTGATTCGAGTATACATCTTGAATCTACGGGGAAGACCGGGGATGAGCTACTGGCTTCGATGTACGGTCTGCGCGGGAAGAGAATGTAAACTTACTACCAGTATGTTGTTTAGTATGTCTCATCTTATATGTTTTTATTAATGTTTAGAAAGTATTTGTAGGGGGTGACGAGGATCGCAAAGTGTGCCCGATAGTAAACTATCCTTGTTTGTTGTCACCTTTTACCGCTTGCGGAGAATTATGTTGAAACAAGTTCTGGTACTATTTTTTTTAAAGAATTTCCTGACGGCGGTATTCGAACCAATGACCTTCCGTACCAGAGTCTCGCACGTTATACGCATAACCTGCTCTGTCTGTGTCATGTGTAGTATATTACTCCCCAAAACTAGGAGCGAGCTCCGGCAATCGTCGTTGGGAACTCTCCCCCTTCCCTTGGCGACCGCCCCGACGACGACGACCATGACAACATACGAACGATGACAAAGACTATGACGGCCACGATGTGAGACCCCCCCCCCCCTTGGACCTCCTCCTATCCGTGGCTGGTTCTGACCAGCATGGGACTTTACTCCCCACATTCCCACTGCGCTAGAGTGGCGGTTGACGCGCCCTTATTTCAATTAAACTCTTTCTATGTCGGAAAAGTTGCCCGCCCTGACTCGAACACTCTCCTAAACTTACTTAGGTGAGATATAGTTGGATCTCCTTTAGCTTCTACACCTGCATTGTAAGTGTAAAGTGTCCCACGCTGGTGCAGGAGTGTCAAGGTCGTGAGGACTGATTGATTCTGAGCGTACACAACACGGCCCTTGTATGGATACCTGACATAGTTTCGTTTCCCGTATTTTTCTAGTCAACTACGGGCCCTCGACTCGTCATTTGTTGTTATATGGATGGGGACAGAATATTACTGCACTATCAATGTATAATGTATGTTTCTCACAGGTATCGCGCAGCAGTCTCCGCGATGTCTTCACCGTCCCCACCTGCAGACTTGGCTCAGCGCCTCAGCCGTGCGTTCCGGAGGAGACTTGTAAGAAGACAACATGTGAAAACATCATTGATTTAGGTATGATCCTCTCTTGATAGTAAACCGCGAAGTTTGATTTCCGCGAAGTTTGATTTTTCCGCGAAAGTTTGATTATACTCCCTGATGTGCTGTTCTGACTTTTGCAAACCTCATATTCGTTTGAGTGGGATCGTCCTAACTAAATCAGTTTTTCTTTTCGTTTCTTTGTTAATGTTTTTTTTTTTTTTCTTTTCTTTTCTTTCTGTCTTTTTCTCCTGTTTTTCTTTTCTTCATTCTCCACCCTTTTATATTTGATTCATTCATGAATGCATATTATATCATTCAATTTTGTTACCAAAATTCTTGTGTTAAATGCATGTGTGTAATGCTACTATTTCAAAAAATTTACGAAAATGTAATTATTGTTTTTCTGCATCTAGTAATTAGATTATTTAGTTGTCCTCCTTTGTAATCAGTTTTTAACTGAATAGGATAGACGTTAAATAAATAAATAAAAAAAAAAAACATAGTATGAACTATGAACTTATTTAATTGGATGAGCGTAGCGAGAAATTCATTTCAACTACACTGGAAAAAATCCGGAATGTAATTTTTCTTTTTTTTGTATTTTTTTTGTGTTTGTCCACACGATTCGGTAAACCGATACTCCAATCGATGAAATTTTATAGAGGCCTTCGAAATCTCTGAACTTCGAACTCCCACGTTTTTGAGCGCAATCGAAAAATTATTTCTTATTAAAATCGCAATTTTACGATTTTTTTCGATTTTTTAAAAATTTCTTCGACTTATAACACCTACATACTTTATCCGATTATTATGACTTTTTTCACAAAACCTTAATTTTATGAATTTATTTATTTGTGTAAAATTTGAACGCAATGGAAAAATAATTTCTCATGAAAATCGCAATTTTACACTTTTTTCGTTTCAAAAAACATACGCTCATCCAACAACGCGCCTGAAAAAGCGTTTGCGAAGCTTCCTAGTATATAATATACTAGGAAAACGCTTAAGTCCCGCCGCGTTGTTGGATGAGCGTAATTGGTGTATTGAGCTGCCATGTGTTATGCGGATTTTCTGTTGTTCTGTGAAAAAATCATTACTCCGTTGAAGATTTTTTTTAAATTAATTAAAATTAAATAAAAAATAAACTTTAATTTTCAATTTTTTTAGTTAATCGTAATTTAAAAAAATTTTAAAATTTTCACACGAATATCTTAATTCATAAAATTATAGTTCTGTGAAAAAATCATAACAATCGGATAAAGCATGTAGATGTTATAAGTAGAAGAAATTTTTCAAAAATCGAAAAAAATCGTAAAATTGCGATTTTAATGAGAAATAATTTTTCGATTGCGCTCAAAAACGTGGCAGTTCTAAGTTCAGAGATTTCGAAGGCCTCCATAAAATTTCATCGCAATTGGAGTATCGGTTTAGCCGGAATCGTGCGGACAAACACACAAAAATACAAAAAAAAGAAAAAAAAAACATTCCGGATTTTTTTCTCCAGTGTAGTGAAATGGAATCTTCGCTTCGCTCGCTACGCTCGCTACGCTCATCCAACAACATATTTTAAACCTGTAGTAGAAAAAAATAGTATACCGTACGCACTCATTAAATCGAGATGGAGTTCCTCAGCTCAGTACTAGCACCATAATCGTTAATATATCTATACTGGGCCTCTTTGCGAACGCTTTTACCGGTCGCGTTGATGGATGAGCGTCCTTTATTACGGTTGCATTTGTCTTTTGTTTCGTTCAAGCATGAACCATGTCTGCCTTCATTTCAACAAAGCGAAGCGCCCGTCCGCAACCTGCGAGTCAGAGAGACCGACAACCGACACTCGCCTCGCTGTGCGGCCGCGGGGTGCGATGTCATATCCTCACATTCTCCCAGCCTACTAGTCGCCTGTGGCAGGGTCTAACCAGCACAGCCTTGTGTTTGTTCAGGTCCCGGGTGTCGACCCACACCCTCGGTGCCAGGCATGGAGAGGTGGGTCAAGAAGCCGGCTCTCGTTACAGGCGCCAACTCCGGCATCGGTCTCGCGATCTGCGAGAAGCTCGCCAAGCAGGGGATGACCGTCATCGGATGCGACATCGAGAACGACGAACTCAAGGTGCGAACCCTTAGCTTTGTGACTGACTGCGTGACTGTGAGGGACACACAGTCCGCCACACACACGAACATATAAACTACTAGGAAAACGCTTAAGTCCCGCCGCGTTGTTGGATGAGCGTATGGTGCATTGAGCTGCAATGTGTTACGCGGATTTTCTGTTGTTCTGTGAAAAAAACATTACTTAGTCGAAGATTTATTTTAATTAAATTAAATTTTTACAAAATAACTTAATTTTTTAATTAAATTAAATTTTATAAAAAATTAACTTAATTTTTTAATTAATCGTAATTTTTTAAAAAGAAAAAAATCGTAAAATTGCAATTTTTATAAGAAATAATTATTCGATTGCGCTCAAATTTAATTCGAATATATTAGTTCATGAAATTAAGGTTCTGTAAAAAAATCATTACAATCGGATAAAGCATGTAGGTGTTATAAGTCAAAGAATTGTTTTAAAAAAGAAAAAAAACGTAAAATTACGATTTTCATGAGAAATAATTTTTCTATTCCGCTCAAATTTCACACGAATATGTTAATTCACAAAATCAAGGTTCTGTGAAAAAATCATAACAATCGGATAAAGCATATAGGTGTTATAAGTCGAAGAATTTTTTTAAAAATCGAAAAAAAAATCGTAAAATTGCGTTTTTTATGAGAAAAAATTCCCGATTGCGCTCAAAAACGTGGCAGTTCTAAGTTCAGAGATTTCGAAGGCCTCCATAAAATTTCATCGCAATCGGAGTATCGGTTTAGCCGGAATCGTGTGGACAAACACACAAAGAAAGAAAAAAAAAAGAAAAAGAAAAAAAAAACATTCCGGATTTTTTTCTCCAGTGTAGTGAAATGGAATCTTCGCTTCGCTCGCTACGCTCATCCAATAAAGCTCATAATGCTTTACGCATGATGTAGATGGAGTTAGTGACAACTCATCTATACCAGAATTCTACATCAATAGGCCTATTCAATATGTATGGAGATTTGTTCATTGATGCAGTAGGCATTCTAGGTTGATGACACTAATCTAGGTATGTAAATGTTATGTTGACGGACAAGCCGTCGGATCCAGAGTGCTTGAATTCGACTCTCGAATAACGTGTGTCCCTCTTCTCTCGGCAGCAACTCTCGGAGCAGCTGGAGACGAGTCCCGGCATGCTCATCCCGTACCGTTGTGACGTGACACACGACGTGAATGTCACCTGCATGTTCAACTGGCTCCACGCAGAACACTGCGGCCCTGACGTACTGGTGTGTTGTGCGGGCACCAGCCGCCCGGGCAGTATCATAGGTGGGTAGAGCTAGCTCGCTCAGCCAGTACCGTTGTGACGCTCTATTATCATCATATTTTAAAAGTCCTCCCACATACAACTTTGCACGTTCGCAAAAGCGTGATTGTAGCAGGACCTGATGGCAGTTGGATATGTGCTAGCTGCCTAATCATTACACCTTCGTCAAACACCCAGTTATTTCTCACGTTAATTTATTTTTACCCCCGTTATACTGGTTTTAAACGAATAAATTCGATTTTAATTTCAGAATAAGTCTTTATTTGAAATATATTTGCTACGTTTTAATGTAACCGGTTGGAAATTATGTTGAAGGGTGTACGATACAGTTTATCTAGTTTTTTTATTAATTTATCATAATGTGATTAAACCAGGAATATGACTAAACTTATGCCAGGTCCTCTTTCGTCTCAATCTGGAGTGTTGGCCCACAAGTCCGACAAGGAGATTCAGTGTACCTTGAACTTACTCGCTGATGTTCTAGATGGTTGCTACGCCGACTGGATGACGATGCTCAACTGCAACGTTCTCGGCACCGCCGTATGCTCCAAGCTGGCCGTGTGCTCCATGGTGCGACGCAAGGCGTGCGAGGGTCACATCATACACATCTCCAGGTAAAGCCGTAGTGTTGATCTCACGCAGTTGAAGTTAAGGATTTAAAAAAACTTAACAATAACTTGATGCCCCTCTAATGATTGCAGCATCGAGGGCCACTTTGTCCCCAAGGCAGAAGACCTTCACTTCTTCTCGGCCTGCAAGCACGCTGTAAGGGCGCTTGGGGAGGGCCTGAGGCAGGAGTTGGTTAGTAGGCAGTTCCCCATTAGAGTTTCGGTGAGTATATTTTGCCAAAACTAGTTTTGGCAATTATTAAATTAAGTACTGTATATAGTTTCCTACCTTTTATTTCCATCTCATCAATAAACACTAGAGCTGCCATAGAGAAGAAAATATGTTTGTCCTAGAAAAGTAGTTGGACCAAGCCAAAACGCCAAAACTCGTATATCTTACTGAACACAATAGGTACCGGTACGTACTTAATGTAATTATTTTAAATTTAAATTACATCCACATATACTTGTCCACATATTAAAGACGTAGGTATTTTCTTGTGCATATTATTTGGACAGTAACTGTTCAAAGATTTTTTCTAGGTAGTGAGTATATAGTTTTTTAACTTGTGGGATTATTCTAATTAAAATATATTCCATTAAACACAAAGGAACTACAGAAGGTTAATTCCCTCAAATATGTTTAGAATTCTAACATAACCTTTTAAAGGGGCAACAACAAGCAGAACCCAGCCAAATAAATTTAAAAATACAAAAAATACAAATTTTGTATTTAGAATCTACCCACTTAGTCATATAACTGATTTTCAGTGGCGGACATTAAACCAAAGCGACCAAGCCAACCCTGTAGGCTCCGACGCAATCGTAGAGTGAGCGATAACCAGCCAAAGATCGATATTTTTTAATAGGAAATATAGCAATCAGTGGCATGGCCAGTGCGAACACCTGCGGATCAACGCTAGAATCAACAAGGCCGATTCAGAACAACTTTGAATTTATTATGTGCTTCGTTGCTAGGACGGCTCCAAAGTCACCGTTTACAGATTCCTAACTCAAGAACTAAGTCCAAATCAGAAGTTTTTTTAAAACTTCTGCCTAGAGCGGGAATCGAACCCTGGACCTTCTGCATTGCACAAATTAATGTTGTTTTCCAGCAAATCAGCCCCGGCTTCACGAGGACCAACTTCGGTTGCGACATGTACGATGGGGACCAGTGCAAAGTACGGAACCTGTATCCGCAGGACGTGATCCTGTTGGAGGCTAGAAACATCGCGACAGCCGCCATGTTTGTCCTTTCTTCGCCCCCTCATATGCAGGTGAGGGAAGCTCATTCATAACATGGTTCAAATGTGGAGCTATCAATCGCATTCTTGATCACAAAATATTGGCTCAGTAGCAGAGTTATTTTTAAATGTAATAAGGGTGTTTTAAAATATAAAGATAATTATTGGCAATTAGGAAGAATCACTCAGCGGGCCGAAATTACTTTTGAAGGATATTTAATCGATTGATGGTGTTACTTACATGTTTATGTGTTTAGTGTTCAGTGTTTATGGATGATGCACTCAACAATTTTAGCTCATTTGTTACTTATAAAGTGTTTTTAGCTGCTAATTTTAGTTTGATCCACGATTAGGTCAGGGCATTGCGCTAAGCACGAGGTGCACTGAGTGATTCTTCATTGCACCAATTATTAATATATTTAAATTTGAAAATAAATAAAAACAGTAATCTATGAAATATCTCTATTTTAGCCTGATAACAGTAACAAGTTCTATTCTAACATTTATTAAAACAAAACTTTACCAATCTGTCAGTTAGCAACAACAAAAATTTCTACCAATATGCTGTCCCACTTTAGAAGTGTAAATCCCAAATTTTGATCTTAAATTATTGTTACTCCTAGCCATGGACTTGTCTAGTTTTGTAGCACAGGCGTGCAACTTATTTATATATACCAAGTGTATTATGTAGTACCGGTACTTTATTTATTGATCTGTGAAGCATCAGTTACCAATCGACAACAATTGTGTATAAAAAAGTTAAACAACAATAACATCTAAGAAACACAAAACAACCTGTGGCTCTGATAGCTGAAAATATATAATCAATGTTACGTAAAGCAAGGAGCTCTGACAAACTACTACTAATGTAACTAGGGATAACACAAATAGCATCCATAAAGCTGTAGCTCTAGCTTAGGAATGTAATACACTTAACACAATCAGGGGTACGTAAATGAGCACCCAAAAATATCACACCATTATAATAATATCATCATAGTCTTTCAGCATTGTAATGGTGGAGGTGCCAGGTTAATATCTACACTGGTGGATAGGAAAGTTATGATCATAGGGGAGTTTTGCTTCCCAAAATTAATTGTTTAAAACATTTTATAACTCAACATGCAGCCAAATTGACTTTTGAGTTTTGAAATTACCCGTAGGCCTATATGTAGTGTAACAAATTTATCATTAGGGTTATTGAACGAGTGAGCGTAGCAAACGGAGTGATCTCCTGTCACCCCACCCTCATGAGGCCAGTGGCAACGTGCGACTGGAGGGGATGAAGGCGAGGACCACAGTGTGTGACCGGGACGCGAGCGCAAAGGAGGTTCCTGAGCGTAGGTCTTGGTACTCGTGGCTACCTTAGTGTACTGTTACAGTTATTATTCTTTCAGCTATTAACGGAGGACTATTCCCGTGTTGCGGTGTCAAGTTATAATAAGTGTATTATATATTATTCAGTGTATTAACCGAGAACTGTTCCGTGTACCACGCTAGTTCTTATAACAGTAGATGTTTTAAGTGTATTTAACGGAGGACTATTCCCGTTTCTGGCGTCAAGTTATATAATAAGAGCTATAACCTAGATATTAATTACATAATTATATGAGTATTTGTGTGTTTGATTGTTCAACTGTAGTTTTAGTCTTGTCACTCCCTAGACGGCGACACTCCATTCGACTTAAACGGCCCTTATTGTTTTTCTGCGTGCGTGCGTGTACGTTGAAAATCAGCCGAATCGCTGAACAGATTGCGCTGAAATTTTAAACAGACATCCGGTACGAGTTTATTGAGAACTGCTAACAAAATCAGCAAGATTCATTGCGATTTAAACCTACAAGAAATAATAAACTGAAAAATAGACTTCCAATGTTTAGAAATTATTTCAACGACAATGTTTTAGATTTTGAAAAGATATTTTTTGTTTGTTATTTGCTTGGCCGTGAAATGCCGTGCCCATGCAAGGTCTGTCGAATGTTGGACGTCAAGGTACCCCCAAATTCCGCTCGTAGATTGAGTAAACCTTGCAATATTTTCACGTAATTCGTACTGACTATGTTTACCATAGTAGGCCCTATTGCCACAGATGATGGACTACACTGCCTTATATGCATTTCAAAACATGTTTAATTATTTTTGAAATACAATCTAGAAATTACAAAATCTTTCCCGACCAGGGGATTGAACCCACTTCTTTCACATTTCGGCTACAAGGGCGCCTTAGCCAACTAGACTAGGGACACGCCAAAGTCGTAGTTAGACGAGTGAGCGAGTCATGTGGTGAGTACCCGGGAACATTTGCATTTAAGTTTGATAATTATATTCGTATAAATAATAGTTTTTTTTAAGTTTAGTTAGTATACGGGGACGGGCGCGTCACCTCTAAGGTCATAATGCGCCTCTCTAGCCTATGATAGGCTAGGTAGGGGGAAGAAAAGTAATGTAACCGGGTACTCAACACATGGCTCACTCACTCGTTTAACAATGACTTTGGCGTTTCCCTAGTGATTACATGGTTTTAACTTTTCAAGGACATGGGCTAGTTATTGATTGATAAGAATTGTCTCATTTAGTAATAGGGTTGTCCCACAGCCCCGACAGCGCAATTGGTTAGAGCATAGGTTCGCAGAGCCCCGAGCTGAGTATGATCAACAGCCGAGCAAACTTTTATGACTACATATTAGGGATGCACATCGATACTTTTTTCATTATCGACTATCAAAATGGTTATGTCAATATCAAATCGATAATATCGATATCACCAACAAAGCCTGTGCCGACCTAAAAGTGGAACCTCAAGAGTGGCAAGTGTAAGTCAAAGCAAAACAATCACGTTCCGTTTACTGCTTGGTTGTCTTCGATGTCATGTTATCGACTCAAACATAAATCTCGAGTGTGACACCTTCAGCCCAGCCAGTGCATGGCACAACGTGAGATAATCTCCGTCGTAAGAGTTTAGTTCAACCACTATTGACAAATTATTTGATATTTCGATAATCGATAATGAATTTTGGTTATCGATTATCGAAATAATATTCATTATCGATTATTGATCGATAATATCGATTATTGATCGATAATATCGATTATTGTGTGCATCCCTATTACATATTACTATTAACTATTTAGCAATAAGGAATGTTCCTCAACTTTTTTTATCACTCAACTACATTAGGGCCTAAGGACTTCATTCTCAATATGTTAATCATTTTGTATTATTTAGGTAAGATTTTCATTTATAAAAGTAAGCTGAAAGTTGTACCAATAATAATGGCGGGAAAAACAAGCCATTACGTCACTATTAACAATAGTTATGAATCGATCAATAAGGTAATGCCAAACAATGATATAAACTGTGTAGGTAATCTAGAAATTCTCATTCCAAAGAAAGACATTAAACAGCTTTGCTCTAGACCGAAATCTTGACGCACGGGAAATAAAATACTACAGTACAAACTTTGTGCCTCATACAATTTAAATTATTTACTTTAAATTGCTTTTTATTGCAGTAGGCCCTATTGGTGTTTTTCAGTGGCTTTCTATCCATTTCTTACACCCAGATCAATATTTGGACTTAGGGCCTAGTGAACATTTCCTATTGTTACCATCAATCAACTCCCAGGGTTGTCAAATGATTATACTGTACTATCAATATCTTCCTGTCAAAGATTCAATATCAAACCATTGTGGAGTATTGTAGTAGTACCTGTATGTGTATGGTATTATTAAGGTATAAATTAAGAACTGATGATTCTATTATTTCAGTTTTATTTTTATTTGTGAAAGGGGTTGAAACTTGAGGCAAATTAACTTTTTAATTTAAATTACCTACCCTCCCTCCTCCCCACTTAAAAATCTAGTTTACGATCATTACGTAATCATAATGTAAAATAACAAATCGGCCATTCCATAGTTGCGGGTGTGACACATTACACACTTACAATACCTGCCAAGTGTTAATAAATTACAAATTGAAACCCAAGACATTGTATACATTGATTGTTGCCATAAGATGTACAAATACACCAAATTTCAACTTTCTGTGACTTTAAGAAATCAGTAAATAAAAATTAAAACAGGTGTTGCGGGTGTGACACTTTTTGCCACTGTATTTACACCCTTACATGAACAAGTGCAAAAGTCTGTGAATATAGGATCCCTTGGATAGGCAACTATTTTTTTCCTTAAGCATTATAGAACACCCTTAAAATAAAATATAAGGAATAGTGGCTCAAATAATGTAATAGACGATTTATGATGGTTTGAAGATGTTGCGGGTGTGACAAGGAAATGTTGCGGGTGTGACATAGTGCACAAAATATAACATTAAATACGAGTTTTTGTATGCAGATTATAATTTGGTTGGCAGTTTTCTTACATACTTCATGAATACTCAATACTAAAATGTAAGTTAACAAATATGCATGCTAAATATGATATTTAAAAAAGGTAGCCTATTATAAAATAAAGTGGTGCATTGTAATTTTTTTAATGAAATAAGGGTCCTCGTCACTGATTATTTTTTGTTTAAACTTTGAAGTAGGGGCTAATAGCATAAAAAAAGGATTAACTAATAATGTCATCATTTATAATGCAGCTTTATCATTATTTATGCATGCCTAATCACTGACGAACTTAATTGCCCACGAATGTTGTGAAGTATTGGAGGAGCTACCATCTTCATGATAACGTCTTTGTTCTCGCATGACGTATTCACAATATCGGGCCATACCCAATAGCTGCCACTAGGATGCATGCATATACTTTAGCCTAAGGGTTACTTCACTGGTTTCATCATCAAATGCTACGATTTAAGCATAATACTGCTTGTCGGTATTTTTTCCCCATTTACCGCAAGTGAAACGAGGACAAAATCACTGACGTTAATATCTAGGGCAGGATTGTTGACGGAAGCGCAGACATCCGAAAAAATAATCACTTCTGTTAACTTAGGAAACTCGACTTTTAGTTCAGCAAAAATCTTTTTGAGGAATGCCCACACTGCATGTTTGTTATGTGTCAAGTCATCACTTACATCCGCGAAGGACCTCTTAACGTCATCTTTTAATCAAGCGCAGGCTGTAAAAACAGTCATTTGATCATGACTCCAATGAGCACTCTGAATCTCGTCTTAAATGATTGCCGAAAAATTTTCAGCAAAGTCGACTTGAAGTACAAATTCGTTTTCCGGTACCTACCTAATCTCTCTTTTGCATTTTCAAAATACGTTGACTGCGTGCGTTATATGTGCATTACTTAGGCTACCTAAACTAGGTAGGCCTAATGGGCAATTTTTTTTTACCTATTTGACTGTAGCCCTGGTATTATCATGCAATTCAATAATCATGTCACACCCGCAACATAACTGTATGTCACACCCGCAACACAATTTCAACCACTTCTAGTCAGTGCATCTCAGTTTTCTCTATTGGATATGATAAGTCATATAACCTAACCTTAAAATAAAGTACTGTCCAACTTTTGTTAGCCATAATCTTAACACTATCATAGTTTATTGTAGTTTTGTGTTGCGGGTGTGACATGTATTCATAACATCTTTAATGATACAAAATTTAAGTAAAACTTACTTTGTGTTCAGTTTTTCCAACTAAAATACTTCACAACATCATTAAGTGTTGATATACAAAAGAAAGAACTTCACACAGCTGACCTAAAAGAAATTGGAGGGCTTACAATTTAGGGGATGTGGCACTAAAATAGGGAACCTAAGTGGGCGTTGTCCGGTTCTCTCCCGTCAGCGAGGTATAGGCGATTAACCCGTGCTAAATGTTTCGTAAGCGATAGCGCGAGAACCCGACCACGGACCGGAATTATATTCATACTGTAAGAAACTATAATCTTTCCTCTTTGCGTGGATATACATAACTCTTCTCTATCACAAATATTAATGACATTTGTTTTGAGTTGAAGTGAACTCTACATTTACACTGTTGCCAAACCTTCCAAACTGCTCATGAAAAAGCACGTAAAAATATTTTGTCCGTGGCATTAGCATAACGTTTGGTATCCGACTTGCTTTGTGGCTATTGTGAGGTCACTGGGTTGTACTAGATTATACATTACTAATAAAATATCCTTTAATGTGCCAACAAAATCTTGAATGCGAAGTACATTTAGCAACCATGGACAGGCGCGTGGTATGCGAGGATGCCACAGCTGCACACAACGTGGCTACGTCTCGCTTAGGTTGCCGCTCAGTCAGAGTACATTTGCGACAGCGCGCAAACATGGCTACATTTAACTCATAATAGTTTGAATTCAGGAAGCGTCATCGAGCAAAGTAGAATGCCATCATCTTCTTCACAGAATTATGCATCTTGTGATGTTATTGGTTTTAGATTTCTTTTGCGCGAGTCAAAAAGATACGGCGAGTTACATTTTCGTACCATGCTAATTCTTATGGGCGCTGAGACCAGAGAGAACCAATTTCCTTCCGCCTTCAAAACTTAGGTTCCCTATAAAAACAATAACTTTACACCGACTTTGAAGCACTGTAAAACACATAATTTACTACCCACAAAGAAAGCAAAGACATTTTGAAATTCAGTGGAGTTTTGACTTTAATTTTTGACCCATCAATAAACTATTGGGTAAAAATTATTTTCACTTGTCAGGCTCACTTTGCTATGGAATGGCCGAAATAAAGAATAGACCCTACATTGTTTTCAATCAGTCAGGACTTGATATTGATACAGAATTTATAAAACTCATTGTTTGACATCCCTATTCTACTATTTGTTTACAAAACAGTTAGTATTGGTGCTACAAAATTATTAGGCCTATAAATGTTATTACCACACGTAATCTGTCATTTTCCAATAGAAAAACAGCTTAGCAAATGGGCAGCCACCTATCCACCTATTAACAACACACTGTACATCTCTTTTAGGTGGACGACATAAGACTACGACCAAGAGGCCAACCAGATTAAGAAATTAGATCAAAGATAAAAGTCCACGTCTCCAAGCTGTAAATTATCAAATTATTATATTTGTCTTCAGTAAGGTAGGCCTACCTGTAATTTGAAATAAAACTTTTTTTTAAACATCATAAAAAGTGAGTAAAAACAATGAAATAAGCTTACCAATACAATAGGCATAGTATATTTTGTATCATTAAAATAATAAAATTGTCAATGAAAATGTAAAATGTAGTTCTGCGAATATCTCGAGCGATTATTTAAGTAGGTCTATACGATTCCCTTTTGATATCGTAATGCTAATGAGTCGGCTGGTGCAAATCTGGGCGCCAACGACTTCGAAGAAATGGGATGACGAGTCAACATGCACCCCGTAGATTTACGACCCCCTTTAGTTTTCTTGTTGGGTTCATGATATATTTTAAACAGACCTATCTTCCCGACATCTGATTTCGGTTTCGATCTAGTAACTCGAGGTAGGACCACTTGCGCGTCGCAACGGTTTCTCATCGTGCGTAAAGTTACTTCCCGCTGGAATTCAGGCGGCAGCCGCGCTTCAGCATCTCTTGGTTGACAGCATGGCCTACAACAGCTGGAGCAACTGCGACCAAGATGAAGAGGGATTGGAAATAGACGGTCGTTTAACATGTATCGGTGATCACCTGAAACGAACAAGAGTAAAAATTAATTACGATGGTAAGAATACGTGAAAATAGCATTCTCTTGCACTTTCATTTTTGAAGAAAACTTTTTGTAGCATAGCCTAGACCTATTATAGCAACCAATATTCAAAACCTAATTTAGACCTCCTAGGGCACTATGAGGTTTTCTAGCAATTTTTTATTTTATTGTCATAACTTTAGGTTGAATTTAGATTTAAAAAAAAAATTATAAATAAACATACATTGCCAAACTTTTGTAGGCCTATATAGATTAGGCATACTACTAGGCCAATAGGCCTACACTCACCATCATGATGAGTGTGTAAAAACTCGTTTCTCCGATCTGAACTTGTAGCCCTCTCTCGGTCGGCAGGATTAGAGTGGCAATCGAACCAGTGTGACTGCCGATATCTGCTCAGTTCATCCACCCACTCCTCTTCTAACGGACCGCCACAGCAGCAAGAACACGACTTTGTGGCCGGCTCTAGCCGTGGACAGTCATGAACGCTGGTCGGCTGCTGACAACCACAACAGCAGGAACTGCAACATGGTTTACCGGACAATTGTCGATTGCTCGTCGACTTTCTACGACATCGCTTGGATCTCGAAAACGTGGAGCGCAATTCTGTAGGAGATCCAGTTTCTTGATAACTCTTGTCAAAAGTTTTTTTTACAACCTTGTCGGTACAACAGTCCTTCCTATGTGTTTTACAAGAGGGTTTACAAATATTTTTATATGTTTTGTGGCAATTTTTGGTAGTAATATTGGGACTACTTTCCAGATTCTCTTTTGTGTGGCAGCAGGACGGCAAGCACCTGCCAGGAACATTGCACGCATGATGTGACCTGCACTCTTCTACCTTTGGTCTCATGGATCCAGGACTCTTGGCCTGCAGTTTCAAGTTGTCTTTCGACTGACACGGACAAGTAAAATGGGTGCTGCTTTTAGTTCGTTCTTTGAACCTTTCTCTACTTGGCGAGGGACTAGGGCTACTTGCACTTATCATCTCATGACTCGACTTCTTGGAAGTAGCTCGACCCCTAGCAATGTGTTGCGACGATGGTCTGTGCTTTTCTTTGGCAGGATGCAATGGTTTGTCATGAGTGTCAGTCTTTACAGACGGTTTGTAATTATCCTTGGCATGTGAAACGGTGCTCTGTGTAGAGCTTTTGCCCAATCTAGAGATATATTTAGGCGAAAACAGAGGTTTGTTACGCGATACACTTGTAGCCGACGGCCTGACATTCAGTATTGGCGGAGAGGTTGTTGGGTTGCGAATGTGACTAGGTCCCAACCTTGAAAGAACTGGTCTGGCAATTGTCTTAACTGGTGAATTGTTTGGAGTGATAGTATTGCTTGTAGTAGGTCTATACGTCGCTTTAAAAGTACGTGACGGTCTTTCATCTGGAGGTTTGAACGTTTTAGGAACCTGTTGATGAGGAGGATCCTTGGCATACCTGTTGCCGATTGAAGGCGAAGGTGAAATTCTGCTCTGATCACGTTGTCTCCGAATCTCGGAGATATTGCTCCTAGCAGTATGATCAGATTTGTCAGTTTCACGTGGCCGACTAACACCGTAACTTGGATCTGTTGTTGTTGGTCTAGAAAACTTGGAGTTGTCAATTTTATTTATCCCTCCTAAACTTTCACCTGTAGTTGTTGGTCTAGAGTGCATAGATTTGTCGATTGCATTAGTAGGCCTACCAAAACCACTATGCCTACTAGAATCTTTAGTCGTTGGTCTAGTATGCTTAGATTTGTCGATAGCATTAGTACTAACACCAGTACTAGAATCATTAGTTGTTGGTCTAGTATGCTTGGATTTTTCAGTTTTATTAATATAAACAAAACTAGGACCTTTAGTTGTTTGCCTTGTATGTACAATTTTGTCAGTTCTACCATCACTAGCAGCAAGACTAGAATGTATTGTTGTTCTAGGACGCTCCCTATGCTGGACACTACTTTGTCTATCAACATTAATAACTGCAGACGGGTAATTTTCTGGTCTTGAGGTCGTCTGCTCATTAAGATTAACCTGAGATCTCATCTTCAGGCCTTTTAAGAACTCTGATTCAGGCGAGTACCTAATTAAAGAGCGAACTTCTTCCAGCACGCTTCGTCGCGAGTCAAGGTTAGTGTCCAAGGTTGTTGGGGTATTCGGAGGGATTTTATCACGTGAGCATCCAGTGCAAGCATGTCCAGACTTTTTCTTGGTGTGCATTTCTCTAGTTGGTTGTTGCTTCGATCTGTGGCAGTAACATTCTGGACATTTACTCCGAGTCTTGGATCTCGTGTTCTTCGAGGTGACGAGCAGAGTTGTTTTCGGACCGGCAGAGAAACATCTAGATCGCTTAGCAGGAGACATCGCAGCTGCCTCGTCGTCGTACCGAGGTTGTGCGAAGTCCAGGTTGGAAACGGGGTTGGGCGACGGGTCGCGGAAGATGCCCGGGTTCAGCACTGCGGACACCTGCCCAGAGTTGTTTCGTTCAAGCCAAGATTGGTACCCGTGCTTACGTTTCAGCGGCGAGTTCTGTTGAGCCAAGCTGGAACAAATATGCACAGCACAATGTTGAAACAACTTACCATACCGGTAGGCGGCAGGCCCTACACCATAAAAAAAGCACAAGCCACAAGACATAAATTCATAGGCAAGTGGTTATTGATTCATGATTGTGTACGAATGGAAACCTCTCAGCATTAACAATAGGCCTATAGGCCTAAAGTTTAGGTTGGCCTAAAATAAAACATGATCGTTTTAGCGTGAATTCGGACACTTTGTAATCGTAACCTTAGTAGGCCCGCCCTACCAAGAGAAGGATTGAGATGGAGAGAATTCAAAGATGAAAGAGGGCTGATGATAAGGGAATATGAAAATTCTGGAGAATTGGTGAAAAAGTTGAAATGGCAGACTCTGGAATGTAGGAGGAAAGAAGACAGATTGGCAAAATTCTATAGAATTAGCAGGGGATTTGGGCACTCTTGTCGCTAAGCGGGTCCAACTTTCAACCACACTTTTTTCCCAATAAATCAATGGAAAACAACTTCAAATTAGAAATAAGTTAATATTAAGTAAGGATAGTGAGTAATTAATAGTAAACACTCTCGAATTACACGAATAATGTCAATAATTTACATTATTGAACATGAACGTCGTCTCACTCTGATCAACGCGCCATTTTGGATTTTGGTTGTTATGGTCATTTACTAAGTAGGTGTACCCAACCTTTTGGCAATATTGTGGTTATTTGATAAGTAAACAATTAAATAGTCAAATAGCACGGGGGTTTGGGGGGCGGAGCCCCCGACGGGGTCCAGGGGCGGAGCCCCGGCGGGGCGGGGGGGCTGGCCCCCCAGAACAGAATGAGGTACAAACAAACAAACACGACAGGGACCGCAGGACAAACGTAAGTTTGGTGTGTTTTGGTTGGTACGGTGGAGAATGGAGAGATTTTGCCAAAATGGCCGCCGTGATCAACTAATAACAGTGCAATTAGTCTGTGAGTAATATTGTGTTCACCTATGTAATTGTTAATTTTGCAAAGTGGTGATTAATAATAAATTGTTAATATTGAATTTTTACACATTTATTTCTAATTTGTAGTTGTTTTCCATTGATTTTATTGGGGAAAAGTGTGGTTGAAAGTTGGACCCGCTTAGCGACAAGAGTTCCGGATTTGAAGGTTGGGATGAAATTGGTAAAGGTGTGAGACAAGGGTTAGCCTATATTTGGGTAAGAATGATCATAGCTGGAAATGTGAAAGGGTTGGGTTTAAAACTGATGTGGGTAAGAATTCCTTTTTGGGTAGAACAATAGTAGGGGCTAGACTGGAACGGGTTACAAGGGGATGTGGTCGGGGAGAAAGATTTATATAGATTTAAATTAAGTTTAAGGGAGGGATAATAGGGAGAGAAATTCTGCCACCGAGTGGAAACTCAATTGCAGAAACAATAAAATAACAAATAACAAACTCAAATGCACAATCGGCGACATATGCTCGTAGGGCCATTCAATGGTAGGCCTATCACTGATCTGCTGTTCTGATCATTTGCTCAGATAGATCTGTGCAAGTTTACATATAAGAGAACTCTAGGCACAGTACTCTAGAACTCTAGGCCTAGCCAACATAAAGTGCTACAATATTATACTACTGTGGTTTATGAAATGTCCCCTAAGATTATAGGCCAGGGCCTAGGCTACCTACTAAGGCCCTACCTAGGTCCAGCTGAAGCTGCTGTCCTGCAAAGTCTTTTCAAACGTTCTTGAAGAATCGCAGAGTTCGACTCGAGTTGTGCAATTAGATCTTGGTGTTTTCTTTTCAAATACAGTGTTCCCTGTGAAAACGGTGAACTCATAACTAAATATCTTCAACTCACTGATAAACGTAAAGAAAACGACAAACATTTTACCATTTTACACGTCCAAAACAATCATTGCCAATATTTTTTCAACTGTCAAATAAGAACGTCGGCGATTGGTTACTTTTTGTTTATGCTTTGTTTAGTGGCGTCAGAATTCTGATTGGTTAAAAACATGGTTAAAAACTCTTTGAAGCTTGATGCTTACTTCACACTTCTACAACAGAAAAATGGCCGCACGTTGCCATAGCAACCGATGCAGGTGCCAGTGTAAACAAACAACCGCTGTGGCAATGAGTTTAGTTTTCTTTTCACAATTTTACAATTTTACAAAGTCCTAGGCCTATCTGAATTTGGCTGGAACAGGTAGGAAATTATAACATTTTGTATAGTTGATTAATTGTGTATGAGAATAGCTACGTCTATCCAGAAACTCGTCAAAAAAAATCCTTGCATCCGCATTTCCAGCTTAAGTAAGGTTAAGGAAGGACACATTTTGTTTAAACTTTTCTACAATGACGCGAAAACCGGCTGAGGATGATCTTGAAATGGATCAAATGGCAGAAACTGAGCTGGAGAGGCTCGAACGCCAGTACCGAATCATGGAAGGAGATAGAAATAACTTCTGCAAAAGTATCAGAAGAGAGATAATGAACCAGAGGTAAGCAGCTGTAGGCCCATGGTCTATGCGGATACCTAGCTAGGCTAATCGGTTTTCTGTACCCTAGGCCTAACGCACATTAGGGGTAGGGCTAGGAGCATGGATACTACTATAGTACCCTACCCCTGGCATAGGCCCAGATAAGTAGGCCTAGGCCCTATGTCTGAAATTAATCGCATAGGGGGCCTGCTGTGCTTTAGGATTAGTAAAGTAAAGTAAAGTTTTATTTGCCAGTAGATTAGTACATAGTACAGCTAACATACATATAGGCCTACAGTAAGCTATAACTATACCTAGGCATACCTAGTTATATAACTGATTTCCAGTGGGGGACAGTAAATCAAAGCGACCAAGCCAACCCTGTAGGCCTCGACCCAATCGACGAGTGAGTGATAAGCAACCCAAAAATCAATATTTATTATTTTTAATAGGAGATATATAGCAATCAGTGGTATGGACAGTGCAAACACACGCGGATCAACGCCAGTTAATCAACAAGGCCGATTCAGAACAACTTTGAATTTATTATGTGCCTCGTTGCTAGGACGGCTCCAAAGTCACCGTTTACAAACTCCTAAGACAAGAACTGGCGGACTTTGGCGGGAATCGAACCCTAGACCTTCTGCATTGGAAGCAGATACACTAACCACAAGACCAACAAGCCACCAGCTAGGTGCTTAGCTGTGTGTCTAAAGTTATTATGCCTCATACCTAGTCCGAGTGAAACCTTAACCTTGTAACAAAATGCCCTTTTAGACAAAGCTATGCATACGATCAGTGCTTGCACAAGGCTTTGAATTAGGCCACAACTTAGCCTTTTATAGCCTTTTTCTTTGCCAGAACCGAAGCCGTTCTGTTTTAACCTTGCTCTACAAGAGACCCGTAATAACTTTCTGTTACCATTACAGTTACCGAGCAATGTTATAAATCGTTGTGAACATTCCCGTTTTCCAATTGTTCGCCTTTGTTACCAGGCTATGTCTAGACCTATTGTCGTCCTTAAAACTAATTCATTACTTTGAATTGTATTTGGACTAGGCCTACCTGTTAAGTACAATCAAACTGTTTTCAGCAGATCACGTCTAATTAAATTGTTTCCGAACCAGTTCTATGCTGACACCATTGATGACCAATTAATTGGTCAAATGTCTTGATATGCTAGGAGCCACGGACTGTATAGTGTATGCATTGGCTAGTGCTAAGCCTTTCCAGCCCAAATATGTGACATAGGCCCTAATTTTTTTTTAAATAATCTGTCGTAGTTATTCTCACACTAATGTTTATTAATGTTGTTTAGGGAAAATATTAGGGAGCTCAAAGCAAGAAAAACAGATTTAAATTTAAATTTGTCCATCATTAAAAACCCTCAAAATAAATTGAGAGATGATGCAACAGGTTTGGAACTTGCTAACTTGCTAAAGACAAAATCTAAAAATAGCAGTGAGGTTGAAGCTCAGAAGTTGCAGGTAAGTCCATATTTATTAGCACTATTGATTTATGTATGCTACCGGTACATGTGATGTCTTCAATCAACAATTCTGTAGGCTAGGTAACCTTTCTGAAAGTCCATTCAGTATGTAAGCCCTTAGAATAATGTTCTTTCCTCATTTGTTGAATAGTTGGATGAACTTAAACAGCAAATACGTTTGGTTGAGCGAGAAGTGTCGAAGTTACGCGAGAAGGATGTGAGCGACACAACAATACGGATAAAAACTCTTGAATACCAGAGAGCAATTTCTACTTTGGAAAATCGTTTGAATGTGGTGAGTAGGTATATTATCTACATCGAATTTATTCATCATGGAAGAAGTAATTTTTGAAAATAAATAAAAATCTTAGGTAAGCCAAAAGACGACTAGAGATAGTTTAAAGAATAAGATGCAGTTTTTACTCTGACCCCTAATAGGTGTATTAGAGTCATCACAAAAGTGAGCTAGGAACTGTAGGCCAACAGTGTAACAGGCCTCCGACTACACACATTAGACTGTCACTTGATATGATGTAGGTAATATACAAAACAAGGTAGCCTAGATTGTAATAATTCATCCAATGTTTTCTAGGATTATTGTATTCTGTTGTTGGGTAACCATAAATAAATAAATAATTATCATGAACCGGCTCTTGATTCTAGGTAACTGTTAGATACAACAAAGTGTTGGAAGACAATTCTAAACTGCGAGC
Source organism: Sweltsa coloradensis (assembly GCA_024449915.1). Lineage (NCBI taxonomy): Eukaryota > Metazoa > Arthropoda > Insecta > Plecoptera > Chloroperlidae > Sweltsa > Sweltsa coloradensis. The sequence goes on from JAMZAV010001225.1 coordinate 50,274, forward strand.
AGATGTTGATCACTTATTGAAAGAAAGGTCTCTTTACAATTCTATCTCGCAACAGATGACTGACCGATTGATTGCTGGAAAGAAAACTATGGTTGAGCTAATAGAACAGTCTACACTAGCCTACGACCAACGGTATGTTCATCATCATCATCTCATTATCCATCGCCGTTTCCTGCTTATGGCAGGGTCAGCTTGGGTTTCGCGACACAATTCTTCCACTTCTGCCTAGCGTCCCACAATCGAGTCTCTGCTACATTCTTCCAGCTCTCTCCTCTAGTATGTAGGTCTCTTGCTATGGTCTCCTTCCATCTCTTCCGTGGTCTCCCCCGTCTTCTTCTTCCTTCGATTCTTTTCTCATACATTCTCCTGGGCATCCTCTCTTCCGTCATTCGTTTCATATGCCCAAACCATCTCAGACGTGTCCTTCCCATCCTGTCACCTAACTTCTCCACCCCAAGCATCTCTCTGATGTTTGTATTTCTAATTCTATCTCTTCTTGTCTTGCCCACTGTGCTCCTCAGGAATCTCATCTCCGCCGCCTGAATTTGGCTTTCTTCTCTGTCACCCATAGTCCAGGTTTCTGCCGCATATCTAAGGATCGGTATGAAGTAGGTCTGTAGCCTATAGTGTCATCTTGCACTGTATAGGTATTTCCCTATCCCACACCAGGCCCTTTACGCACTGGTAGAAGTTGCTGGCCTTTGGATTCTGTTAGTGATTTCCTTTTTGATCTTCCCGCTTGCCATTATTTCACTTCCTAGGTATCCAAAACTCTCCACCACCTCAGGGTTTCTGCTCCAATCTTGATCTCTGCATGGTAGTTCCTTACATCTCCTTCTCCGGGCATAGTAAACAACCTTGCTCTTGATCACACTTATCTTCATGCCGGCCTCTTCAATGTGCCTCTTCCACAGGTCTGTGTACCTCTGGAGTACCTCCTCATGCTCCGACCATGCCACGAAATCATCGGCAAACAGCATAACCTCTCCCTCTTCCGTTCCCTCCATCTTTACTTTGTTGTGGATGTCATCCATCACTATTATAAATATCAGTGGTGACAGCACACTTCCCTGCCTCAGTCCTTGTGTTATTTGGAACCACCCTGACAGCCCAAACTGTGTTTTTACACAGCTTTCACATACTATGTATACATACTTCTAACCCTGTCTATCAGTCCTTTGTCCACCCCTTTTCTTTCCAAGCTTTCCCACACTACATTCCTTGGCACACTATCATAAGCCTTCTCGATGTCTAGGAAGACCATACTCATTTTTTTACCCAGCTCCCAACTCTTTTCCATGGCCTGTCTAAGTATGAATATAGGATCTATTGTGGATCTCCCCATTCTAAAACCGTATTGTTCCTCATTCAACATGTGATCAACCTCTTCCCTTATTCTTCTGTCAAAAATCCTTTCATAAATCTTTGCTGTGTGACATAGTAAAGTGATCCCCCTGTAGTTACTACATTTTTTTCGATCACCCTTCTTGTATATAGGGACAATCACCCCTTTCTCCCAATCTCTTGGCACCTTCTTTTCCCTCCATACCACTCTAATCACTCTGTACACCCAATGCATAACAACTGGGCCCCCAGCTTTGATCATTTCCACCACCAGTTCGTCAACTCCTGCAGTCTTCCCATTCTTCATCCTTTTTAATGCCATCTCCACTTCTTGCCAGGTCGGTCCATTCTCATCTTCTTCTTCCGCCACCCCTTCCCAAACTCTACATCTCTGCCATCTGCATCTGCTCCTGCATTCAGCAATTGATTGAAATACTCTTTCCAAGTTTCCTTGATCTCCTCTGCATCTGTAATGAGTCTCTCCGAGTCATCCGTTAGGTACCTTTGTCCCCCCCTTTCCTTCCTCTTACTCTTCACTATGCCATACAGCATCTTCTTGTTTCCTTCTGAGTCTTTCTCCCGTTTCTTAGCAAACTTCTTCCATCTTCTGCTTTCTCTTCTTTAACCGTTCTTTGTGCTTCCCTCTTTGCGTTTTTGTAAGCTTCTCTCTTTTCATCTGTTCTGTCCTTCATGAACTCCCTCCATGTTCTATTTTTCAGTTGTACTTTCTCCTTTACTTTGTCGTTCCACCAGCTTGTTACCATCTCTTTCTTACCCCACTTGTCCTTCCACACGTCTCCTCTGTTGCCGGTATGTTATTACTTATTAAATTATTACTTATTACTTATTTTATTAGCAATGCCAATTGCATTTTGTAATTAAAATTTTGCATTCAAATACCTTTCTAGAAATGTGTTTTACGTGTTCTGGAAATGAAGACTGGGCCGCTATATCTGAGACCCTGAAATTTTGTGAATGACTTTTTTCACTAAATTATGTTAAATATGACTGTTTTATTATTACCGTAAGTAGCAAAATAAGGCAATAATCAAGTTTTATGCTAAATTAGAGCAAAATTGGGAACTTTTCTTAAATTCTGTAAGTTTTAGCTCCAAAATATGCAATTAATTTGACAATTGGGATTGGGCATTGAAATCAACATTTCTGATTTAACGTATAGTTGGCACCATGATTGTTGAAAATATTATTATCGAACACACGAACACTAGCTAATTCAAATTAAGTTAACTTAATATTACCTAAATATTTGTTTATGTGTAACTAATACAATGTGTTCATTTTGCTGAAGGGTGGTGATTCAGATTGCAATGCTATTTTTATGAGATTTACCTTGGGTTTAGAAAGGCCTACTGAAAGAAATTGAAGATTTTTTTATTACCAAATGAGAACTTTTTATTTGTTATTTCTCAGGATCCCTACCTACATCTGTTAATGTTAGTACAGGAGTATCTGGATAGCTCATCATGCATGTGCATAGGCAGGTATTTGTGATCAAAGAGAATTTACACCCCTATTGCTTATTTTTTATTTGACCACCATTTCACCATTTTTGGGAAAACAAAAACAAATACTATGCCATTTATTTTGACCACACATACTTGCCTGTGAATTCTCATAAGTGATGTGACTTCTATAATGTGAGCTGCAGGGTGATTCTCGAAGGTCTGCATTAAATGTGATAACTGATAAGTAGAGGCAAGGTTTTTTCGTGACATGTTTATTTGCGAAATTGGATTAGTGGAAATTTCAACTATTTGAGAGGTTATAAACACTATGCAGAAATTTATTCGTAAAATGACGCAAAAAAACTATGTTATCTCGACATTGGCACCTTTTCTCAACTTTCTCGATTTGGTTAGTCGGGAAACACTCCCGTAGGTGGAATTGTTTTTATTTACAACAATTTACAAATTTAAATAAATATGTAATATGGGTGACAAACCATTATGTGTAACTGACTTGCAAGTGCTATTTTTATATTATTTTAATGTTACGTAAAAATGCATTTAGTAATATGTATCTTGTTTTTAATTGGGTCTAATTATCTACATGAATTATGTACATATCTATGACAATACCAATTAATATCATATCATATCATCACATCAGACGCTCGTCTGGAATGCAGGATACCCGGGTTCATATCCCGGTCAGGGCGGACTTTTTTAATTTCTAAATTGTAGTAAATAAAAACCTTTTCTCAAATCACGAATTTAAAACAAAATGTTGATGTTTTAAGCTAAAATTCGCTCAAATTTGCTAAATCACATATTTTTGCACCTGTGTCCAAGGTTGGGTTGTCAACATGGACTCTATGGACATAAATGTCACAGGAGAAGATAGGTCCTAAATATACCAAAATAGAATTGGAAGGATATACCTAGAAGAATTGTTAGCCTAAATGTTAATGTAGGGTAGGTGCCGGTAGTGGTATCCGTCTATTTATTTCACCAAAACTTTGGCGTTTTATTTATTGAAATCCACAACTTTTACCCGTTTTTTTAACCCAAAATTTACAATCTTAAATCAAGAAATGTAGGTAAGAATTTTATTTACGGTAGGTACCTATCATAAATTCTTTACCCTAGTAATAAGTAACGCCACCAAGTTAAACATATGACACTATGACACAACGGGAGAAAAGATACACTACTTTCATCAAAACTGCACTCAACTGAAACGTTAGTTTTACGTGGTGTTAGATACGAGTATGGCCAAAACCTCATTAATTTCTCTCCTTGTCTGCGTGTGGCATGTAGAGAAGAGAGCCAGGTGAAACTACGAGCGCTGAAGGAGCGAAGCAGGCAAGACCTGCTACTGCACGGACAAGAGATGAGAGAACTCGAACGAAAGCTGGACCACGACTCGAAACTCCACGAGTTCTTGCAAGTCAAGGGGGAGAAGAGAGTGTTGGCTGATCTTGAAGCAAAGGAGGCAGAGCGGAAGAGTGAGTGTTCTGTTTCTGTTTCGATTATTTTTAATTTACTGTTTTTTTTCAACGGTCTTGCCATGTTGAATACACCGGTTCTCGATAGATCATCAAAGTTAAGCAACATCGGGCGTGGTCAGTACTTGAGTGGGTGACCACTTGAGAACACCACGTGCTGTTGGCAAAAGGGGGTGAAGCAAGATCGCCAAAGTGTGCCGCTGATAGGAAACGATCTTGCACTTTCACTCTTAGCCACTGGGCGGAGAACAATGTACAATGTACAAGTTTCTGGTATTGGATTTAAGAAAGAAGAAAAAAAGGTTTTTATAATATGACAGACCATTTATTCCAATTTTTCTATAAAAATTACAAAACTATGAGGAATGAAGATTTTTTCCACCGGCCATCACCTGGTTCCAAACTGTAAACATTACTTCACAGTTCACACCTAATTTTGAATGTTGATCCTTGATTTTCTTTCAATAAGGCCTATTTTCAGACAATTATTTTGTATCAGTAGTGGTATTAATAGTATTCATCTTTATATTTTGTTGCCTGTATTTTGTTGCATTTAGTATGTCCTTTCCTTTGACATCTTTTACCAATTCGGGATGAAATCGGGTAGCTTACTTGGGTTATCCGAATCCAATCATTACCCGAATGCATACTAGGGATTGAAATATTTTTCTTGTACGTAACACAACACTGCACATGTATATGAAAGAAAAAGTTGTAGTCACAGAAACTAGGCCCTACCCTACAGTTCAAATTTGTTTTACGATTTGAACTGATCGATTTACTTTCCATGACCGCCGTCTGGATAGAATTGTACACTGAAGATCCGATGACATGTTGATTGCGTACTAATGCGTAATGTCTTGTTCTCCGCAGAAGCACAGCGTGAATCAGTGGAGGCGATGATTGCCAAGTACGAAGCCATCCTGTCCCGGATCCAGGAGTTCTCGGGCGAAACAGACATCGACCGTCTGGCCGCTCAGTTCATCAAGCAGGAAGAGGAGAACTTTGCGCTCTTCAACTACGTGAATGAAGTCAATAGTGAGGTAGGTATCATGTGGTTTTCTTACTATAGATTAGATTAGATTAGATTAGGTTACGTATTACCCTGTCTGAATGAGGGTTGCCAACCGGCCGGTTTTTGACCGGCATGCCGGTTTTTTCCCCACTTTGCCGGTTGCCGGTCAGTCCCTTCGACCGGCAATAGTTTTGCCGGTTTTTTTACGTAAATAACCCATTATACTAAAAATATTACTAAATATACACAAGAAACTAAAATAAATATTTAAAAACCATCCTAATCATCGTTTCCCAAATCCCAAATCCCACTTAATTAGTAAACATTGCTCTTCTCCACTTCCCCTTGACCTAACCCGCCAACCCCCTCACCAGACAGCGAACAAGGCAGTAGGCTGGCCAAAGACTGCCACACTGCACTGCAGTCCACTGTCAATGCCGTTCATACGGGAAGTTTGTGAACGAATCCAACGATGAAATTGACTCTCCGCGAAAAAATAAAGTCCAACAAGACTCTCCTACAAGCAGCAAGATCAACTGCTAAATACTCATTCACGATTAAGAAGTAAACTTGTTAATTGATCATAATTCCTTTAAATCTGTTAATGCTGTTTACGTAATATTGATTTACTGCTTTGAGAATCGTGATGATGACAAATTGAAATTTAGACAAAAAAATGATTTGTGATTTATTTGGAATTTATTATCCTTAGGCCGAAATTACTTATGAATAAAAATATGCCCATTGCCTACTCGAATTATGAATACTCGGCATATCAGCGGATGTAATATTATTATCTAGGACTATTAGGGCCTACCTCAGTGACTTTTTTATTTTTGGTGGTTTTCCAGTTTTGACTGCACAAAAACTACATTGTTTTGGTACATCATCCAGCCAACCACTTTATTCTAAAACGCACCAAATGCAATCTAAAAAGCTGAATTTCAAAATTTTCGCCTGCGGCGCTTTAGTTGGGGGCTCCGCCCCCCAAACCCCCCGTGCTTGGTCCCTTTCCCACGAATTTACATGGAAGGCCGGTTTTTCCCGTGATCAGAGTTGGCAACCCTAGTCTGAATGTGGCTTTATGTTAACTCCACTTAACAGAATGCCATTAACTTTCTTGTGTTACACATAGTAGTAATTCATAGGCTGTTACTATCCATTGGAATCTTTATTTAACTTTAGTTAAATTACCAGTATTAAAAGAGTTAACTTTTTGTCATAGTGCATTTGCCCACATATTTAACTTAATTTATTTTCAAAACAAGGTTCTGCATTTTACATTTTTACTGTAGGGTAGGCTACGTATTAAATTGATTGCAAATGACAGTAGGCTATGAAATTAATTATTTCTTCAACCATTTTCATTACTACTGGGCCACTGGCTGAGATGGACGACTGAGAAAGTTGCCTGTCTTTGTTGTCCAACAAAGTTGTTAGGAGGGCTTGTCAGCAGACTGATAGTACAAGACAGTTGCGTCAGGTTGAGCAGCCTGTAAAATACGTCGAACAATCTCAACTTTTCAGCAATACAGGGTAGCAACTTTCAATCAAAACTCATCATAGTATTGGTGATTCATAGTAGTAGCAAGGTGCCACCACTGAAGTCGTCTATCAGAGCTAGAAATAAAATAAAAGCGTAGACAAAGTCCCGGGTACAACAGACGAGGTAGTTAGATCTGGCCTACTCTGGTCATGCAAGAACTTAAGTGAGTTTTGTGATGTTTGTTGTAGCTGGAGCTGCTTCATGACCAGGTGGCCGGGGTACAGGAGAGGATCGACGAGCAACACAGCGTCAACAAGCAGCGCACGCAGCAGCAGCAGGAGACGCTGGGCAACCTGCAGCGCGACCTCACAGAGCGGACAACGGAGTTGGACGAAGAGAGGGGGAAGCTGGATGTAGGACGAGCGCTGTTCAACAGGTTGCTGGCCGATATTGAGCAGGTGTTTGGGATGGTCGCCTGCTGTGACGCACCAGTGTTGCAGCTCTTAGGTGAAGATAGTGTAGACAGACGCCGGGCAAGATTGGTTTGGTTTCATTTGAAAAACAATATCCGAAAAGTAATAAAATAAAATATAAAGCCTGTCAATAGTTACAGCTACCCAGTAGCTACGGTGGCCAATTGGCCGTATGACAAGCCTACTTGAATTAATGAAGTTGGCTCGAGCTTAAGAAAACTGGTAGAATTATACACAACACACAAATTGTCCAATTTACTATTCACCTGCCATTGATGACTGCGGCTACTTTAATCCCAGACTCGTCTCATCCCTCTCGAACTCATCAGGCAGATCAATGTAATATATCACTTGGACTTGGACAATTACAGTATCGAAATGTTATGTCAGGCAAGTCACAATTAAAATATATCAATGGCATACCGGTATTGCTTTAAAGTTAAACCAAGGTTTTGCAAGAAGATGCAGTATCACATATACTAGGAAAACGCTAAAAGTCCCGCCGCGTTGATGGATGCGCTTTTTTGTGAGTTTTTAGTTTGCGTAGGACCACTTTTCCTTTGCAAGTGCTTTTTGAATGCATTGTAGGTGATTGTTGTCAAGTTTCTATTGTTACTTGTTAATTGTTATTATAAACCCTAAAAAACTCATATTAAAACCTTTATTCTATGGATTCTGGCTAACTTTTTCAACTTTTTCTTTCAAAAAGCAATACATCACCACTACCTTAATGTCCATGTAAAATATGAACGTTGTAGCCCTACCCGTTTGGTCAGAATTGGCTTAAATATTAGGAAAATATCGCACTTTAAATCGAAAAAAATCGTGAAAGTAAGATATTCATGAGAAATATTTCTTCGATTGTACCCAAAACCGGGCAGGTCTAAGTTCAGAGATTTCGAAGGTCCCCTCAAATTTTCATCAAGATCGCATATGCCGTTTGCCCGGTAGAGAGCGAACAAACAGATAAAAATACAAACAAAAAAAAACACCCGAGCCAATTTTTTGGGGGGTCAGAGAAATTGAAGATTTTGCTTCGCTCATCCAAATATTCAAAACAACTTGAAACCAGGGGCGGCTCGTGAGCTATTATTGTGGGGGTGCACATAATTTCGAAGTCATTCTGCGGGAAACAAAGGGGTCTGGGGCACAGCCCCAGCCGCCGGAGGCGAAAATTTTTTCAGACATTAATGGTCTGAAGTACCCGGAAAACGACTTTAGAGTATATTTTTCGAATTTATTGGTTGGGAAAAACTCCCCTATATGTAATTGTTAATTATAGAAAACCATCCAAAAAATTATTATTATATGCTTGATTAAAAATTACATACCCGAATAATGTCTCTCCATCTCCTCGGACACGCGCCTCAAACATCACATCGTATCGTTTTAAAAAAACTGTTTATTTTTAGATCGCTAATTAACGAAGTCATATTATAGTAATTTTCACTTCACGGCACGATAATAATTTTAACACTTTTCGCTCACTTGAAAACTGCTGTTGATCTCACTTCACCAACCCTGTCGGGAACAACTTTCACTGTCTGGGAGTGTGGGGGTGAATGAATGGCGCGAGCACAATACCAAGGCGTTTGAATGGAAGTAACGGTTTTGACCCTTGTGCACGTGCACAAAACCCAGCTATACCAGACGTTGTATAACAAAAGACAACCTGAGGCTTGTTCTGCCGGCCTTTCCGTGTTAAAACCACGTAAAAATGTGTGCACACTCAGAGTGTCATCCCCCAGCGGCAGCACTTACTGCAGAATGACTTTTGCCGAATATGCCTTGCTCTGGGCCAGACAAAATATCCATACAAACAATCCAACGATTTATTGGGAATATTACGAGATTTGCTTCGAACCTTAAATTTGGAATTTAGTTCGCGCAAATATTTGGGGGTGCGCGTGCACCTGTGCACCTATACACGAGCCGCCCCTGCTTGAAACACATTATAAATCAATGCAAACTCTAGTTGTTGTATGGTTATTTACAAGGAGGCTAGGGCTGACAGCACTGAGTTTGTCACGGTCACAAAGGTCGTTCCTGTTATTCCAGGCGACCGCACCCGCATCTCCCCACACAACGTGATGCTGTTCCTGGGACTGATGGACCGACGCACGGACGAACTAGCCAACACCGTCTCGAAGCAGAAGAAGCTGACCGACGATCACATCACGCCCAGACACGCCGTCTTTGAGACGACGGTGCCATTGTAAGTCTCAACTCATCTCTCTCATCTGATATGCTGGAATAGTTTACCTACATAACTAATTACTGTAAATTAGCGGTTTATTGGCAGGGTCGTCAATATACTTGAGCTGCTGTAATCTGGGTCTTTGCACTTAATGTAAACAAATGCCCATTTTGGACCCAAATGACTTAGCATCGAGCGTAGCTTAGGCATTTAAAAAATAATAATGAAGGACATTAGAGAAATGCTAGGTGCAGAGAAGTTAAGTGACAGTATAGGAAAGACACGGTTGAGATGGTATGGACATATGAAACGAATGGGGGAAAATAGGATGCCTAAGAAAATGTATGAAAGAAGGATTGAAGAAGGAAGAAGACGAGGTAGACCAAGAAAAAGATGGAAGGACATCATAGCAAGAGACTTGGAGGCAAAAGGAGAAAGCTGGAAAGATGTGGAAGAGATACGATTGTGGGAGGATAGAAAGAAGTGGAAAAATTTGGTTGCTAAACCCAAGCTGACCCTACCAGAAGCAGGAAACGACGATGGATAATGATGTTGAATGTGGAGCATTTGTTTACAAAAGAGCTGTACTATAAGGTTCGTTGGATAATGTGCACGTTGACACATTATTTTGTTGTTGTTTTCCGTTCTCTGCTCATGGGTCCAAAATGGTGCTTCTCACATTGTGGATGTATGTGCGAAGACCCACCTTACTTCAGCTGTTCGGTATCAAGTGGACCCTGCTTATTATTGATTCACTGATTACTGAGCGATTCCCGTTTACGGTTGATAGTATGATCAAAATAATTTTGTTATATTAATCTTGTGTTCTGTTTGTCTACAATAATGCCTACATGGCTACAAAGTACAGGAGAATCATTGCTACAACTTTCAATACCAGTACTTGAAACTGTAGAAATTACGTTTCTTAGCGTAATACGAAAGACTAACAAAAATATATAAAACAATTTGAATATGGTACTGTAACATAACGACTTACCACTATCTTTTTCTATATTTTATATGCCTATTATAAGTAAATTCAGTATTCAAGTGTACCTAAATGAGGCAAATACTAAAATTATAAGAATGTCATTTAATGATTACTCATAACTTCCTTGAGAGCCCTCGCAATATTTCGGTCTCACCGGCCCAAATATGGTCGAAAAAACAATTGAGATTTAATTAGGCTTGAACGGTCAGCGCCAGTCTGACGGCTCTAAAACACTATTTTGTCACGTACAGGAAGACATAAACTATAAGTTTTACGACGCTTAGTCAGCCACAAGTTGTAACAAAGTCATGTATAGGACGTTCAGATTTCACTATAGTTCTTTTAAAATATCATCAAAAATAGAGTGATAACATGTCAACCGACTATAGTGTGGGTATTTGTTTTAAGTAAGGTGCACCCTACATGAAAGTTACGAACAGAGAGGCTCATGGGTAAAAGTGACATCATAGTGCGAATTTGTGAGAGGAGGGAGTTTTGGGCAGGACAGTCGTGTCGGGGAGACGGTGTTGGAGAGTCGCAGATACTCCACGGTCGCGAGAGCCCGTACCGGGAAGAGGTGTCGCGAAAGTGTAGTTGAACCTTCTGCATTTTGCATGTGATCAATAGATCGCAATTTATAGGATGAAGCGTTGACTTAGTCCGTGGATTCAATTAAATCGATTCTCGACCTTGGCTATGGAACGGCTTTCCACAAGGATTCTTCATAGTTAGAGCCCAAGTGTGTTCATGATGCTGGATCTCGTGCCATGCGAGGTTGTTTGTCGACCACGACAAACCTGACCGGGATGCGTTCCAAGGACCTCGACGCCGGCAAGTAGCTGACCAATTCAACGACATGAAGCGAGTCCTGCGCCCGTCTATTCTAACGCCACAGAAGTCTAGGACATCGACATGTATCATCATCGTCACACTTACCCTCCATACGACACATCAAACCCTCCCTATCGCATCGCAACCGAACTGTTTCAAATCAGCGAACTGGAGTACACAATAACCGATGAGTATCTAAAATAATATCTTGCCTAAATGTTTTGGCCAACTAACTAATTCTAATATTTTGGTTTTTAAGGGAACTCACCCATAGGGGTATCTAACCTGAGTCAGATCTGATCTAGGCAGGCAGGCTATCGTATTTCCTGTAATTGTTTGTTTTGGAATAACCCTAATATCAATTATATCTCTTAATTTCAATGGAATCCTAATACTTGTCATTTGGTAGATAGAGAAACCCTTCTTCCTGATTCATTAGTTCATTAAGCTGTATGATTTAATTGCTATTCCGTGCGAGACCAACTGAGCTGAGACCTTGGCAGGGCAGATCTAACATCTTCACAGGTTTGTTATTTTGTTGTTTATTGTGTCATTTTGGTTGCTTGAATTTAACGTTTAATCAGTCTTGAATTTTATTTGTTGCTGACCTTACTTTAATCCCACTGTTACTACCAGTGTCTCCGATTGGAGTTAGACCGAGGCATTTTGAATAATAGGCGACCCCCGAGAATTTTTAAAAAGATATTTTTTGAATTTTTTGAATTTTATTTTGGCACAAAGTTTTCAAATTTGGTTTGTGATTTGAGTAGGGCAAGGGTCCGATACGTCGCAATTGGCTCCCAACTAAGGGCTCTCGAATTTGACCAAACGACCGGGATTATGAGTCGGTAGGGAACAATGGTCAGTAAAGTCAGAATTTATAATTGCTATTTTCAGTTTTTAGGGTGTTGGATAGGGTTTTATTGTGTCTTTGTGTATTTGAAATAGGAGAATTGTGATCATTGCCACTATGTCTTCGGATGAGGAGATAATCTGTTCAGCAGAAGATAGTGGGTCTGCAGGGAGCAGTTTGGTGGGTCAGGACGAGTCTGGGTTAGTCGAGTTGATGGCGCAGAACTTGGACAGGGAAATGGCGGTAGCCGAGGTGTTAATACAGTTAGCAGACAGGGTAGTGACGATGCAGGGGGGCGTTATTAGTGAGAGTAGTGCAGTTGAGACACAGCTATTGACAGGGTACGAAGATACCGAGCCATTAGTTGAACCAAGGGTCGTAGAGGAGGATAGACAGACGGAACTACGTTCAGACAGTAGAAGTGAGGTGGAAGCGGAGCCGCGGATCATGACCACCCATGAACCCCAAGAACCGAATATTATGCAATATCTTATCTCTATGAAAGCAGAGGCAAGCGCAATGAACGCAGAGGTAAACGCAAAGTTAGATGCTACATGACGCAAGGTTAAACGATAAGTTAGATGCTATAAAAGCAGAGGCAAGCACAATGAACGCAAAGATAAGCGCAAAGTTAGATGCTATGAATGCAGAGGTAAACGTAACCTTTTCAACTTTTTCTTTCAAAAGGTACTACATCACCGTAACCTTAATGTCCTTGTGAAACCTGAACGTTGTAGCCCCACCCGTTTGGTCAGAATCGGCCCAAATGTGACAAAAATATTGCACTAAAAATTGAAAAACTAATATTAAAACCTTTATTTCTATGGATTCTAGCTAACTTTTTCAACTTTTTCTTTCAAAAGGTACTACATCACCATAATCTTAATGTCCATGTGAAATATGAACGTTGTAGCCCCACCCGTTTGGTCAGAATCGGCCAAAATGTGACGAAAATATCGCACTAAAAATCGAAAAAAATCGTAAAAGTACGATATTCATGAAAAATATTTCTTCGATTGTACCCAAAAACAATACACCTCTAAGTTCAGAGAAAACGAAGGTCCCCTCAAATTTTCATCAAGATCGCATATGCCGTTTGCCCGGTAGAGAGCGAACAAACAGACAGAAAAAGAAGAAAAAAAAAACACCCGAGCTAAATTTTTTGGGGGGTCAGTGAAATTGAAGTCTTCGCTTCGCTCACTGCACTCATCCAAATATGTGGCTGACCATACCTACCGGGTATATTAAATTTAAGTCTGTGTTTATTTTGTCTCTTGTAGTTTTCATTTTGTGTACTCTAGGTACCTGCTGCCTGGAACTTGAGGGACTACGGAGAGCACAACATTATCAGGCACCCGGCCCGAGATTGTGAAGTCCACCGACAATATGGTGACCACCGCACAAACGTGTCCCCTTGCAGCCCGGGAACTCAAAACAACGTACTCAAATCAAATCACACTTTTGGGCTTTGACCTTGACGTCCAAAGCTTTAACTGAACGTATGTATCGTTTATGTCTCGCACAGAACAAGGAGGTTTAATGATAGCTTAGAAAGTGTTACTGGCAAGTAGCATCTGGTGGGTAGGTAGCTCTCACCACTCATCTCATATCATTATCTGTTGCCACGTCCAACTGTTGGCATTGAAGACAGGCCTCTCCATCTTCTTCTGTCCTGCCACCACATTCCAGTCTCCTCCTCGCTGTTCTACATCTTTTCTCACACTATTCTGCCATTGTTGTCGTGGTCTGCCCCTTGGTCTCCTACCTGGAATTTCCAATTCCATCATCCTTCTGGGTAATCTTGCTCTTTCCACCCTTTTGACATGTCCGAACCACTTTAATCTTCTCTCTCCAATTTGCTCCATTAAATTCCTCATGCCTACTTGATCTCGGATATCCTCATTCCGTATTCGGTCCCATCTAGTCTTACCTTAATGCTTCTCAAAAACTTCACATCTACAGCCTGCACAAGGCTCTCATCCACTGCTGTCATATTCCAAGCCTCTGCTGCATATGTCAGTATTGGAACAAAGTAGGTCTGGTAGATGGTTATATTATAAATATCATATAAGGAGGCTGCTAAAGAACTTATTTATGCACACTTAAATGTTGGTTACTTAGGTTGATATTGCCTAGAGGCTGGTTTAGTGTTGGGTAGGGAAAGATTGATAGGAGGCTAGGAGCCAACAGCTTACCTTGACGTAGTTTGGTGGCTGTGTAGAGTTGGAGGTCACATAAATATAAACACAAATAAATAACATTACAACAAAACGTTTCGGCTTGAACAACCTTGTTCACCCGTCGGAATTGAGAGAGTAACTGGAGGGTTTGTTACACGACGATGCCTATCTGCTCAGCCTCTGTCTCGTCAGTTACTCGAAGGCAGCCGAGGTCAGGCTCAGATCGTTACGTAGGCGGGTGGAGTTTCTTGCACGCTCGCTATTGTCGAGTTACATAACTCACTGAAATGACTATGCCAACAAGGACGAAAAGAAATCATGCCCAGTGCAAGTTGCATCTGTGCGGTCGTCATCATCCGTTGTAATGTAACTTGTGACAATAAAGATTCATTTTTGTCTCATCAACTCACATTGTTTTCTAGTCTTCTAGTTTTCTTCTGTTGGGCTTTTCATATATTTCTTCATGTAGGTTTATCTTGAGATGGTGCCTCCTAGTTTTCACTACGCACACACCGTATTAAATTATGTTTCATGCTTTTGTATTTGCGTTACTTGGATCGGACACCATTTCTTGAGATTGCCTATGTCTAGATTACTGTGGGTGTAGGGATAAGGTGAGCTTGTAGTGTGTGTGTTTTCAAAACATTAGATTCAAGTTTTATACTAGTGATGACATCGGGTACTCGACTCCATTTTCAAGGTGTCGATTCCTTCGAAAGTGGGTTGCTTTGTCAGATATTGGCGGTTTGTTTGAAGCTAGACTTGGACGCCGCTCATAGTGTTGAATTTCTGACTTCTGTTGAGTTGCCTCATCTAGGCGCTAGCTCACGCTCCTTCTTCCTCTCTCTCTCCCCCCAACTCGATTCCCAAGGCTCCGGAGTCGACTCCAATATTTACTACCCGCTGTCATCACTATTTTATACTGTTATAAATTTTAGGTGCAATCTATTTGTAATATTTGTTGGTGTAGTACAATATCATCAAAGTAATGTGAATGTTTACTAAAAACTACATCAATCAATGTACTAAATAATGTTAGAAGTAGAACTTACTCCTTTTTTAAAATAAAATAAAAATAAACTTTAATCGTCATCATTATCCATTGCCGTTTCCTGCTTCTGGCAGGGTCAGCTTGAGTTTAGCAACCAAATTTTTCCACTTCTTTCTATCCTCCCACAATCGTATCTCTTCCACATCTTCCCAGCTCTCTCCTCTTGCCTCCACGTCACCTGCTATGATGACCTTCCATCTCTTTCTTGGTCTATCTTCTTCTTATTTCTTTCATACATTTTCTTCGGCATCCTATTTTCCCCCATTCGTTTCATATGTCCATACTATCTCATTTTCAACCATGTCCTTCCTATCCTGTCACTTAACTTCTCTATACCAATCATTTATCTAATGTCCATGTTTCTTATTCTATCCCTTCTCGTCTTGCCCACTGTGCTCCTCAGGAATCTCATCTCTGCCCCCTGCATCTGACTCGAAAACTGAAGAATTTTGAATAGAACTGGTAAATGACAAATGTTATTTAAAAATTAACTGAACATAACACTGCTCTTTGGTAGTAAAAATAATTTTTGTTATGTAGCAATGTCAAACCGTTTCACTTTTCTTTAACCGGCTGACATTATTAACAAAATACAAACATCTGACAAAAAACAACCAAAAGTAAAACTGTTTGAAATATTGCTACGTAATAAAATATTTTTTTCTGTCTGAGCAGTGTTGAGTTCAATTATTTTTTAAATACATATACTAATTAGACAGAATTTGTTTTTAATGTTGTAGCTTGTAAGACTATAGTGTACATAGAATAGGATGTACCACGACCACTGTGGCCCGCGCCATTACGTGCGCGCGCCTCCGGGTCTAGTTCATTATCTGATTGAGGTGTGGCGTAACTACGGCCGCCATATTGCTCAGTTGCTCTGGCAGCCGTGAGGAATATGCTTACGGTCGTGGGTCGACATCACCTCGCCGCCCCCCACCTCTTCTCTTATCTGCGGTAACCCGTGGTACTCGCGTGTACGCTGAATCACCGGCATTCCAGGCGACTTGGACTCGTCTATTTTGACCAGGGCTTCTGTGGTGTTGGTTGGATGAGCGTAGCGAGCGTAGCGAGCGAAGCGAAGATTCCATTTCACTACACTGGAGAAAAAAATCCGCGATGTTTTTTTTTTTTTTTTTTTTTTTCTTTTTTTTTTTCTGTTTGTATTATTGTGTGTTTGTTAACACGATTCCGGCTAAACCGATACTCCAATTGCGATGAAATTTTATGGAGACCTTCGAAATCTCTGAACTTAGAACTGCCACGTTTTTGAGCGCAATCGGAAAATTATTTCTCATGAAAATTGCCATTTTACGAATTTTTTCGATTTTTAAAATATTTCTTCGACTTATAACACCTACATGCTTAATTTGATTTTAATGATTTTTTCACAGAACCTTAATTTTATGAATTAAGATATTCGTGTGAAATTTGAGCGTTATCAAAAAATTATTTCTCATGAAAATTGAAATTTTACAGTGTTTTTTTCTTTTTTTAAACAAGTCTTTGACTTATAACACCTACATGCTTTATCCTATTGTAATGAATTTTTTATAGAACCTTAATTTCATGAATTAATATTTTTTTTTTATATCCTTCCCCATTTCCAAACTAGTGTTCAGGTTGGGGGGAGCGTTTGCTCCATTTATTCAAGCTATTTTGGCTCTTAGCTGCCGGTTAGCCAAACCTGACACAACTACTTCAGCCTCCTCTTCATCGGACAACTCTTCCATATCCTGCTGCATTTTTACCAAGTCTCTCCATTTCTTCCGATCTTCCCACCATCTTCCCAATTCTACATCTACCCAAGATACGTCTCTCTCTTCTACGCTTTGTTTAATTTGGTCTATCCACCTATCTCTTGGTCTTCCTACTTTTCTTTTATTCCCTGTTAACCTTGCAAATTCTCTTCTTGGTATTCTTTCATTTTCCATCCCTTTTCATGTGTCCAAACCATCTCAGTCGCTCCCTTCCATACGCCACCTCAAACTTTCAACACCCAGTTCCTTCCTTATCACACTACTTCTCACTTTATCCATTTTAGTTAACCCCAATACACTTCTAAGAAATTTCATTTCTGAGGCAACTAGACGATTTTCACATTGTTTTCCCAGAGTCCAGGTCGCTGAAGCATACGTCAGTATTGGGACGAATATAGTTTGTAAAGTAGCAGCTTGCATTTTCTAGGCATATCCTCATTCCATAACAGTTTCCTTACAGATTGGTAGAAACCTTCTGCTAGGTTAACCCTTCTAGATATTTCTTGGTCAATTTAGCGTTACTACCTAACATACTGCCTAGGTATTTAAACTCTAACTTCTCCTTATCTCTTTGCCTCTTAAAACTTATTTCTTCTCCTTCGGCCGATACTTCTTTGCCATTATCAGTTGCTCACTCTTACTTTGACTTAACTTCATGTTGTTTGCTTCTGTAACCTTACTCCATGCATCTACTCTACGTTGCAACTTCTTCATGAGACTCACCCCATACAACAATATCATCTACAAAGATCATTGTTTTCGATGATTGGTCTCTTCCGGCTCTGCTTCTCTGAGCATAGCATCCATCACCACTATAAATAAAAGTGGCGACAATACACTGCCTTGCCTCAGACCACACTCCACCTTGAACCATTCAGTTCTTCCATGGCATGTTTGTACACAACTCTTTCCATTCACGTGCATGGTTTTAATACGTTCTATAAGGTCATTGTCTACATTAAACGCCTGCAAGGATGCCCAAAACTGTATCCCTTGGTACAGAGTCATATGCTTTTTCAAGATCTAAGAACACCATGTTCATGGATTCGTCCTCCTCCCACGACCTTCCATTATTTGACGTACAGCAAATAAGAGATCTATTGTGGATCTGCCAGGTCTACAACCATACTGTTCCTCTCTCAGCAACAATTCAACATGATCTCTTAACCGTCTCTCGAGCACTCTCTCGTACAGTTTCGCACCCTGACTCATGAGTGATATGCCTCTGTAGTTCTTACAAACCTTGCGATTTCCCTTCTTAAAAATTGGTACAATCACACTTTTAGTCCAGTCATCTGGGATTTCTTTATACTTCCAAACTGAATTTACTCCTCTCCACATCCATTCTACTCCACTCTTACCTGCTGCCTTCAACATCTCAACTGTAACTTCATCAGCTCCTGGGGCTTTTCCATTTTTCATCCGTTTGATTGATTCTTCTACTTCGAGTCTTGATATTTCAGTTTCCACAATTTCCTCTGCTGCTGAATGTTCACTTTTTCCTCATTTCCTTTAATGTTCGTACACTATTCACTTCTCCTAAACTTCCCTCGTTACCTTCTCCAACATTGAGTAAATTCTTAAAATATTGATACCATTCCTCCTTTAGCTTGCAAGGGTCAGTAATCAATTCACCATTTTCATTTAACATGAAGTTCTGCACTTCTTCATTTCTCCGCTTCCTTTAATTAACCCATATAACATCTTCTTATTGCCATGATAATCTGCCTCCAATTTATCCGCAAAAACCTTCATCGATTTCTTTTTCTCATTTTCTATGACTCTTTTTACTTTATACTTACACTGCTGGTATAATTTTACATTTTCTTCAGACCTGATATTCTCTTTAACCTTCCATGCTTCCTGTTTTTCTCTTATAACTTTTTTTTACTTCTGCATTCCACCATGGAGTTTCCTTTTCCCTCCTTTTCCCTTTAGGTCTACCACACACTACCTCAGCACTGGACACCAATACATTTCTCATTGCATTCCACTCTTCTTCTACTCCCAATAAAGTACCAACAGGTATTTCTGCATTACCAAACTTTGATATTCTTTCCTCAAATCATCCTGTTGGAGTTTCCACACGTCTTATTCTTGTATTCTGTTTTGTGGGTGGGTTTCTTGGACGAACTATATCGAGAGATGCAACCAATAACCTGTGGTCGCTATCTAGAGATATATTTGGATATACCCTAACATCATTCACCATTTTCATTACTTCTTTGCCAATACAAAAGTAGTCAATCACTGATTTATGTTCCCCATCCCATGAGTATCTTGTTATTTGGTGGGAGGTCCTCTTTTGAAACCAACTATGGCTATTTTTAGCCCGTTCTAGCACAAAAACTGAGCAGATTTTCCCCTTCTTGGTTTCTTTCGCCATATCCAAAGGGGCCCAAAACATCCTCGTTGCTTATACGGCAATTGCCCACCCTTGCATTCATATCTCCCATTATTATTATTTCACCAGTACCATTACACATTCCTTCCAGTTCCTCCAACCATGCATCTTTTTCACTTTTTGAGAGACCTCCTTGGGGAGCATAGCATTGTATGATTATTAAATTGTTCTTTTGTATGCACAATTTCAATTTAATAATTCTGTCACTAATGTGTGTAATATCCACAATGTAATCTGTGATAGCTGGACTCAGAACAAAACCCACTCCATTTTTCCCTGAATTTCCACCAGACCACACCAGTTTGAAAACACCTCTTAGTTTTTTCTCACCCTCTTTCTTCCATTTTGTCTCACTCAGACCCAATATATCTAACCCTTTACTCTTCATTAAATCAACTATTTCTTCCACTTTTCCAGTCAAAGTGATTATGTTTAGAGTGCCAAGCTTGATTCTTTTGCCGTTATTTGCATTAGGTTTCGTTCTCCTATTATCTTCAAACCTCGATGTTATCTCAATACATTCATTAGGTTCCTTTTCGTTCGTAATTTCTTGGTTATTGTTTATTCCGTTTAATGTCATTATCATTTTGTATAATACCTCCTTCAGTTAAAAGATCTTCCCACTGGCAATGTTATCTTTCCCTCTTCCAAATAATACCTCCTTCAGTTAAAAAGATCTTCCACTGGCAATGCTATCTTTCCCTCTTCCAAAATAGTCTGGTTTGAAAAAATGTAGGTTTACTGCTGATCCCAAAACCATTCTGTTTTCTCTGATATACTCAAAAGGTGTTTTTCGGCTTTCGTGGTATTTTCCCTGCTTGTATGAGCCAAATACTGAAATCCATTTGAGTAGTTATTCCTTATGCACCTGTCTTGAATCTGGATAAACTCAGCCCCAAATGTTTCCACGAGTTCTCTCAGCTCCCCATTCAACCATCTTCCTGCCCCCTGCAACCCACACATTTTAACATGTGTTTGTGGACCATATGCTAATGTTACTACTATCAGTAGTTCTTTCGCGTCTGCCATTATCATCTCCCTGTTTCGAGCACCCGTATGTCACTGCTCCCAACACATAGCACAACTGTTCTGGTTTTGTCACACCTCCCTCCATATCATCATCTTGGATTAACTTTCCTAATTCTTTTATCTTATACCTGGATATATTTCAACTTTATAACCTTTTTGATACCATTCTTGTGCATATCACTTTGTATATCCCCCAGCAATAATTTACTAGTTCTAGGCCTACTTTTTTTTGTTTCAGTATAGGAAGCACAACATTCTGCGTTACCTCAGTCTCTTTCCTAGGGCTATCTCTATTTTCCTCGTTGTCCCTGTATTTCGTTATAATCCACATACATACTTGTACTTCTATGTGTTTAGATTTTGAGTATTTTTCT
Source organism: Sweltsa coloradensis (assembly GCA_024449915.1). Taxonomy (NCBI): domain Eukaryota; kingdom Metazoa; phylum Arthropoda; class Insecta; order Plecoptera; family Chloroperlidae; genus Sweltsa; species Sweltsa coloradensis. The sequence continues at coordinate 71,230 of JAMZAV010001225.1, forward strand.
GTTTTATCAGAAGCGGTTCATACATACATTCTTCGGAATTTTATAATTTGTTTGCCGTCTTCCTACTTCTTGTGCTTGTTTCCATTTTTTCGCATCTCTTCCTTCTTCTTCTTTTTGTTCTACTTTTTCTTCCTCTCCTTCTTCTTTTTTCCCCCCGTCTTCGTCTTCGTCTTCGTCTTCTTCTTCGTCTTCGTCTTCGTCTTCGTCTTCGTCTTCGTCTTCGTCTCCGTCTTCTTCTTCTTTTTCCTTTTTCCTTTTCCCTTTTTTCCAAGTACTTCACCCTTCTCTCAAGCTCCTCTCTCTTTTCTCTTGTACATTTATTATATTTCTCAATCTACGTATTTCTTTTTTCAACTTTTCTGTGACTTCGAAAAGCCCATTTATTTGTCCTCCTATGTAAGTAAATGTTGCCACAATTCCTTTCACAATTCCAGACTTCAATCCTTTATTTTTCTTTATAGAATTTCCAATCCCCCATCTCTCTTTCCTGAGTTCCTTTAGGATCCATCTTTCTAGTTTCCTAGTTTTATCACTTCCCTCAGTGCTGTCTCCTTCAATTGTGATATTAATATCAGTATCTGGGCATGCGCATGAAGTGGGCTGTTCTGATCCACACTAGGCTCTACTCTTAGATTTAGTTCTATAGGTAGGCTTACATTTACAGTTCCCAGGTCTATTTGCTCTATTCTGCATTCTACTTCCACTTCACCTCCTGCATCCATATCTGTAGACCCATATGCCAGGCCTATGACATCAGTTGTACATTTTGGGGTTTCATCATTTGGGCATTTGTGTAGAGGGATCATGGTGTGCATACTAGGCTCTATTCTGAGATTTAGCTCCTTAGGTAAGCCTAGGTCTACTATTCCCAGATCTACTTGTTCTAATCCATAGTCTACTTTCATTTCACCTCCTAGATCTACATCTGTAAAAGCCTGTTCCATGACAGCTGGACATTTGTTTATGTGGTTCTGATCCACCATTCCAGTTCCTATGATCTTACTTTTCACACACAATTACATTCCCATGTACTTTCTCCGGATATCTCTTGTTTCTTTTCCTCAGCACAAGGGAAATGTGCCCATTGCTTGCAGTTAACACAATCCAGCCCACCCTGACTCCCCTTTTACACACTAAACACTTATTTCCTACATTCGTCCTCCTTGATTTTGTGTCACTCTTGACAGCACTTTTCCTCAGCTTAGCCTTGGCCAACATTCTACTTTCGTTTGTACTCACCAATTCTTGATGGATTTTCTCAATTTATGGACCAAAATGTTCCTTGTGATCGATTATTCCATGCTCCACACTTAAAACACCATCTTTATCGTACAATATAGCAAAAAACTAAATTTTCCTACCATAAAAAACAAAACTCCATCTAGTTGTTTCTCCGGTTACCATGGTATAATTAATATAATTAATATATTCTTGTAAAATTTGAGTGCAATCGAATAATTATTTCTTATGAAAAGCGCAATGTTACGAGTTGTTTGCTTTTGTTAAAATTACGATTCAGAAAAAGAATAAAAAAATAAAGTTAAGTTTGTATTTAATTTAATTTCATTAAAAAAAATTATTCGTTTTGTAATAATTTTGTCACAGAACAACAGAAAATCCTCATAACACAATCATGCACCAATTACGCTCATCCAACAACGCGGCGGGACTTAAGCGTTTTCCTAGTAATCTATAAAACTGCACTTCTTAAACAAAGTTTGGATGTTTATCCACTGTATAATACGTAGTTAAACCTACTTTTAGAATCACATACATGTGATGAAATAATAAGGTTGTTTCTCGTGAATCTTGAGGTGACTTGAAGCCTGGTTATTTATGTAAAATGTCAATACTGACATGCAATGTAAAATTTTGGTAGATGTTACTTGGTTATTGAAAATTTGGAGATGGTAATTGACATGATCAACCCTAAAAGTTATTTTTATTTCTAAAATGTCTAGGTTCAATTCTTAAGAGTTGTGTAAAAAATAAACATTTGTTTTTTAAATAGTATTTACTATTTAGGCCTACTGTTAAAATACCTACTTTGATCAGACATTTCTGTCACCAGCATAGGAGATGCTAGCCTGGAACCACGTGGAGAGTAGGCACACTAGATTTCCACTTGGGTAAAAGATTTTATGTTCCGGTTTCAAAATAACAAAAATCTATTTTTTGTTTTTGAAAGTTATTTATTTAGTAGGTTTTCTTGACAATTTTGTGTTGCTGTTGTTCAAAACTAGAACTTTTAGATACATAGTGTTGTGTGCAGTATAACAGGAATACATACATATTATAATACCTACTAATTGGATAACATTTATTATAGTGAAGGATCATATTATAAGACAAATTACTAATTAGTGAAGAAACTACTACTACTACTACTACTACTACTACTACTACTACTACTACTACTACTACTATTCTACTACTACTACTACTACTACTACTACTACTACTACTACTACTACTACTTCTACTACTACTACCACTACTACTACTACTACCACTTTTAGTTTAGTCTATTATCGCAGTGGCGGCTTGATCTATATCCTGACCATCGCATGGCACCAGAACCTGTCAGGGGTGGGCCCAACGCTGTTTTTTCTCATTGTGAATCCAACAAATCTGTCTTGTGCATTCTGCTGTTTTAGATCGCACAGATTGCCACCAAACATGACCATTTTGTCAATAAAAAACTTCCCAAAATTCCTTTAACCACAGATGTGGTATGCACAATATCTGGCACCGGTCATATTTGAACCCTCAGGCCGCCACTGTATTATTGTATTAACTATTGCAATAAAGTGTGCAAAAACACTTGCCTAGTTTTATAGTTTCCTACTAGGTATTTAAATTATTCAGTAAGTAGTAATTTATTTGATAAGTGTTTCTGTCTGTCCATAGTATGGAATCTGAATTAATAATGAGGAAAGAGAGGCTTGTCTCTACTGGTTGACTAGATCTAGCAAGATGGCATAATGAGGAAAGAGAGGCTTGTCTCTACTGGTTGACTAGATCTAGCAAGATGGCATTATAGGCGGCAAAATGTGGGCATCGAGAACCAAAGAAGACAACCAAATATCAATCTGTGTAGTGTATGGGTACGAGACACAGGAGTGTCTGTAAATAACTTATTTGCCATGTCAGTATAGTTGTGATTCTTGAATATTGCATAGACAATAATGTTTTGTGCTATAGATGCTTCATAAAAATCAGTAAACATGATTGCTGAAAAGTGAAAAGTGAAAACACTTTAAGGTTAAAATGCTACTTTTACTATTTTCTAAATTTACGTTAAATTAACTAATATTTGTTTTCTTTGTCTACATTTAAAATGTTAGTCAAATCATTCTCCATTCCAGGTTTCCAAAGAGTGGAAACAAATTGATGCCTCAAAATGACAAATCCTTAATCTTGTAAAAGATCTGGTGGATGGTTATAAAAACATTAAACAAACATACAAACAAATGCTAAATTGGAAATGAAATCAAAAGATTCTCTTTTCCTCTCCTCTATTCATGAATACTTACTTTAAAAATTGTTTTTCTTATATTTAACCAACAGCTTTATCGTCTTTGGTTACAAAACTATTTCACTGAAATAAAAGTATTAAAATCTTTGTGTGTACATTATATTATTATACTATGTATTTTAATTTCCAATCTTTCTAGCTTAGTATGGATTTCTCAAACAATTACGGTATAATAAATATAACCCTAGTGCGCCCGACTACTTGTCGACTACGCTCATGGACACCCGTTTGCCCCTGAGGCTGGTCCTCTTGCCATGGGCCTGTTTGTTGCCGGACACCATGGAAACCTCCCCGGCAACCGACAAGTTCTCCCTGGCCGCACGGCGCTTGGCGATCCTCACCACCTTCTTAAGTTCCAAGATGGTGCGCTTGATGTACTGCAGCTGGTTCTCCACATCGCTAGCGTCGAGCTTCGGGGCGACGTTCTTCCGCTTGCAGATCTGCAGGTAGATGTTCCAGCAAGACGTCCTCGCCTGCATGGTGGGTTGGAAACAAGACAAGAAGGTAGACAATAGTTACTTCTCCATTCAGCAAAAGAGTTTCATTTCATTTATTGTCTTGTTTTACATTAGACCTACTTAGGGTATTGTAGTTATAGGGTATTGTGAACCACCCGAAGAAGGGGATGGAATGTTCTCTGGTAGGTTTCCCACTAGGGTATTTACCTACGTATATGAAATTTAAACAAGGTCGGTCTCGGAAGTACCTACCCAAACTTAGTAGAGATCTTATCTGGTTGGTTTCTTTGAGAGTGGCTAGCCCAACGCACCTGACAAGCACCAGAGTCATCAAACCATTCTGTATCATAGTCATCTAAGATAATGTGAAAAAAGTTCAAACAAGAACTAAAATCACATTTGTGTAGTAAAAGTTACTATTCTCTTCAAGAATTTTTTCAATCTTAAGACCAAAGGAGGTGTGATGTTGACCTAGGGCGCATTCCGATATTCGCTCCAGTCGCTACGGCTGTAGCGTCTCTGTAGCGCAGTGGAGCGTATGATTATGCTCCAACATTCGGAACGGGTGTAGCGTTTAAAACAAGGCTGACCGTGAAATTATCAGATTGCTTAATTAGAAGAATGCTTAATTAATGGTTATTTCATTGATTCTTTCATCAACAATTATTTCCAAACCTTAAACTTGGAGAACTAATGGACTACGCAGACATCCTTACAGTTTACGTGCTATTTTCAGCAGTCCTTTCGTAAATCTTCAGTTGCCGCCATCTTGATTTACCCCCACTCCACGGAACGCTCCTAGTGCCGGGCCAAAAACCTCCAGCGTTTGTAGCGCGCTGAGAACGCTCCAGTAGCGAATTTCGGAACACAAGGCGGGGCGTTTGGAGCTAATTTCGGAATGGGTGGAGCGCGGCTACTGGCGCGTAGTTAGGAGTTTTCGGAATGCGCCCTAGTAATGTATCATGATAATGTATGGGGATTGGATCGTGTATCGAAACTGGTATTGTTAGATGTATGATTGATAAGTGCTAATGGAAGTTGAACCTATGCCTTACACCTGGTTTAGAAGTGTTATTATTTTTAAATATTTATGTTTGTATACAATGCTATTAATTTTGTGAAAATTTGTTAACTACATACTACATAAAGCTTAAATTATTTTTATTTGACAATGCCCATACAGTGTGCCATGTACCTGTCTAGTTGGTTAATAAAATCTGAATCTGAATCTGAAAGAATACTGAGACTGAGACACAACTCGAGGACACACACAGAAAAGTGATGGATACAGGGTGTATGCATCTATTTATTTAGTTTAGTTTTAAGTCTCTAGCATTAGGTACCCTGAGCTAAGTAAAAAAACAATTCAATGTTAAGAATTGTTTATTGCTTCCTTGCATATTTTTTCATATTGTTCATACAATAATTTAAACTATAACTTTGCGACATCTTGTTATTATTGATGCATTTAATATGTCTTGTAACTGCCCACACACGAGCACTGTGCTTATGTGGGTTCCTCTCGATGATGTTCTTCTTTTCTTTTTTAAACTTCAAATATGTAAGCTAAACTATGTATCATGTAGGTATTTCTTTTTTCTCTTGAGAATAAACATTTTTCTGAACTTGACTGAACTGATCTCATCATATAATTATCTGGTATTGCAATGAGCAGAGGCAGGTATTTTGGGTGAAAATAAAAGTAAATTGTCGTTTTTATTATACCCACAAGCGGTGAATTGGTGGCGGAAATAATTCCAACACACTAAATGATCGACGTAACCTCCACTCTGTCTGTCTTGTTCATCGCGTATTATCAACTTCTTTACCGTCTTATCTTGCTATACCAACTTCACGTACCTCCATTCAAATCATCTCTTTAACACTAGATCAAGGGCAGGTACTCAACTCATTTTCCCCGTTCACAGGACAAACTTACTCGATAATTCATTCACTATCAGTGCAATAAGAACTTGGAACGCTCTACCTTCAAACATCAGGGACACCCATATCAATAGTTACAATATCTTTAGGAGTAAAATTCATGAACTTTATTTTTAAAAATGCCATGGGAATACTGACAAATAACAACATGCACAATATGTTTAAACTCACAATAATAAGCTTTTTCTTGATTTTAACTTCTGTAGATAATTCACTTAATAATTATGGTATGAATGATAGTATAAATGTGTAATATGTATAGTTTATGCGCTTTAAAAATGTATATTAATGTTATTTTATCAAATATTTATTTTAAATTCAAAATTGTTATTAACAAATTAGAAATCTGAAAATGTATTTAAATTAAAGGTTGGATGGAAGAAAAGGTTTAGCTGGCCTTAATCCCGCCTGGAAAATAAAGACGATTATCTATCTATCTATCTATCTCCCCCCCCCTGATATTTTTTAAATTTTGGATGTGGGACCTTGTAAAAGAATTGCAGATTACAATAAAATGCAGTTATGGAACTTATTGCATCTTTGGTTTTGTTCTGCCCAAAAGCGGTGAATCGGTGTTTAAAATAATTACTATTAAGTTTACGGTTTTTAGCGGTGAAAATTTTATTGTTACCATAAATACTTGCCTCTGTCGAGCTGGACATGATTACATCCGCAAGCGGTGCAAGAATCAACCAAGGCTAATTTGAAAGTTTATTATGTTTCAGTTCAGTTTTTTTTATTTACCTACATTACGGATACGGAGGTATGGGAAACACTCATTTGTCGGTTCGACAATTAGAAGTTGGAATGACCTAGACAAAAACATATTTAACCCTAAACCCTCAAGTGTTGTCAATTTCAAGGAGAGAATAAATCTTAATAGGTTATGAAAGGATTGTATTAGGTTATGTATTAATTGAAATAGGCTATAAATTAAATAATCTAATTTATACAAATACTGTTATAGGTATAGTATATTTCCTATACTATACTTATATGTTTATAACTAATCCTAGTAATTTGCTTTGTAACAGTAATTATAAGGAATATGCACTGTGAAATATAAAATGTCAATATTCTGTATCCGAGCAGAAGAGCTCGAAACATGAATTAATTAATAAATACAAATACAAATACATTGGTATTTATGTGTGATGACACCAATACAATTGGTACATGGTTAGTAAATATCGACGTTAGGACGGCTCCAAAGTCACCATTTACACATTTCTAAGACAATATATGATGGACGCAAGTCCATATCAGAAGTTAAAAAACTTCTACCCATAGCGGGATTCGAACCCTGGACCTTCTGTATTTCAAGTCCATGCACAAGTCCGAAACCCACCGCCGTCTGGATGTATGTAAGAGATATATCCAGACTGCGGTGCCGAAACGTGAGCCAGTATAGCCAACGTTCTAACTACAAATAGGCCATATATATGTTGGTTTGGAGAAAATATCACTATTTAACGAATGGAATTATGATTAGGTAAGTAAATTATTTCATTAATTTTCGTTATTTACATCTTTTGTGCTAGTCACTGAGCTCAGTGGTATCGATTCCTTTCTTTCGAATTTGACATTTTGTATGTTGGTACGTGGTCTCTGACGTCATTTTCGAACAGCTGACTAGTGTGACCTTGTGCTTTGCGACCCAAAACATAAAAGTTTTTGTTATTGTTTTTGTATCTCGTGTTTTATGGTGTGCCGGCAAGTTGTTCAATCGTATTAGCAGTGGAAATACAACATTTGGCGATGTGCGGTACATGATAATATATTTCTACCAAAGTGTATTCCTATGCTCGGCTCTAGAAGTGATAGGGCATATGACACTTACACTTTAAGGTTATTTTGCAGGCCCTAAGCCCAGACTGGTAGGAACAACCATGCGTCGTTCGTCACAGACAACTTTAAACCACATTTTATGGCAGGGTATAAGTCTAGAACTTCATAAGCCCACAAATGTTAGCTAGGCCTATACCCGGCCCAGGTGGCATAGACCAAGGCCTAAGTGAATAAGTCCTTGTGGTCGAAGTCTAGTTTTTTGACTCAGCTGCACATGTGGACCCTTCATTATATCAAATTCAAATATAAATGCAATGAAAACATACAATGTTAGTAAATCTGTAACAAATAATAGCTGTAAGCCAGCTAGGACCAGAGTTGCTATGAATAGGCCTAGGCCTAGGCTTATTGCTGGCCAGCGGCACAGACCAGTTGTCCCCATTAGACCAAGGTGCAACTCTACCTTAAACAGCATAGTTCGGTTTGGTGAACAATTTTCCTCTACCACTATTGTTAGTGGAGCGTCTCACGGTGAGCCTACAATAATCCATGGCCCGCTTCTACGAGTAATACCTGCCAATGCCAGCACCCAATATATCAACACTCAAGATATGCCTGTGTTTAATAGTCCCATTAACTCCCAACCACATTCAAATGAAGTTTTGCTAGACACACTAGAAGTACCTGTTGAAACACTGCTCTCTGAAGATAATGAAATACAGACAATACACATAGGTGATTTCTCCAATGTCACAACTTCCCAAAATGCCAGCCTTGTAACAGAAGAAACATTCATTGCTTCAACAGATTCCTCTGGAAAATGTGTTGTAACCGTCCAAAAACCAAAAGCAGTAATTGACAATGTTCATACTCGTTTCACACAGTCTGCGAGACCCCTCAAAGTAAAAGCTCGTGTTTCAACCTCTCATTCCGAAGGAGGACCTAGACCTAAAAACTGGAGAGTAGTGGGTTATGGGAGGAGTCGCATGATTGCCGATTTTCAAACAAGCATACCAGTTCCAGAGTTTAAAGCCCAACTCAATGATACTTCTGATATCATTGGTAAGTTGGACTTGGCACCAACAACAAAAAGATTAATGCAGTTGCAAAATAAGAGCCACAGCAGAACAATTAAAACAGAAGGAGCCGTTCAGCTTTTAGCAAACTCAGGTAGGCCGATTGGCTCGAGCATATCTAGTTACTTTGTCCGCCATCTGAACACAAGACTAGTGCCGGCAGAAGAAACGTTTTCCGATATGGAGCTTCTCCCTCTCGGGCACACACGTACTGTGGATCTTACTAAACTCAAACGAATAACGCGCAAAAGATTCTACCCCGAGGCAGAGGAGTACCAACGTAAGCTAGCAAACGAACAGTTGCAACTCAGATTTGAACATTTCGTCACCGAGACCGAGGGCATGCACACCGAGTTCTTACAAGAAGAGGAAGAAATTCTACCCGATTACAACGATACGGATCCGATTTTCGTCGAGGAGTCTTTAACGAATTTCGATAAGGAAGTTCACGAGGAGGAGATGTGTCTGTACGGCGAAGACGCTGTAGTTGAGACTGAGACTGAGAGTGACCAACAACCTCAAGGTTCCACAATAATCATGGTGCATGAGCAGGAGGAGACTGGCAATACTACATTAACGCAAAAGAATATCGAAGAGTTATTAGCTGCTGCAGAGAAACAGGGCGTCAGTCGTAAGAACATTCAGCAGGTTATCATCTGTCAGCCATCGGGCAAGGAAGAGAATCACATGGTGGTCTTACCTGTAGACCCTTAGCCGAGTGACTTCCCGACAGTACCGGTATGCTACTGGTGCATCATACAAAGACCAGCTAGCTCAGCTAACCTAGTAGGTAGGCAGTGAATTCATAAACTTTATCAAGTAAACCGTGGATAGTTAAAACTCACACCGGTAGACCTATTGTGTATAGGTACTTATTGGTTATTATTGGTAGGCCTACTTAAATGAGTTAGTCTAGGTACCATAGTTGAATCTTAAGATTTCAGTCATCCCATTAGGTAAATAACAGGTAGCCCTAGGCCTAGGATAGGGTGTGCATTTTGTGGGTGTCGCAATTCTTTGTCTTGGTTCGTCTTGCTGGAAAGGTTATCCAGTGTGTAATAGTTGCAATTCATTTGATAAGGTGCTTTAAAATTTAAAAAAATAGAACAATTAATTTTGTTCGTGCTGATTGCCAAGCGAATTGATTTAAGTACGGTAATATGTTGATTCTACACTTATGTATTAATGTACTACACAGTACAGGACGGCACACGTCTTGCGTCTTGGGATCGAACCCAGAACCATGATGGGACATTTTGTGAAATTTTATATTGTTGTTTGTTGTTTGCACATTCTGAAATGGTCTACTTACGTAGGTGCATACACATATTATGTTAGCATAAATGCATTCTTGTGAATTTAAACATTTTTACACAAGAAATTGGATATGCTTTGTTATTATCCTCAGACTAACTCCCAAACATTAACTAGGCCCCAAGTTAATGTTTGTTTTTCAATGAACTATTTGTACCTAGCCCTAGTGCATAAACAACCCTACTTGGGAGGGACTCCTAAAATAAATTTACCAAGTTTTTTTTAAGTTTCAAATATGAACAAACTCCTTCATGTAGGCCTAGCCTAAAAGTTTGTCCTTCCATAGGCCTATAGTATGCCACAAGATGTTTGTTTAAAAGTTTGTCATTTCAATTTAGATTTTAGATCCAGTGCATTTTAGAAGTTCCTTACCCAAGTAGGGCTTAGGCCTCCACCTACCGGTACCACACTTCAAAAATGCTTTTGAACTTTTTTTGTATTTTTTCAAATCAAATATTGGTACAATAATACTTAATAGGCCTACTTTGTATGAAAAATTTGTGAAAAAAACAATATAATACTCTGACAAACATGAGACACTTGTTATTTCTAAGCCGGAAGTAAACTAAACTAATGAAGGCGGGTGTATTCACCTGTCCCAGTTCCAGTGTCTTCTGCGCCGCTGTCGACTTGATGTGGTTGACGGCCGACTCCCACCGCGCGACCTGTATCTTGGCGCGATCGTACCGCGACTGCAGCTCCGCCATCTTGTTGTTGAGGCTCATGATCACGTTGCACTTCTCCTCGGTCAGTTTTATCATCTCCGTCCTGAGAAGGGTTAGAAATATTCAACATGGCGTCTTGTAGGCCGTGTTTTGTGTTGGCTAAGGATTTGGTTATGTATCTTATCTCATACTTTGGTGGGTAGGCCTACCCCAAATATTCAATCAATTTAGTCTTCCCGAAACCATTTTCTGTGACCGAATAATTTGCCACGAAAGTGACAAGTTTACTGCTTGTTTGAAACTATCTTCCCTCTCATGTGTATAGCCAAACTCTCCTTGCAAATAATTGTAATGATAAAATAAACGTTGCCCACCCCTTAATACTGTAGTGATGACAAATTCACAATTAGTTCAATAAATAAATAAATTCAAGTTTAAGATTGCCATTATAAAGATTATTGAGTCCTATGTAAATGTATGGCAGTGCAATATGTTTTTAATTGGTTTTTAAATGAACTAGGTATTAGTATTTGAGTACCTAGGGGTATTATCCAGTTATAGAGAGAATTATATGTATTTATATTTTACTTTTGAAGTTAGTAGAATTCATGCTACAATATTTAAAACCTTTTGGTGGATAAAATGTTGTCATATTAAAGAGTTTACATCCACTAAAAGGTCCGTGAGCCCATGGAAATTTTAATGTGGGAGCATAGGCCCAAGTTTGAGGTATTTTACCATAGGAGGATACAGACGTTAAGTAACAAAATCATCATCATCATCTCTTTACCGTAGCTAATTTTTCAGTGGCTCGAGCCCCTGTAACGGAAAATGTGTGTGCCCCTACCTTGCGGCCTCCAGGGCTTCTATGTCCTTCTCCTGTCTGGCCGCCAGCTCCGCCCTCGCTGCAGAGAGCGTCTCGTATCGACTCAGGATGTCGTGAATGTCCTGGAACTCCTTGGTTTCCTTGACGACTCGCTCGAGGAACGCCTCGTACATCTTGTACTCGTTGACGTGGCTCTCGAGGTTTTCTTTGACCTCGGTGAGTCGTACGAGCTTCTCTTCTAGGTCGGTTATCTCCTGGTCGCGGCGCGCTTGAAGCACCAACTCTTCCTTCACCTTGCGCTCGGCTCGGTCACGTTTCTCCTGGTTCTCCTGGTGGCCACACACATATACATGTGCCATACAGGCGCGTAGGAACGTTTTGAAAGTTAGGGGGGGCAAATCCATTTTGCTGGCGTCAGCTGGGGTCTGGGGCGGAGGCCCTTTTGCCGAAGGCGAAAAACTTTTCACCGTACCACAGATATTTTATCATGTTTTAACTGCTTTCGGACTCTGTAAATGATGTTTTACTGCAACTATCTGTGGTCTAAAAACTCAAAAAATGAACGTGAAGTGGTTCATTTTGGTAAATTTCAACCTTATTCTTGATGTAATGACGAAGCATATAGGCAAACATATTCGTTATACCAAGGTGACTGTCGAATTGTATAAGTGTAAGTGCATTTTTATATGCCCCTGGACCAAACTTGGGGGGGCATTGCCCCCCCTGCCCCCCTGGTTCCTACGCCACTGGCCATGAAGATCGTTTGTAAATTATTGTTATTTTAATGATCTCAACTCAATCTTAAAGGGGTAGTATCACACTCCAAAAATATATTTCATTCAGGCTAACTAGTTATGAATTTAGAAAGTAACAAAAACATTATTGGGTCCACCATGACCCAAAAAAAAATTGGCAAACTTAATAATTTTTTTGCTAGGTCCCATCGGCAAAAATCTCCCATAAGAAATAACATGCGGACGATCTTTATACCCCGCAACCTTGGAGGATTTTGATCCAAAAAACTATTAGCAATTTTAGACGTACTCGGTGGCTTTTTCTGTAAATCCGCTATATTTCATTTTGTTGTTTGGTCAAAATATGCTGATAAACTAAGAAGGGGTGTGATTTGGAAGGCATATTTTTGTGTGTTTTACTATATTTGTTCACAATTTCAAGATACAATTATATGAAATAAAGGGCCATTTTAGATTGGTGCTATGCTCTACCTCTAATATCTATGTGAACAAAAAATAAGTTGGTTAAAGCCGATTTAAGAAATGTCCCAAAACTTCAACTTTAGTCAATTTCATGATTAAAAAACTTTAAAAAAATCACAGTTACAAGACGTAATTTTTTAAACAGTCATTTTAGTGTAGTATTATAGTAAAGATTATGTGGTAAAAAATAAATTTATGAGGTAATCCCCTGTAAGGACTATCACATTGAAGCAAAGACATGTATGCTCGGTAACCAGGTCGTGTGACTTTATTTTAAATTAGGTGTGTCCACTCTGTTACTTTGGTTTGATTCAGCGTAATTATTAACAATGTTGCTGGCTTTGAATTATTCCAATTAAAATTCAAATAGCATTTCTACATGAAATTAGAAAAGTTTGTTTCCAAGTTGCTTTAAATGATAACTTTGTTTAAATCAGTCCCAAAATGGAGATTTAAATCAACGATTTTTAAACGTTTGATTTTAATCATGTAATCCCTTTGTATATAACTAAGGAAATGTTATTTCATTAGAAATTAAAATGTGAAATGTGCACAACAACAAAAAGAGCTAAATTTTGGGGGGGTTATTGGAATTGAAGTCTGCTTTGCTTCGCTCATCCAATTACTGTTAAATACAAAAAACATCTTGTGCTTAAACATTGCAAATTGAGTATGACAAAATATTAAAACAAAAATGGGGATACACATTTTTGTGTAGTAATTGGATGAGCATAGCGAGCGTAGCGAAGATTCCATCCTACTACACTGGAGAAAAAAATCCGGAATGTTTTTTTTTTCTTTCTTTTTTTTGTATTTTTGTGTGTCTGTGAACACGATTCCGGCTAAACCGATACTCCGATTGCGATGAAATTTTATGGAGACCTTCGAAATCTCTGAACTTAGAACTGCACCGTAGGAAAAATCGATCAAAAAATTATTTCTCTTGAAAATCGCAATTTTACGATTTTTTTCCTTTTCTTTTTTGTTTTTGTTTGTATTTTTGTGTGTTTGTTAACACGATTTCGGCTAAACCGATACTCCAATTGCGATGAAATTTTCTGGAGACCTTTGAAATCTTTGAACTTAGAACTGCCACCTTTGTGAGCGCAATCGAAAAATTATTTCTCATGAAAATCGCAATTTTACGATTTTTTTTCGTTTTTCTTGTTTTTTCTGTTTGTATTTTTGTGTGTTTGTTAACACGATTCCAGCTAAACTGATACTCCAATTGCGATGAAATTTTCTGGAGACCTTTGAAATCTTTGAACTTAGACCTGCCACGTTTTTGGGTACAATCGAAGAAATATTTCTCATGAATATTGTACTTTTACGATTTTTTTCCGATTTTTAGTGCGATATTTTCGTGACATTTGGGCCGATTCTGACCAAACGGGTGGGGCTACAACGTTCATATTTCACATGGACATTAAGGTAATGGTGATGTATTGCGTTTTGAAAGAAAAAGTTGAAAAAGTTAGCCAGAATCCATATAAATAAAGGTTTTAATATGATTTTTTTTTAGGTTTATAATAACAAGTAACAAGTAACAATAGAAACTTGACAAAAATCACCTACAATGCATTCAAAAAGCACTTGCAAAGAAAAAGTGGTCCTAAACAAACTAAAAACTTACAAAAAAGCTCATCCATCAACGCGGCGGGACTAAAGCGTTTTCCTAGTTTATAATTATTATCATATATATGTAGGCAAAAAAACTAGCAATGGTGTAAACAAAATAGCATTAATTGTGTGAATCATTTTACTAGCATATAGGCTACCTAGTGCATAGCTTAATTACTGTAATGCAAATACTTTACCTTGACAAACTTGCCGAATCGAAAAAATGATGCTCTCAACATATCTTCTTTAGCACGAAGATCTTCCCACTGTGCATCCATTTCTGTACGTTTCGCATCCTGTTCTTTCCGTTTCTCGGCAAGCTGCTTGTCTGCCGCGAACAGCTCTCTCCGAGCGGCAATCAACTCTGTCGCCGGCGTCATGCGTGGTACGTCCCATTCTGGCTTCCGTCTAGAAGTAGGTGAAGGGTAAGGAATTCGATTGACACCTCTATATTATATTCTCTGGAGGAGGGTTGGGTTACATACACTGTTGCACTTTTGCGTTGTTTAGGTAATTACTGTGGTCAAGTCCAAATGGCTTTTAATGCTTTCATTTAATTTATTTTGGTCTATGGGCCTTAATTATATATTAATAGATGCAGCTACAATTTATTATTCACAACATGTTATTTATATTTTCTGCCATGTAATCTATGTTTCACTTAGGCCTACATAAAAATAATTCTTATATAATGCACTAGGATTATAAATGCCAAATATGAAATAGTAGTCAAACACTTTAATTAAGAAACTTTTAAGGCCCAGTTCCCACTAATTGGTTTTGTTAATAGGGGATAGGACATGCGTGTTAAATTGTTATTGTTTGCGTCTTGAGAAAAATTGTTGTAACAAAACAAAAATTCTTACGACGGACCATATCAGACGTCAATAATCCTTACGACGACCAATCTAAAGATGTAACTTCATTATGACAGGCCACTAAAACATTACTAACCAATCAGAATATTGTATTTCTTAACAAAAACAATTTCTTAAGAGTCTTCACTAGACTAATATGACCTTGACATGACCGTAAGCACTCAAATTCAGATGTACAACGCTCTGGAGAAAAATTGAAACGACATTCGTGAATTCTAAAATGCACAATACTTTTAGGATGAGCGTAGCGAGCGTAGCGAGCGAAGCGAAGATTCCATTTCACTACACTGGAGAAAAAAATCCGGAATGTTTTTTTTTTTTTTTCTTTTTTTTTTTTTTTGTATTTTTGTCTGTTTGTTAGCACGATTCCGGCTAAACCGATACTCCGATTGCGATGAAATTTTATTGAGACCTTCGAAATCTCTGAACTTAGAACTGCCACGTTTTTGAGCGCAATCGAAAAAAAAATTCTCATAAAAATTGCAATTTTACGATTTTTTTCGATTTTTAAAAAATTTCTTCGATTTATAATACCTACACGCTTTGTCCGATTGTAATGATTTTTTCACAGAACCTTTATTTTATGAATTTATATATTCGTGGAAAATTTAAGCGCAATCGAAAAATTATTTCTCATGAAAATCGCAATTTTACGGGGGTTTTCTATTTTAAAACAATTCTTCGACTTATAACACCTACATGCTCTATCCGATTGTAATGATTTTTTCACAGAACCTTAATTTTATGAATTAATATATTCGTGTGAAATTTGAGCTCAATCGAATAATTATTTTTTATGAAAATCAAAATTTTACAATTTTTTTCTTTTTTAAAATTACGATTAATTAAAAAAATTAAAAATTAAAGTTTATTTTTTATTTATTTTAAATAATTTAAAAAAAATCTTCAACTTAGTAATGATTTTTTCACAGAACAGAAAATCCGCATAACACATGGCAGCTCAATGCACCAATTACGCTCATCCAACAACGCGGCGGGACTTAAGCGTTTTCCTAGTATATTTTTATGCAGAAGAACATACAACAATCAGAATTGCTTTATTGGATGAGCATAGCGAGCGAAGTGAAGACTTCAATTTCACTGACCCCCCAAAAAATTAAGCTCGGGTGTTTTTTTTTTGTTTTTCTGTCTGTTTGTTCGCACGATTCCGGGCAAACGGCATAAGCGATCTTGATGAAAATTGGAGGGGACCTTTGTTTTCTCTGAACTTAGACTTGCCACGTTTTTGGGTAGAATCAAACTTTTTTTTTTGATTTTTAGTGCGATATTTTCGTCACATTTGGACCGATTCTGACCAAACGGGTGGGGCTACAATGTTCAGATTTCACATGGACATTAAAGTTATGGTGATGTAGTACCTTTTGAAAAAAAAAGTTGAAAAAGTTAGCCAGAATCCATAGAAATAAAGGTTTCAATATGAGTTTTTTTAGGTTTATTGGATGAACGTAGCGAGCGAAGCGAAGATTACATTCTACTACACTGGAGAAAAAAATCCGGAATGTTTTTTTTTTCTTTTTGTATTTTTGTGTGTTTGTCCACACAATTCCGGCTAAACCAATACTCCAATTGCGATGAAATTTTGTGGAGGCCTTTGAAATCTCTGAACTTAGAACTGCACGGTTCGAAAAATTGATCGAAAAATTATTTCTCGTGAAAATTTCAATTTTACGATTTTTTTTTATTTTCTTGTTTTTTTCTGTTTGTATTTTTGAGTGTTTGTTAACACGATTCCAGATAAACCGATACTCCAATTTCGATAAAATTTTCTAGAGGCCTTTGAAATCTGCCACGTTTTTGGGCGCAATCAAAAGATTATTTCTCATGAAAATAGCAATTTTTTGATTTTTTTTGTTTTTGTTTTTGTTTCTGTTTGTATTTTTGTGTGTTTGTTAACACGATTCCGGCTAAAAAAATAATCGAATTGCGATGAAATTTTAATGAGGCCTTTGAAATCTCTGAACTTAGAACTGCACGATTCGAAAAATCGATCAAAAAATTATTTCTCATGAAAATCGTAATTTTACTCTTTTTTTTCGATTTTTAAAAAAATTCTTCGACTTATAACACCTACATGCTTTATCTGATTATTTTTAACAGAACCTTAATTTTATGAATTAATATATTCCTGTAAAATTTGAGCACCATCGAAAAATTATTTCTTATGAAAATTGCAATTTTACGATTTTAATTTTTTTTTAACATTCTTCGACTTATAACACCTACATGCTTTATCCAATTGTGATGGTTTTTTCACAGAACCTTAATTTTATAAATTATTATATTCGTGTGAAATTTAAGCGCAATCGAACAATTATTTCTCTTAATAATTGCAATTTTACGATTTTGCTATGACGCTGAGATATTGCTAAGGCTTTTACAATTTTTTTTTTTTTAAGTGAAAGGTGTTTAAGATTAAAAAACAATACATCTAAACATTGCTAAGACGGATTTTATAATTTTTGCTTTGTTTGATAAATATGATTTTTTCCCTTTGCTTTGCATTGTTTGAAAATGTATGTTTTTTGTGAAAAATCTATATTTCCCTCAATGCACCAATTACGCTCATCCATCAACGCGGCGGGACTTTTCCTAGTAATAACAATTAACAAGTAACAATGGAAACTTAACAACAATCACTTACAATGCATTCAAAAAGCACTTGCAAAGAAAAGTGGTCCTACGCAAACAAATAACTTACAAAAAAAAGCTCATCCATCAACGCGGCGGCACTTGAGCGTTTTCCTAGTGTAATAAACCCTACTATTCACCATTGTTCACCATTGTAAAGTCAATGCGGCGGGAGCAACCTCTTCTTTTTCCCGTTGCGTCGACTTTATGCGTAACAATGGTTTATAGTAGGGTTTATTACACAATCAATTCTGTTTGTTGCATGTTGTTCAGCATAAAAATATCTGTATCTTGTGCATTTTAAAATTCATGTTTAGCGTTTCAATTTTTCTCCAGAGCGTTGTAGATCTAAATTTGAGTGCTTACGAGCGTGCTGTGTACATGTCTGTCTCGTGAACACTCTTAAGACTAAAACGGTTGTGGGAACTGAACTGGGCCTAATAGAACAGGTAATATTATTTCATAGTTTATAGAACTTTGACACTGCTCTTAGATAGGGAGTTATCTTTTTAATTGTAGTAAGGTATATTTCGGAGCGTTTTCTGGTTCCCTCGGCTTGCTGACAATGTTCAAGTTCAAGTTTTTATTCATCCGTAGATTCGTACAGGATACAAATATGGTTGTCTGTTATAGTCCGTCCGTTTACATTTGACGAATTTCGGCTTTTTCGCCGACACAGCGGGAACATGTAAGCCACTTGTTATAACCTATTACAAGGGTTGTAAATTAAAATTCAGTCTTCGCTGACCGTCGTCAATGTTGCCCGGCTGAAGTTTCATTGTGCGCCTCTTTGGCAAACCAATGAAGCGCAATAATGGGAACCAAACTAAGTGGCCTGGCGACGGGTTTGCGATTCATTATAATGGACATGTCAATCACCAGAGGAAGATGATCTTGTCTAGAGGTGTGAACAAATCTGGCCTTTTGTCCCTTTGAGGATTTCCAAATTCGTCAACTGTAAACGGACGGACTATACATAGAAGATTATTTCCTACCTAAGAGCAGTGTCAAAGTTCAATAAACTATGAAATGGTAATTCATGTTACTAATCAGTAGAGGGGAGTAATCGTCATTGTGTGCATAGGCGCCGAGTTTTGATTTTGGGTGGGGGGGCTCAATGTGGAAACAGCTGGGGTCTGGGGCGAAGCCCCAGCCGCCGGAGGCTTACACCGTGGGTGAAATTTTTTGGGGCCTACATTTTGTTTGATGGCCTGAAACGATATTTCAGGTGTAAAAATACATGAAAGATTTGCTTCAATAAGTCACATCAAACAAATAACTACCCACAAAGATCGGGTAGTCATGCAACTAATAATACTCTCTCAGGTGAAATCCTATGACTATATAGGGTCATTCAAAAGTGCACTGCTCTATTGACAGTTTTTCTCCTAAAATGTCATTAGAAAACTAATTTTTGCCACAGGGGGCCGAGCGAGACGGACTGCCAAAGAACCATGACATCAGACAGCAACCCTAGAATGATCGCGTGAAGTGGGAAAAAGACATAATTTGTCGATATGCATTGACTCGAACTCGAAGGGCCATTTAGTAAAAAAAATCTGGTAACTCCTGTTAGCAATTGAACCCTTGGAATTTTTCACATACACTTTAGAGCTTGCTCCGCAGGGGGGGGGCTGAGCCCCCCCTGAATCACAGCTGGGGGGGCTTGAGCCCCGTCGCCCCCCCGTACTCGGCGCCTATGATTGTGTGTTCCATCTTACATGCCAGTAGTATCTGTAGCCTAGGCCTGTAGGCCTAAGGATACACAAAATAAGTACTTGGTACATAAATTATTAACTAAAGGCTAGAAATAAATGTGACACTAATTAAAAAATAACATTATTGTGTGCTGGTTTAAATTAGGTTGTTTTTTTTATGTTTTTTCCTGTCTGTAATAGTCTTGAATGCTGTAGGAAGCCTTTCAAAAGAAAAAAAATTACTACCGACTGTTTGCATATTGTTTTAGGACGTGTCTGATCTGTCTCAGTCTCGATACTAGTTCCTACGTGAAGTGGTGAAGTGAAGCTTTCGGTTGTTTCTTGATGGGAGTATCAACTACAGCGGTGGAGTTGACATGTGCAGGAGGCCGACTGATAGTAGGGTACTTTATAAAGTGTTTATATATATAATGTTTCCATACCATATTTGGTTCTGTACAATTTATTATTTTATTATTAATTACAATGGTATAACTTATTTGGTTTCTCAACGTGACTTGGAAGTGTTTTATTTCGATCGTCTCCCAAAACCACCATTTTTTAGTAATACGAATTAAAACGATTGTGGTATTTTCGTTACTAGGTTTGATTTTCGTTCTCAGTCTCGATCGAGACCCTTTGTACATTGCTTCTGACGTCACCGATGGTTGATGTCGTCAAATTGAGTAATCAGACATGTCCTGTATGTATTGGTATATTGTTTTGATACATGTATTGATCTTCTCGCGGTTAGTCGCATCTGACTGATGGCAAGGCCCCAATCCCCCAACGCACCCTTTATCGGTTACCTACCAGTTGATTACTTCCTATTCTAGTGTCAACTTGGTTGTAAATCTTTATCCTACATACCGCAACCTACTTACTTGGCTAGACGCTCCTCGAACTTGGACAAGAAATATTCTTTGACAGCAACTTCCGGTGAGCAGTCGGGCAATGCCCTCTGGGTGATTTCTTTGAGTAGGTTTGTATTCCTTACTGGAACACTCACCATTTTGGGTGTGTCGGTTGAGTCTAACTAGTCAGTATGTGGTATACTTTGCTGGAAACTATATCATAAAAACGACAACAAAAAACATGTTATTACACATAAACAACATAGTACCTTAATCTTTCAGCAAGACTAACATAACCATAAATTTTACAAAACATCAACATTGGGTTTCCATAGCAACGATGAGAGGCACTTGTTTTTCTTCAGAACTTTCATCGAGTGGAATGAAATTCAGATCTATAATGAAACTACAATAAAATTCAGAAGTTAAGGTCTCAGTGGTCTAACCTGGAATGTGGGAGACTCGGGTTCGAACCCCGATAGGGATGGATTTTTTAACTTCTGAATTGTATTATATTAACCATTCCACCTACGGGAGTGTTTCCCGACTAATCAAATCGAGAAATGAATTTTATTGTGTTAGTTAGTTCAGTTAATTTTCTGCCAAATAGCCAATTTACAATTTATACATACAATAATATTACACAATAATCATCACAACATTTTTTGACATTTTTTGTGGGCATGGGTGTGGGGGTACATTTTTTATTATGGGGCAAAAAACTTAACATTTTTAAATTTAGGCTTAGCCTACATATTTTATAAATTTATTATTAATATGGCTATTTTTAGTTTAACTTAACTATTTAATTAAATTAAGCAACACCACCCATAAACAATGGTGCTTAGCTTTGCTCATACTATATTATTTATTAACATTTATGTAAAATCATTGGTAATATTATGATAATTTATTTATTTTAGATTAATTCATTTCATTGCGATTTAGCATCATTTGGACAGCAGCGCGAGAGCTGGCTTTATTCATAGAAAAGAAGAAAAACTGAAACGCTGTTGGTGGACCTGTATGATTTGCGTTGAGCCACTTGTTGGCAAACCTGTTGCAAAATGCAAACATTTTCAAGTATTTTCGCGGCTCGCGCAGATTTTTACATTTTGTTTCAAAGTAATACCAATAATTAGGAAAAATAATTATGGAAACTAGGCCTACATCTGAAAATAAACCGTGTTTAAAAGCTTTAACAAATGTAGCTGATGATTTGTTAAAAGAAGTAGAGAGGTCTTTCAAAGAACAGGGCGAATGTGAGTCGGTTTGTATGCATTTGCCTTACTCTAACCTCACTTCAGGGTTGTTTTCATAACCAGTTTTGTACAGGCCTAGAACTAGGCCTAAAATTTTCGCTGTACCCAACGAACTAAGTTGGTGAATTAGTCATTCATATTATTATGTAGGCTAGCTCCTAGAGCGGTACTCTTTCGGATGGTATGCCCCAACTTTACAACACTACGCCAACATGGCGGTCAGTACTAACCTTTTTCACTAAAATACTCCACCTACAAAACCTTTAACGTTGCTAATTTAAAATATAAAACACTTCCAAAGGAAAAGTACTTTCGTTTGAAATAGCGACGTTAAAGGTTGAATTGTTTTTAATGGAAAAAAAGTTGGGGCATACCATCCGAAAGAGTACCCCTAGAGCAGCCTCTCGCTGTTATTTGCCATAATCAGAGGTGTGCCGAAGAGGTTTTTATTCTATTTTCACATAAATTTGGTCCATGCATGCGTGTCGCAATGACGCCCAGGCCTAGTCTTAGCCCACATAATAAGATGTAGTATTTATGTGTCTTACAGTGAGTGACGAACACCTTCTTGCTTTGTATTCCGTGTTCGGCTCTTCTGTGGAAAGAGCTTTAGAACTCCTAGATTCAGGCTGCGTTACATTTCTTCGCGTGCCAGGAGGGAAGCGGAGTCTAGCACAGGTACGATAGCACTTTTGTCTTCCTAGATTAGGGCCTAGGCCCTAAATCGAATTTTCCACTTACTAATCAGAATTGCTACATTCCAATAAATATGCTTTGTTCGTGCCCTTATACTTTCTAGGTAGGTAATTAATATCCAATATGCTTAGGTCTATAGGCCTACTAAAGAAAGAGTCCATACCTAAAGCTCTTGGCATATGATTTACTATGCTGTAGGCCTAGCTGTTTGGCGTAATTAAGGCAGATGTGTAGGCTTTTCCATGTAGGCCCTAAATAAATAAATAGGCCTAAATTGTATTTAGAGTCTACCCACTCAGTTAGCCTATATAACTGATTTTCAGTGGGGGACAGTAAATCAAAGTGACTAAGCCTACCCTGTAGGCCCCGACGCTGGTTAAATCCAATCCCTGATGCCTACTACAGTAAGAAGTAAGTGTAGGCCTTAATGAGATGCATGTAGCCTACTTTGTTTAGTTATGAAATATTATTTTCTTCTTTCTTCTAGATCTAGATATAGATAAGTAGGCGGGCCTACCTAGATTGTCGTATAGATACAGATAGGCTACATAGATAGTTGATTTTCATTGTACAATGGGTAGGTAGGCCCTACCTAACAAAGGACAAAAAAGGCGAGGTTCGACTACAAATTGTTCTTCCACCTTTGAACCAGTGCACTTAAAACTATTTTAAACTAGGCTGCTTCGCAAACGCTTTTTCCAGTTGCGTTGATGGATGAGCATTTTTGATTGACTATTTCAGTCCAATGATTATCGGTCCGGTAGGCCTATCAAGTTTTTTGTATGCTTGGAATATCATTGTTTTTGTAGTATGTATTTCCTACTATTGACCAATTTGATCGGTGGTAGGTTTCTTTTCTTCTTACTTCTTATCCTCACTTGGTTTCTTGCCCCTTACACCCTCTCATCTCATCTCTTCCCATTATCTTTTATTCTTTAATGCTCATCCTCTTCCTCGTCTTCCTCTCTATCAGGTCCACCGTTCGGCAGTTGTTTCAGCCTATTTTTGAATGCTTTAACTTTTTTTTCCCCTACCTACAATCCCTTCTGTTAGTCCATTCCATTCCACCACTGTCCTTGCTATGAAGGAGAACTTCCCTACGTCGGTTTTCCAAGATCCCCTCTCATTCTTCCATGTGTTATCCCCTCTAGCATTGTATATAGCTTTCTTTAAATATTTAATTCTGACCAACCTTCATTGTTCCTCGAGACTCTATTTTTCCCAGCCTGTCATATTTTGTTCTTCAGTCCTCTAGCTTCTCCCTCCCTAGTGCATTGACCAATGACCATGCCTTGTTGATTGTATGCCTGTATTAGGCTTATTTTAAAACCTTTAGGGTCACTCGGGGGAAGTGTGGACACTTTTTGTAATGTTCGTACTTTGCTAGTCTGTCAATGAGCAAGTTTTTGGGATAGAGACCTAACATTTTCAGTATAGGCCTATCTATTGAGTTTGTTTTGTTTGAGGAAAACCAAAATTTGTATTTTAACAAATGCAAGGTCTAATTTTTATCAATTAATTTAACTTTGTATGTGCAAGTCACACTTCCCCAGTGAATCGGGAGAAGTGTGACAGAAGTCGGGGGAAGTGTGACATGGGTCATTATAATGGCTTAAAGGCATGGTATGAGTGAAGGGGGAAGTGTGGATGATTTTTCATGTAGGTGGTACTGCAATGCTTTACACAAAATTAAAAACATATTGAGCTCAAAAGTAATTAGGGTAGTGTTTATTAGAAAAATGAAAGGAAATACAGTACCGTGCACTTAGAAAATGCTTTACATTCTTTGCATTTCCTTCGACCTTAACGAGCACATAGGGCCTATGTTCCCTGTTTATATTCACTGACATTTGCACACTTTGTAATTTTGATCAGCTCTTCTTCCATCTGCTCTGGTACATCTTCGGACAGCACAATTGTCTCTTCTTCAGATTCCGACGGAAGTGGCTTGGGTGTGAGAGTTCTTTTTTCTTTGTAGGCCTTTGTTTATCTTTAGACTTGGTAGGCCTATTTGCAACTTTGCGCTTCAAGTAAACATCTGCCTGATCTTTCCTTTCTTTTAATCGTTTAAAGTAATCATCTTGGGTAATTACCTCCGCGATATCAATCCTTCGCTTCGCTTTTTTAGGCCCATTTCCTGCCTGTGCAACGGTCTGGAGCAAGATTCCTTCAAATGACTTGCCAGTTGCCTGGTGATTCCTTTGGCAAGGTAGATTCTGGTGTTGTTTGGAGGGTTTTTACTCCACTTATTGAGGCAGTAGGGCATTGCGCCATGGTTGGTAACGAAGTAGTCATGCTTGTTACGTTAGGTGCGACGGAAGCACTGGTAGGGCCTGTTGGAACTGATGGGACGTAACGTCAAGTTTCGTGAAGCCGTGGTAGTGGTGGTGCTAGCTAAGGTGGCTTTACCAACTGACATCAAATTCCTAGGACCTATTGACATGATCACATGCCTTCTCCATGTCCTCCAGTAACCAACGCTCGCCCGCGCCTCTCGTAGTCACCTACTCGGAACATATTTTCGAGGCATGTTCACAGCTAGTCTAACCTAGACATATAAAAGTAAGTAACGACCATATGAACTTACTAATAAAGCTAGGTCTCAGCCTCATTGCTAGTTGAACTGTAGACATTTGATCTAAATCTAGGCTCTTGGCCTAGCTCTGACCTTATACCTACTAGGCTTATGAACTACTAGGAAAACGCTTAAGTCCCGCCGCGTTGTTGGATGAGCGTAATTGGTGCATTGAGCTGCCATGTGTTACGCGGATTTTCTGTTGTTCTGTGAAAAAATCATTACTTAGTCGAAGATTTTTTTTTTAAAATTTAAATTTAATTAAATAAAAAAATAACTTAATTTTTTTAATTAATCGTAATTTTTAAAAAAGAAAAATCGTAAATTGCAATTTTCATAAGAAAAAATATTAGATTGCGCTCAAATTTAACACGAATATATTAATTCATGAAATTAAGGTTCTGTGAAAAAATAATTACAATAGGATAAAGCATGTAGGTGTAATAAGTCAAAGAATTGTTTTAAAAAAGAAGAAACCCGTAAAATTTCGATTTTCATGAGAAATAATTTTTCGATAACGCTCAAATTTCGCACGAATATCTTAATTCATGAAATTAAGGTTCTGTGAAAAAATCATTACAATCGGATAAAGCATGTTATAAGTGTTATTGAGTCGAAGAAAGTTTTTAAAAATCGAAAAAAATCGTAAAATTGCGGGTTTTTTTTGAGAAAAAATTTCCCGATTGCGCTCAAAAACGTGG
The DNA here is from genome assembly GCA_024449915.1 of Sweltsa coloradensis. Taxonomy (NCBI): domain Eukaryota; kingdom Metazoa; phylum Arthropoda; class Insecta; order Plecoptera; family Chloroperlidae; genus Sweltsa; species Sweltsa coloradensis. Next base: position 96,988 of record JAMZAV010001225.1, read on the forward strand.
CAGTTCTAAGTTCAGAGATTTCGAAGGCCTCCATGAAATTTCATCGCAATCGGAGTATCGGTTTAGCCGGAATCGTGTTAACAGACACACAAAAATACAGAAAGAAAGAAAAAAAAAAAACATTCCGGATTTTTTTCTCCAGTGTAGTGAAATGGAATCTTCGCTTCGCTCGCTACGCTCATCCAAAAACTGGCCTAGGTTTAGTTCTGCTTTCTGGCCTCTAGCTAACTGTAGGTCTAGGTCAAAGGTCAAGTTCAACCAAAACTTAGTGTTTAACTATCCATCTCTAGCTATGTAAAGTCTAGGCATAGTTAAAATGTAGTACCGGTACTCATATCCTCAAAATTCGAATGTATTTGGATCTGTAATTGGAATTGCTACTTGACTAAGTCGCTATGCGTAGGTAGGCTATAGGCCATAGTTGCCATAGCATGTATTAATTAATTGCAAATGTTATATTTGATATATATAGGCTATAGTAATGTATATTATATGACAACAAATTCTTACCTTCAATGTGCTGCTTTGTGTGGTAGTTGCAGTCAGTAACCACCCACCATGCTCGTCACACTTTCCCCAACACAACAAATCACACTTCCCCCGACATGGAAAAAATCGGGGGTAAGTGTGACACCTAGCTTACCCTTAGATAATAATTAAGTAAAAAAGAAAAAATCCATGTAATTTATTATTGGAACCGACTTTAATGTAATGTGGTATATCTCATGATGTTCAAGTTAAATGGATTCATTTAACTCTAATTTGTATAGGCCTAATAGTGGAACCAATTTGTATATTGAATTGTTTTTACTATTGAAGTTCTATTGGTTATATTTTGCATTAGGTTTCAAATTTTAAATCATATTTTTTTCAAATTTCTATTCTTCATCTGAACTTAATAGAATTGCAAAAACAAAATTAAAAAATATTGATTGGAGGCATAGATATCAACAGGTGTCACACTTCCCCCGAGTGACCCTATTTGGAAGCCTTCCAGCAATTTTTTTTTAACTTTTTCTTTCAAAGGGAATTACATCACTATTATCTTAATGTCCATGTAAAATATGAACGTTGTAGCCCCACCCGTATGGTCAGAATCGCTGGGCAATTGAAACTGACGAATTAGATAGAAGTAGTAGTAGTAGTAGCCAGTAGTAACTAATGTCCTTAAAGTGATTTTGAGCATGTTTCAAGTCATATTTTCACCAAGAAGGAATGCTCGTACCCCAACCAAATTTGGCATGTGTTGTCGGGTACCTAAGTCCCCTCGATTTTGATAGTTTTCAAGTTCACATCACGTTTCATGATGGCTGGGTGACACCTCGAAATCACCCCAACTCTGCTTGCTGTAGGCTATAAGGTGCCTGAGTGTGTAGCGCACCACGGCTTGGCTGCGGCGCCCTAACGGGCACCTAGATACACCTGATAAAACGAAACCTTTATAAAAACCTTTATTTCTATAGATTCTGGGTAACTTTTTCGACTTTTTCTTTTTGTTTATTTGAATTAAGGACGCGTCAACCGTTGGGTCATAATGCACCACTCTAGCCTAGGGGATATGGGGAGGAGGGGCCCATGCTGGGCTTTGTCATCATTTGTTATGTCATTGTCATCGTCGTAGGGGAGGTCGTCAAGGGAAGGGGGAGGTGTCCCCAACGACGAGACTTTTTCTTTCAAAAGTTACTACCGGTACATCACCATTACTTTAATGTCCATGTAAAATATGAACGTTGTAGCCCCACCAGTTTGGTCAGAATCGGCCCATATATCGCATTCAAAGTCTTTAAAAAACGTAAAAGTACAATATTCATGAGAAATATTTTGTACCGGTACCCAAAAACATGGCAGGTCTAAGTTCAAAGATTTTGAAGGTCCCCTTCAATTTTCATCAAGATATATATGCCGTTTGCCCGGTAGAGAGCGTACAAACAGGAAAAAAAAAAAAAAAACACCCAAGCTATTTCTCTCAGGGTAAGTCTATGTACTTGATCAAAGTGAAATTAATGATTATTATTGTATTGTACGTATTGTTTTATTTGTCAATTGATTAATGGGTAATTGAGAAAAACACATCATTTGATATTTAACATGCAAGCATGTGTGGATTCTTAATTGCAATCTAGGACGACGGTCGGTATTTGTTGATGTTGATATAAAACAAACGATGACTTCTATGTTTCAAGAATGGGACCACAGTCATTAGGAATGCATATTTTCAATTTCAATTTTCAATTTATTTTGGACAACAACAAATAACATTATTCAATTAGTTTGGAAAAGGCCAAATGGCTAGTTTAGTTTAGATTGGAGAAGGGTTGACAGGTTGGGAAAGCATAGAGAACATAAAGCCCAGCCTGAAGGGCTGGGGGCGACAAAACTTTTCACCTGCTGATGACAACTGTAGCTAATTTAAAGTTGTTACCTTAATCCACGACGCGTTTCGTCCTTCTGGGACTCTTCAGGCGGATGGTGGCCACTAAAAATCAGCTAACTACATGCAACCAAAACTCACAACACATAACCAAACCTGTGGTAGGGCCACGCAAGAAGTAAATTCTGCAAGCATGTTGTCATCATCAGCAAGGTTACTTCACACACCATTCATACTGGGGCACACAGTCAGCACAGACAGTAAGGGGGCTTCCCTCCCAACTCTGGTGCTCGGGAGACAAGAAATCCATGACTTACCCTGGATTCGAACCAGGACCCTTGGCAACAAGAGAAAAGCTGCCCCTCCTGCTGTTGCTGGGCAAGGGTGCCTCTTCATTCATACAAAGAGAAAAGGTTAGAGATAGGAAGGGTGGAAAGTCACAACACAGCACAACCAGTGAGGGGGCTTCCCTCCTAGACTCTGGTGCTTGGGCGACAAAAGAACCATGTCTTACCCTGGATTTGAACCAAGACCCGTTGGCAACGAGAGAGGCTGCCCTACTAATTGTGACTGGGATTCGAAAACGAAAGGAAACAAGACTACAAAACTGTCTGTGCTGACTGTGTCACAGAGAAACGTGCTGCCCCCTTACTGTCTGTGCTGACTGTGTGCCCCAGTATGAATGGTGTGTGAAGTAACCTTGCTGATGATGACAACATGCTTGCAGAATTTACTTCTTGCGTGGCCCTACCACAGGTTTGGTTATGTGTTGTGAGTTTTGGTTGCATGTAGTTAGCTGATTTTTAGTGGCCACCATCCGCCTGAAGAGTCCCAGAAGGACGAAACGCGTCGTGGATTAAGGTAACAAATAACATTAGTTACAGTTTTCAACAGTTTTCACCGTGTAGTCCATTTTAGTTTTACACAAGTATTTAACTTAATGAAGTTTACAAAATAGTATATGTATAAATACTATACATACAGTACATCTACTAATAATAAAATACACTACTAATAATACAAAATACACTACACTAACAAATAATCATCTTTCATCACATTGTCTCTCATATTAGGTAATATATAGGCTACTACCAAAAGCCAATGATACAGTGCAAGTTTACAATATTACATTATTAATTAACTTGGATAAAAAGAAATGAATAAGAACATTAATTTACAAATTTCAAATATAGTAACATTTAACAACCAACTGATTTAAAATTATGGTAGGTCAGTTGATGTGATAGTCATTTACACTATAGTAAGCTTTTTGTAATAAAAATTTTGTCAGCTCATTTTTAAATTTAATATATTGAGGTATATCTTTGATTTCTTTTGGAACAAGGTTGTAGAGAATTTTATTTATATAATCAGAGTTTTTCTGGCCAAGGTTTGTAGAACATTGGCTAAGATGGAGATCATGTTTTTGCCTTGTGTTGTGAGTATGTACATTCGCATTAACTGCAAGGATTTGGATGTTTTTCTTAATGCTTAAGACTGATTTAAGAATGTAAAGACATGGAACTGTAAGAATGTTTAGAGCAATAAAGTAAGGTTTACAATGCTCCATCTGCCCAAGGGAATATAATGATCTAATTGCTCGTTTTTGTACAATGAAAACTTCAATGTGAGTTGACATTCCCCAAAATTCTATCCCATATCTTAGATGTGATTCAAATAGAGAAAAGTAGCATACTTAAGCTGTTGATACATTGCTTATATGTTTGATGCTTTTAATTGCAAAACAAGCAGAGCTGAGTTTTTTATCAGTGTCTTAATGTGAGCTTGCCATGTTAAGTTTTTATCTATTGTTAGACCTAGAAAATTTGTTTGTTCAACAGAGTTTACAACTGATGTGTCATTCGAATTTGCAAGGCAATGTATGAAGTTTAGTGATTTCTTTTTTTGAATTGAATGGAACTGGATAAAGTTAGTTTTTAGAGAATTAAGCAATAGTTTGTTCATTGTAAACCATTTAATAGACTCAGTAAGTCTTTTTTCTCCCTTTTCTTTGAGTAAAACTGTATCCGCAGCCGTTACGCTAGTAGTAAAGTCATCAGCAAACAACTCGGCATCATCAATATTGTCAGGTAGGTCGTTAATAAAGATAATGAAGAATAGGGGCCCAAGGATCGATCCTTGTGGAACTCCACAAATAACCTTTTCAAATTCTGATTTAATATTTGTAAATTTGTTGTTCTTAAGATCAGTCAGTACTACGCATTGTAGTCGGTCGGTCAGGTAAGATGTTAAGAGTTTCAATGCCTTCCCACGTATACCATAGTACTCTCCAGCAGTATTTTGTGATCAACACAATCAAACGCTTTTGTTAGATCACAAAATATGCCCAATGTTGGTATGTTTGAGTCGACTGCTTCAACAATAGTTTTTAGAAATCTACTAATTGTGTCACTTGTTGATTTGCCTCGTCTAAAGCCATTTTGTCTCTCTGTTATGATATTATTTTCATCGAAGAATGCGATCATTCGATTGAATATCAAAGTTTCTAATATTTTTGAGGCAGCTGGAAGGATGGATATAGGTCTATAGTTACTTTCAATGAGTTTACTTTCTTTTTTAAATATTGGTATAATTTTGGATATTTTTAATGCCTTGGGAAAAACACCATCTTCAAAGCAAGTATTGAAAATGTCGGATAAAGGTTCAGCTAGTTCATTTATACATTTTTTTATAACTATAATCGACAAATCATCAATACCTGCAGAGTGCTTTGGCTTTAATTTAAGTACAATATCTTTTATTTCTTTAGGGTTTGTTTCATACATATATAGGGAGTTAATTGGGCTTTTGTTTGACTTTGATAAGTAAGTTTGGAAATTATGATTTGGATTATTTGGATAATTTCTGGTAGTTATATTATTTGTCAGGTAAGATGCTTCACTCGTAAAATATTTATTCAATGTTGTGGCTACTACGTTGGGATCTTTAATTAATGTATTATTGTTGAGAAGAGTTATATTATCATTAGGCTTTTTTGGCTTACGATTTATTTCTTCATTTATTATTTTCCAAATTGATTTTGACTTATTGTCTGAAGTTGATTTGGTTACTTTTTGCATTTTTAAGAACTCTTTTGTAAATTTTTAAATATGATTTTATATATGTTTTTAGGAATGGCTCATTTGGGAACTGTAAGTTAATGTATAAAAGGCTCCTTTTATTAGCACTTGAGACTTTAATACCGTTAGTTATCCAATTTTGCAATTTGTAGGATGTTTTATTTTGTATTTGTTTTAGTGGGCAATTTTTATTAAAATAGTAAAGTAATTTATTTGAAAATGCATCATATTTATCATCTGCTGTCTCTGAAACTGTTACACATTCCCAATTTTCTCCTTCTAAGCTTTCAGCTAGATTATTTTTAAAGAGTTCTCATTTACAACACGTATAATTTTGGTTGGTATAGGTAGCTGATAATGATTATACTGTATTGCAATTTCTTGGGCATAGTGGTCAGCAATTCCAAAGTCAATTACTCGGGAGTTGAATGGTAATGTAGTGTCAGTTGCTATATTATCAATGATCGTTGAAGTTTGCCACCGTGGATCAATTCTAGTTGTATCTTTTATGGTGAGCATCATGTTATAAGAGTCAAGAAGATTAGCTAGCATTTCTTTATTAGGGTCTTTGCTATCAGCTGAGACATTCACATTGAAGTCTCCTAGAACTACTAATTGTTTATTTGTTTTTTGTAATTTAGTTAAAATACGTTCAGTTTTATCTAAAAAGTGTTGAATTTGTCCAGTTGGGGATCTGTAGATGGCTACTACCATAATATTACATGTTTTGCATTTATTTAATTGTATTTTTAGTTCAATACAAGCACATTCAAAATCAAGTTCAGTACTGTGTTGAGTGATACTTGATTTAGATACAGCATATTGAATCCATTTATGGCTAACAAAGATTGCTACTCCCCCGTGCTTATGAGTTTTTCTACAGTAACAAGAAACTAAGGTATAATTTTCAATTGTAATACTAGTTATTTCATCATTTGTTTTCCAGTGTTCTGATATACATATTATGTCAAAAGGTTCATTCTTTTTATGTTGAGAATCTAGAATTATATTTAACTCTCTAATTTTTGATTGTGTAAGACCTTGGATAGGTTATATCTCTTTCCTCTCTCTCTCTCTCTCTCTCTTTAAAAAGTGACTACACGGGGGATCGAACCCGTGACCTTATCCGTCCGGGCTATGCTCTTACGCGATGACTTCTATGTTTCAAGATTAGGACCACAGTCATAAGGTATGCATAAAGGTTATGACGAACAGGAAATCTCTCTCTCTCTCTCTCTCTCTTTAAAAAGTGACTACACGGGGGATCGAACCCGTGACCTTAGCCGTCTGGGCTATGCTCTTACCAACTGAGCTATGCAGCCACCAATTTAATTCTTACAAAAGACAAGTATAATAAACTACTATTTAATTTAATTTTGGTAAGAAATCGTTTCTTTATTTGCTTCACCCGAAATGTATTGATATTTAGTTACGTATTTAGAAAGTGAATCAAACTCCGCCTAAGCCGTACATCCGAGCAATTTAGATGGAAAATTACATTTGAAATTTCCCGCTTTCTTTCAATTGTCGTTTACAAGTATTTCACGACTTGATATGAAACAAACAGCAAAAAGATGTGATATCGCACCCCAAATACAAAATTTAACTGCAGCCAAGCTCTCCTTCAAAAGTCTTTGGCTGTGAATGCTGTGAAATATAGAAGTTGAGCCAAGCATTTCATTCTTTCTCCATAGTTTCGCATCGAAAAGAAGTAAGATCATTTTGCCTGTTGACGAGCGCCAAGCCAACCATTTTCGTGGTAAAAAAGTAAAAATTTTTAACTCAAAATCATAAAAAAAATATTTGGCCATTGACTTTTTAGAGTTCTCGTAATGAACCAAATATCTACGACTGAGGAGCCTTCCCTATTGCAAGCCTACCTTTTTTGACACATTTTTGCAGTTCAAAATGGCACCCTGGCTTGGAATCGATGTCAAACTTATTGGATGAGCGAAGCGAAAACTTCAATTTCACTGACCCCAAAAAAAATTTAGCTCCAATGTTTTTTTTTTTTTTTTTTCCGTCTGTTTGTTCGCTCGATTCCGGGCAAACGGCATATGCGATCTTGATGAAAATTTGAGGGGACCTTCGTTTTCTCTGAACTTAGAGGTGTATTGTTTTTGGGTACAATCGAAGAAATATTTCTCATGAATATCGTACTTTTACGATTTTTTTCGATTTTTAGTGCGATATTTTCGTCACATTTGGGCCGATTCTGACCAAACGGGTGGGGCTACAACGTTCATATTTCACATGGACATTAAGATTATGGTGTTTATAACCCTTTTAAAGAAAAAGTTGAAAAAGTTAGCTAGAATCTATAGAAATAAAGGTTTTAATATTAGTTTTTCAAGTTTTAGTGCGATATTTTCGTCACATTTGGACCGATTCTGACCAAACGGGTATGACTACAACGTTCAGATTTCACATGGACATTAAGATTATGGTGATGTAGTACCTTTTGAAAGAAAAAGTTGAAAAAATTAGTCAGAATCCACAGACACAAAGGTTTTAATATGAGTTTTTTGAGGTTTATAATACCAATTAACAAGTATAACAATAGAAACTTGACAACAATCACCTACAATGCATTCAAAAAGCACTTGCAAAGGAAAAGTGCAAACAAACGCAAAAAACCGCTCATCCATCAACGCGGTGGGACTTTAGCGTTTTCCTAGTGAGTATTTAAATGCTACACTATTTTGTTAGGTGAACTTTTAATCAGAGGGGTCGGCTTGCATTCGGTGTTGGTCGAGTACATGGAGTGTAACCGCTAGGGAAAACAACTACGTACTCTACTATGTAGGCCTACTTAACGGTAGCTGAATATTGACTATTCTACTACTGTGTATTACTTATTTCTGAAATAATATAGGACCTATTAGCATCAAATAACATTTTGAGTTTATGGTTTCATTAATATAGGTAACTTATTACTTAGCTCATTGTTATTGTTGAATTGACTTGTAATATGTAATATGCCCCAAGCACAATGTGTGAGGGTAGGGATCAACATTGTGTAGAGGTTGGCAGACACCTTGTGCTTGGGGCATACTGCCCTTTTTCTGCCAACCTTCCTACTAAGCCTCTTAGTGAGAAAATAAATAATAAATTAATGAAATGATGTAGCCCCTAGCTATTCAAAATATATATTGGTTGGAATTTATATTGGTAGGGTTATTAATTATTATGCAAATATTGTCCACTGCATGTACTTTTTTTAATATCACGTTCACGTTTTAAATGCTCAGTGTGGCCATACATGATAGTACAAAGTCCTTTCTAATTAAAAACAGTTATTACTCACTTCATGAGTTTCTATCTGACGGCTCTCCCAAATAAATTACCTTGTTGATTGTCATTAATATCAATATTTACAATGTATTAATTATTATTGTGTGCGTCATTGTAAATGTAATTGCATTTTTTTATGTTTCATATTGTATTATTACATTTATCTATGTATTAACAAAAACATTTGTTAACCTTAATTTTATTATAACCTTATTCATTTCACTCCACCTATCTCTCTCTCTCTAGAGAATAGGTGATAGTGTTATACTTCTACTCTGTATTAGTCAAATGAATAAAACATTACTTACTTACTTACTTACTTACTTACATATAGTATTTATAACATAATCTTTAAAATTTGAGTACATATATAATAGAAGTTAGTGCAGCCCATAATCAAGTATAATAATCAATCATGGTTGGTCGTCAAGTAACAGAAAGCATTTCTCGAGTTTAGAATGTAAATTGTGTTTCAGGTTGTTGGCAGTTCCGGAACTCTTTACACGTTGTTCCCCAGGATTAACTACTGCCAGTGCCCATCGTACAGATATCATGTTGTCGGCACAGGAAGCCAAGTTACTTGCAAACATGTTTTAGTCGTGCGGTTGGCGGAGATTGTTGGCAAGTCCCGAGATATTCCTCTTCAGGGCAAAGACCTCACAAATATGTTGTGTTCCACAGCAAACATAATGTATAGGGACTAAAAATAATATATTGCTTGACTATATTGTACATATTCTGTAGAGCCTGTATATTATAATATACATGTTTATAAATAAATGTTATTGTTTGTTAAAAACATTCATGCTTGAGCCTCCAGATATTAAAAGCCACAAGTAAAATTTATATTAATATCTGGTATGTCTTCACTACCATTATGTGATTACCTTGTATCAACCATCGCACATGGCAAGCTTTGTATTGGAATGTTTTACCAGATTCTTGTTTGAATAAATACCTACTGCATAGAGTGATGTTGATAATGGGGTCATTCCACCAGAATGTTAAATAAATAACAAATAAATAATTTGTATTTAGAGTCTACCCACTCATTATATAATTGATTTTCAATGGGGGACAGTAAATCAAAGTGACTAATCCAACCCTGTAGGCCCTAAGGCAGTCGACGAGTGAGCGAACCTACCAAAGATCGATATTTTAATAGGAAATATAGCAATCAGTGGTATGGACAGTGCGAACACCCGCGAATCAACGCCAGAATCAACAACAACAACAACACACAACACAACAACAACAGAACAACTCTGAATTTATTATGTGCTTTGTTGCTAGGACTGCTCTAAAGTCACCGTTTACAAACTCCTAAGACACGAATTTATGGACTTAAGTCCAAATCAGAAGGTAAAAAACTTCTGACTGTGGCGGGAATCCAACACTGGTTGCTTTGCTTCACTATTTTTAATTATTTTTAAACTTTGAACATGAGTTTCTATGTTACCCAAGAATATAAAACAACTTTAAAAAAACAAACTCAAACCACATAGAACTTACGAACCTGCAAACTTTTTCCTTAGCAATTTATTTTATTTATTTATTATTTATTTAACATCTATCCTATTCAGTTATAAAAACTGATTTACAAAGGAGGACAACTAAATAAATCTAATTACATAGATGCAGAAACTACAATAAACTACATTTAAGTACATATTTGAAATAGTAGCATTACAACAACAATGCATTTAAACACAACAATTTTGTTAACAAATAAAAATGATATCAAATGTATTTAATGAATGAATCAAATATAAAAAAGGGTGGGGAAATGAAAAATAATATACATTTTAAGGTTTTGTGTTAATTGCTAGAATTTGATGACCGTTCAAAATAACAGAACCAAACAAACTTTTTTGTAAACACAACATTACTACCTTTCAAATTATGTTGGTGTAGGTGGGCAAAAACCCACCCTTATTTGTTACATTCAAGGGTAAGGTCAACCAAAAAATGGTGATTTTCAGGATTTTTGGAGCTCAATAGCTCAAAAAGGGTAAGGAATTAAAAATATTTTTATGTGCTTCAACAATGGTTATGTAAGTGTTTAAAACACCCTTTAATTTCCTGAAATTTACAACCCTTATTGGCAAAAAAAAAGTTATGGGAAATTTAATATTTGACACTTTCAAGGTAAAATATTGTCAAAGGGGGACCTTATAAAAATAAATCATTGTACTTTTTCACTGTTATAGTTTACAAAATATTTATTTAAATGTGATATTTCGATTTCTTTCCAGAAATCTTTATCAAACAAAATTAACAATTAAAAAACCACAACAGACAGGACAAAAACATTTTACAAATTATTATAAATATGGCTGTGCATTAGTACCAAATTATTAACAAAAAAGTTTATTATGAATAAAAATAAAAAACCAAAAAACAGAACATTAAATTGACATGTTGGACAGTTATTGATGTATGAAATAAAGCTATTGATCTAGTGATGAAATTGATGGACAGAAACTTTTCCAAATGGCCGGATAATTAACACTAGGCACACTGATTGTATTGGCCACACACACACACACACACACACACACACACACACACACACACACACACACACAGGGGGACCTGTTAAATTCGAAAATTTATGTTGGTTTGTCCTATATGTGATTAACATATCCTTCAATTTTGGTTTTGTAATTCAAGGGTGTTTAGAAGATACACCCCTTAAAAATGAGTATTTTTTCTATATGCATGTCTACTTTGCTTGGTACAGACTATCTTGATTTCACATTTATCATTTTTAATTGAAAACTTAAAGTTGGTTATTAACATCTGTACATGCCCTAACATGTTTCCAAAAGTTTAGAATGAGGAGAGGGGGGAAATATTTGGGTAACTTAGCGTATAATCTGCATGTTTTGTGAAAATTGTTGAGAAAAAAATATCTACAACAATTTGTAAATTTTCCTCAAATTGCTAATTTCTTAAATTATTAATAGTACTCTGCTCAGTTTAGGCATTGGCAGTTTAATTCATAGTTCCTTTAACTTGGTTGATAGGGAAAGTGTTGTCTACAACTCCATTGTATTCTGATGTTTGAAATTTGACGATTGATGGATTTGCCACGGATAGGGTTATCTATATAGGGTGAATCTATTTCCAATTGCATTAAAACATGAAGCAGGTCCAAGTTTAGACATTTCATAGATGTCTAGAAATTCTTATTAAAGATCAGAGTAACTGTTTAACCAGTAGAGAGTAAACAAATGCAAAAAACAAATGGACGTATTTTTTTTTGGAGTCAAATTGAATCTTTGCTACTCTAATCCAACAATAGGGCAATGCCAAGCTGGTTCACCAGGATCGCATGATCAGGGCAGGGTTTGATCACAGGTCTCTTACTATTGTGGTTCCAGTGGAATTTACACATGGCGGTGACCTAACGTCGATCATTCTGCAGTCTGGTGGGAAATCTTTCGCCCACCACAACAATAATACAGTGCACTAAAAATATTGTTAAAATTTCTATTTTCAGTTCAGTTCAGTTTTATTAGCATCCGTGTAGGTTACAAATTGTAACATTTACAACAACAACAACAACAACGTCCAGACAACTGTGACCAAACCGAAACCCTGATCATTCTGTGCTCTGGTGAGAGATTAGTTTGTGCATTGCCCTATCATATGATATATTTTGACGCTGTATCCAACACTGAGTACCCGAGGCCTACTTTGCTCTTTGCTTCAAAAGGGGAAGGTGTGGGCGGCAAAGTGGTAACGGATTCACTGTGACCACGTTTATCTCGCGAGCGGAGTCCGAACTAGCTCGGAGCGGACAGAATGTTCAGTTCAGTAATGTTTATCAAAAGCTTTCAGTCTGGGCTGGTATGGTACGATCCAGTACGAGCTTAGTCCGGACTGGAATGAGATGCTGTGATTTACGAAGAAAGATGGCCGCTAGCAAGCTTTTAGTAGTAGTAGTAGAAATCTTTATTTAGATTTAGCTATTTTACATTTTTTTTTTGAGTTTGCTTGTTAAAACACGCATATTTCAGGCCACACAGACCGAGCTGGACTCCGGACTGAGTTGTTCAGCAGGCGATTTCAGTTCGGACTCTGCTCGATTTCAGTTTGGACTCTGCTCGCTTAATGCCCAGTTCATATAAAGTCGTAAGGTTTAGTCCTAGTCGCAAGGTTTAGTTATAGTCGTATGGTTTGTTGTTTTGTTGTTTGCTTTGTTGTAAGTGACGTTTCGATCTCTGATTCACTAGTCGTAAGAATTTGTTGTTTAGTCGTAAGAAAAATGAATATTTTCAACTGTCTTATGACTACGACTAAACCATAAGACTAAAGGCCGGTGCACAATTGCCCGGTAACGATAACGTTACCGTTAACGATAACGGGAAGAAAGTTGAATCACACGTTAACTTACGACACGATGCACAATAAAGCTTCTCGTTGCCGGTCGTTCCCGTATCCCGGCAACGACAACGGGAACATCACCAAGTTTTAACTTTCCGTAACGTTCCCGTCCAGTACCTTACCGGAACCAATCAGAATCAAGATGTCCACGGCCCCGGGTTAAAAGTGTACAAAAATGTATCAGCTGGTAGGTTTTTCAGAAAGGCTGTGGTGTATGTTATTACCGGGTGTACCAAATATGCACAACAAATTAATAACAAAAATTGCATGTTAACCAACCTCACATTTTATTTCTTACCGTCCGCTTCACGGGCTATTGTGCATCGTAGACCTTAACATTGCCGTCTTCCCGTTGTCGTTGGAACGGTAACGGTAACGTTATCGTTCCCGGGCAATTGTGCATCGGCCTTTAAACCTTGTTGACAGTGTGTGAACGATAACATGTGTTCCCTATGTTTCATCTGCTTCTTATGACTAGGACTACGACTTTATGTGAACTGGGCATAATAAACGTGGTCCATGGCAGGTGCATACTGAGACCAAAGATTACACCTGTCCGAGTCTTGCTCGCTGTTGTTGACAAGGAATGGCGAAACAATAAATTGAAAATAAGAAATGTGGGCTTAATTAATAGACCCAACCTCATCCATCAACACAATACAGTTTTTCTGTGACAGCTCCAAAAAATATGTTTATGTGGGGTACATTTGAAATTTGCGGGTCTCTGAACGCGACCATCACATGGTGCTAATCAGCCAATCAACCGTTGCATTACAAAAATGTAACCAATCAAATTGCGCGTCATCGTGGACATCCACAGCCACCTATATCCGAGGAAAAATGTGCACTATCCAACTTGAGCAAGTTGTGGCAGTGCAGTGGGTCAGCTGTGAGTTCTGTTTGTGTTTGGAAAAAATCTTGGTTTGTGGTGAAAGAAAGTGCTTTGATAGATCGTATCATCGTAGGTCTTTCTCCTATACAACCTTATTGTTTGGACAGTGCGTATTATTAGTCTATTTTGGCCTAGGCCTTACAGGTAATTATGTGATCTGTTTATGTTTAGAGGCTTGCTCTAGGGCCTAGGCCCTAGCCCCTGGTTATTTCTCTATGCCTTAGGGTAGCCCTAGCCTAGGCCAGGCCCTGTGATTTGGTCTAGGCTAAGGGCTTTTATCTCTAGTAGGCCTAGGGGCCTGGCCAAGAAATGTTAAGATTGGCTAGGCCTAGCCCTACATAGGCCTACTAGCTGCCCTGGGTAAAGGACCTTGGGTCAATGACTATAGACCTGGGCATTGGATAGGCCTAGCCTAGGGCCTAGCAGTGTAGGTTTATCGTCTAATACGACAATGGTCAAACTAATCTCCCACCAGAGCGCAAACGATCGGGGTTGGCCAGTTGTCTGGGCGTTGATAAAATAGGAATTTTTACAACACTTTGACGGCAGTGCATTATTTATTGTTGTTGTGGGTGACAGATTTCCCACCAGAGTGCAGAACGATCGACGTTTGGTCACCGCCATGTGTAATTTCCACTGGAAGCACAATGTAAAGAGTCCTGTGACCAAACCCCGATCATGCAAACCTGGTGGACAATCCGGGTGAACCAACTTTGAATTTTAAATACCGTTCACAAAGCTAGCGCTAAGCCTAGGTATAACAGCCTGCCCCACAAATGCACTAACACTCTACCGCCCGCAACTGGAGATCAAAAACTATTTTTTCATCAAGTTGCATGTAGGGTATGTTAGAGAAACTCACAAAGGAACAAAAAAAGATAATTATAGTAGGAGATTTTAATATTAATTTTAACCAAGAATCAAAAAATTTAGCAAATTTGACAAATCTTTTTGCGTCTTATAACCTCAATTTTACAATAAATGAACCAACCAGAATAGATCCATATCACCTCTCTGAAAAAACTATTGATAACATAGAACTAACCTAGAAAATAGTTCCTATAGTACAAAAGTAATAAACAACTACATATCTGACCATTTTGGCCAAAACATACTTGTACTCAAGTAGGTACCGGTAAATCTAATACAATGGAAAATAAAACTATAACAAGAAGAAGATTTACTGATGACAATATGATGGAGTTTAAAAGTCAAACTAGACATGGTTAACTGGGTTACGGTGTATGAAAAGGAAACACCGGATGACAAATACAATGAATTTGAAAACTTATTCCTCGGCATATTTAATAAATGCTTTCCAAAATGCACATTAAGGGTAAAAACAACTTTCAGAAAATGCATACAAATCATACAAATCTATTTATAAGAAAACTCTATTTGCAGCTAAAAAACACCAAATAACCCAAACCATCACAGATAGCTCAAATAAGACCAAACAGATTTGGCAAATTATAAACCGTCATACCAATAAATCAGACAAAGGGCACAGTAAAGAGAAAGACATTAGTTAACTATAAATGGCTCTGAAATCACTAAACATGAGGAAATTACAAATCAGCCACTCCGGCTCAAAAGGGGAAAAATACAAAAAAATTTAAAAATCAAATTTAAAAAAAATGTTTTTACTATTTGAAAGATAATGCATGTAATTTTATGAAACCAAAAAAAGTTTTTTTTGTAAAATAAATATTAGTCTGTATTTGCCATTGAAATTAGGCCTATAGCTTTTGTTGGTGTAAGTGGAAGATGATTTTTTACAAAAGTTGGCAGCCTGGTGTTCTAAAGAATCATCTGGTAGGCCTACCTCCATTTTAAGCATTCATAAGTTAAGGTCATGTGTGAAGAATCTAAACTGTGAATTTCAAGTCTTTATGTAATTATATCACACCATTTATTAATGAATAATGTAGGCCAGGGTTGCCATTTCAAGGATATTAACCTTTTTCTCAGGATTCTTAGAGTGTCGAAAGGATAACAGGAATTTGGGCAAAATCTTAGGATTTTCTACTGTCTTTAAAAAATACATTAAATTAATACATTTTTTAAATTCAGCCAAAAAAAGCAATGTAGACAGTAAAAAAACATCAGGTACTAGTAAAAATAAACATAAGTGACTGCATAGGCCTCACATTTACCGCAAGTGGTAGTTATGGTGAGTAGGCCTAAAAGTAAAACGTTAAAATATATTGGAAGAAAATTCTGATTCTTATGCGTTTGTCTGCACGTAATTTTGACTAGATTCTCGAAAATCAGTCTGGCATAACAATTTTGGTATGAAACCTGAAAATTTAGTAACATTCCTTTGCGGTTATAATACGCTAATGCTGAATAACTGTTTTCAAGGATTTCTCAGGATTTTTAAGTATCTTTCAAGGATAAAAATTGACTTGGTGGCAACCCTGATGTAGGCTAATCATGTTTGTGATGTAACATCCGTGACAATAAGGCAAATAAGTTGTTTTTGGTGTATAATAGTTCTATATTTTGCTAAGTGTTCATAGCTTTAAACATTTCTGAGAATAGTGTCATGGATGTTACATGTCACGGATGTTACGTGTCACGGATGTTACATGTCGCGGATGTTTTCTGAAGATTGTGATGTGATTACTCACCTTGAAATATGATCAATCATTGTATTGAAGGGGTTTTATTTAAAAATAAAATTGCTGATGTGTAGCTTAATCTTTTTCTTGTCTAGATTTTTAATACAGGAAATGTATGGTCCTTGTCACTGTTATTTCAAACTTCGATAGTATTTAGCCTATTACATGTTTGTAAAAGTTTGTATTATTATAAAACAACACTACCCTACCTATTTGTAAGTTTATGTAAACATTTACACACATAACATATTGGAAAACTATAATTATATTATACATAAAGGAAATACGTTAAGAGTTAAGAGCCGAGCCATTGCCCAACTCAAATGCTCGCACTCAGGTGTTTATGATTTCTGCTGAACGGTTGGTAATTCATTACAAATTTAGCATGGATGTTATTAAAGTACATTTATATTTATATCCACAATTGGTCGCAATAATTAAGCCTTAAAAATCCATTGCGAGGCATAGGCCTAAGTCCAAAAAGCGAAAAAAAGAAATCCAAAACAAGGATTCCAATTCTGGAAATTCCCACCAAACCGTTTATCTTAGGTTAAAAACAAATTAACCTACGCGTTCACATTAATTTAAACGTTGATTCCAGTTGCAAATTTGAGTTAAAAAAATCTGTTTACTTGGAATAAATTCCCGAAGTTGACCAAAATGGAGTAAATATCGGTGATTTCACTAAATTTTAATTCAAAATCAATGAATTAGGTAATTTAGAAATACACGTAGGCCTACTGGATAGCATAGATTTATTCTTTATTCCCAAATAGCGTGAAATTTGATAACATTGTTATAACCGTTTACCCGGAAAAACCAGAATGCTAGCCTCTAAACTTGTCTCCGCGCCAGCCTCAGCAACTCCTTAACATCGCATTTATTTTACAATTTTATTTTGAACCCAAAAAATTTAGATACTATAGATAAGGAATGCTTGAATTTGTAACTAAGAATAACATAGTAATATAAATTGAAAATGGTTAGAAACTGGCAAGGCAAAGTGTGTGTAACATCCGTGACAAAAATCATTGTAACATCCGTGACGCACACAAAAATCATAACAATAATTAATATCATTTATTTTTAAAACAATGAATGGGTGATTATAAGGGTTCATCTTTCATGGATAAGCTCTATGTATATGGAAATGTAGCTGTCTGGGTCAGGGACCTGAATTTTCTATCTTTTGATGATGATCCGGGATCCACTTCCCAAACAATGTAACATCCGTGACACCACATTTCACTCAATATATCTAAAAATTACAATTCATTTAACTAGGAAAACGCTTAAGTCCCGCCGCGTTGTTGGATGAGCGTAATGGTGAATTGAGCTCATGAGCTGCCATGTGTTTTGCGGATTTTCTGTTGTTCTGTGAAAAAATCAGAACTTTGTTAAAAATTTTTTAAATTAAATCAAATTAAATAAAAAATTAACTTAATTTTTTTTAATTAATCGTAATTTTAAAAAAGGAAAAAATCGTAATATTGAAATTTTCATAAGAAATAATTATTCGATTACGCACAAATTTTACACGAATATATTAATTCTTAAAATTAAGGTTCTGTGAAAAAATCATTATAATCGGATAAAGCATGTAGGTGTTATAAGCAGAAGAAATTAAAAAAAACGTAAAATCGCAATCGGAGTATCGGTTTAGCCGGAATCGTGTTAACAGACAGACAAAAATACAGAAAGAAAGAAAAAAAAAAAAAAAAAAAAAAAAACATTCCGTATTTTTTTCTCCAGTGTAGTGAAATGGAATCTTCGCTTCGCTCGCTACGCTCATCCAAAAATCTTTTTCACATTATGGTAGGTAGTGTGTAAGCACAATTGTCTCAGGATAAAACATTACAATTAATTAGTTAATTTAAGATTTTTAGCTCTATCAAGAGTGAAATGTAACATCCGTGACAAGCCGGAGTGGTTGAAATACGTTCAATCAAAACTTTGCGTCAATCGCAGAAAATCTAACAAATCACTTAAAGACAGACCAAGCCGCATTTACTAAATATCTTACAGATATGAACAATTCACCAACAGACTCATTATTTCTAAATGATACATGCAAAACTGAAATTATAAATATAATATCTAAAATGAAAAACCTTCCCTGTGGATTAGATGAAATTCCTATCACAATTATTAAAAAATGCGTACGAAATATAGCACCGGTACTTACTCATGTATTTAATGAATGCATTGATAAGGCAATATTTCCGCAAAAATTAAAACAATCAAAAATAATCCCATTGTATAAAAAAGGAGACAGGCAAGACATAAACAACTATAGGCCTATTTCACTACTACCAGTATTTTCAAAAATTCTAGAAAAAATTATTCATACACGGTTAACTTCATTCTTGGAAAAGAAAAAACTATTATCAAATAAGCAAAACGGTTTCAGAATACATAGATCAACAATGACCACAATTGAAAATTGTATAAAACACATCACTGAAGGGATTGAAAGCAATGACAATCTTCTAGGGATATTTTGTGATTTGTCAAAAGCGTTTGACTGTATAGATCACAAACTGTTACTGAAGAAATTGCATTATTACGGTATAAGAGGGAAAACCTACCACTTACTAAAATCATATCTAACAGACAGGGTTCAACATGTTACGTTAAATACCACAGATGATCAAAATTGTGAGAAAAGTTATTTGTCAAACCCTGAAAAGGTCAGTTGTGGTGTTCCACAAGGTTCCGTGCTAGGACCTCTGTTGTTCATAATATTTGTAAATGACCTTACATATATGTTCTTAAAGATATTGGAATTGAACTATTTGCAGATGATACGAGCATCTTAGTTAGGAGTAATAGTCAAATTAACTTAATAAAAGTCAGTGAAGAAGTACTTGCTGCAATTACAAAATGGTTCATAAATAACAAACTTGTACTAAACACAAACAAAACTAATTTCATAGAGTTCCGGCCAAAAGAAAAACATTCCTTAAACCAAAACTTGACAATAATTAAAAACGAAACTGACAATAGTGAAATAAATGTTGTGCACACGGCTAAAATTCTTGGAATTCATTTTGATAAAAATTTAAATTGGCATACTCATTGTAACATTTTAGCAAAAAAATTAAGCTCAGCCTGTTTTGCTATAAAATCAATAAAACTAATTTCTAACACCAAAGTTTCTAAACTAGCTTACTACGCAAATTTTGAACCACACATGAGATACGGCATTGCGGTATGGGGTCACTCCACTATAGCGAACTCTATTTTCAAGCTTCAAAAACGAGCTCTCCGAACAATGCTTGGCCTTAAACAAGAAACTAACTCTTATGTCAAACCTCACTGCAGACCACATTTTATTAAACATAATATACTTACATTTTACAGCCTATATATATAACGAATCTATTATGAGCCTTAAAAAGGACATATCAAATCAAACAATGAATAATATTGTCCACTCACATGATACAAGACAAGCTACTAACATACACACTAAATTCCACAAGCGCAAGCTCACACAAATAAATTCGAAATACATAAACATAAAATAATTCGGTAATTATGCCGTTTACAGTTTTCCGAGAAAAACTGCATAAAATTTCCTCACCTTTTCACAATATGTGTAATTAATGTTTTTAAATTCATTTTCAGCTACCGCATTACGATCTTTTTACTGTTACTAATGTTTTTCGTCTTTTTACCAGTGGAAATTGTGCTGTCACTGTACGTTCGTGTTCGTATGCTAGACAGCCATGTTTGTTTGGAAAGCGCTATCTCCTCCACTACATCTCTTCCGCTGCGTACGCAGTGTAAAAAAGTATTTTTGTTTAAAATCGCGACGTTAATGGTTAAAAAAGGTATTTTTGTTTAAAATAGCGACGTTATAGGTTTTAAAGGTTTTTTTGTTTGAAAACGGCAACAAACGATGACAACCCCACCAAGCAGAAGCAACATACGACGCACGTACGTAGCGATGGAGATAGAGATTAATTAGTTTTTCACTATCATGAGTTTACAAAAACAAACCTTCAAACCTTTAACGTCCCTATTTTAAACAAAAATACCTTTTTTAACCTTTAACGTCGCTATTTTAAACAAAATACTTTCTTACCGGTAGAGACATAGCGGAGGAGATAGCGCTTTCCAAACCAACATGGCGGTCTACGTACAGTGACAGCACAATTTCCACTGGTAAAAAGACAAAAAACATTAGTAACAGTGAAAAGATTGAAATGCGGTAGCTGAAAATGAATAAGGGACTATCAATTACACATACTGTGTATTAAAGTAGTATTAAATTACAACCCTATGATCTACAATCCTTAACTACTGTACAGATAGGGCCTTGATGTAGATTATAATAGGTATACGACCTAAACTTATGTCACCGACATGTGAAATACATGTTATAATTTGTTTATATTGTATATAGTATTATATTAGTTTTTGAGTATTATATTACTAGATACAGGCTTATAGTGTTAGACTGCACAAACTGCATTAATATTAATTTATTACCAAACTTTAACTGTAGTGCTCCTAGGCTTGCATTGTTAGTATTTAGTTAATAGTTTAATAGGAAATTGTAAATGTGCACGCACATACTTTCCATATACCCTACTGTAAGATATAGTTCTATTTTCTTAAGGGTCAACTATGTAAATGCATTAATGGAAATAAAGCTATCATTCATTCAATTCATTCATTCATTCATTCATTCATGCTAGGCCTACTTCACCATCGTGTGCCTTGGAGTAGACTCAGGCCCTATCTAACAGACCTACTGCATTGAGGTCGAACTGAGGTACCGGTAGGCCTAGGTAGGCTACCTGGTATAGTCAGAACTTGTTGGGGGGGGGGGGGGCAAAATTAAATTTTCATGTTTTTCACTAAAATAGTAGGCCTAAGTTAAAAAAAAGTGAAAACAAAACCAACAAAAAACTAGGGCCTACAAAACCTTTATCAATCTTAAACCCATATTGTCATAATTCGCAATCAATGTATTTACAAAGTGTAACACATCACACGAACACAAACACACGCACAAGCACACGCACACGATCACGTTCACGATCACGCACAAAGACATACACACATACAAACAAACACATCTTAAGCTTGTTTAGTTAAGTAAGTAGTTTTATCCGTGTTTCTGGCAAAAGCTATTTATAATAACTATTAATTTTACACGTATATGTTTGTTTTATGTCCTATATATTAAATTTGCGCTAGTGGAATGTATAATCTGTTGCAAATAAAGGCTTAATAATAATTTTAAGTATAAAAGACTTTTGTTTATAATAGCAACGTTGAAGGTTTTGAAGGGCTTCTTTGTTGAGTAGCCCTACTACATTCAGCAAAAACATGATTATATTTTGGCCGATTCTATTGACACGAAAATCTATTTTCACGAAAAATTCGTGTCTCGAAAACCACGAAAAGATATTAACACGAAACGAAATGCGTTTCTACAGTACTATGAATTTCTAGTGGCACGAATTCGTGTAGGCCTATGCAGGGTTAACAAAAACTATTGACACGAATCCATGAATCCTCGCGCGTGGTTTGGCAATATTGCATGCCAGCCACGATTTTCTTGTCTCTTAAAAGGTTACACGAAAATGCATTGCAATTTATTTAGGACAGATAATAATGGAATAGTAATGCCTAAAAATAGCAGGTGCTGCTTCAATCATAATGACACAGTAGTTGCATATGGTAGGCCTAATTTAATGTCAGTATAATAATGTCACTGTTTTTGTTTTTCTAAGGAAAACACGTACCTCCCTGCAGGCTTATTTTTAAAGCTAGACCTTGATTTTTGGGATGCAAACAATTCTGTAACTTCAAAGATCAATGGTCATCATCACGACTAGAGAAAGAGGTAGGGGCCTACCCAGTGGCGTAACTAGCAGCCCTTGTTTTTTGAGGAGGGGACATTTATTTTTCAAACTAATCTTTGATGTAGGGTCAGGAGGCCAGTCAGAACAACTAGTGGAGGGGTATGTAGATACAGTCGGAGGCAGGGGCGTAGCGAGGGGGGGATCAGGGTGTCAACCGAACAAGTTCTGTGTGGTCTAGGGTAGAATAGGGGCACGTATTACCCAGAGGGTAAGCCTACCGCCTACCCAGTAACTGGTCACGCCTACTTTATAGGTCTCCTTCAAGATATTCCACATATAGGTCTGTTCGTTTGCAGACATAGTGTAAACACTCAAAAGTGCCTAGAGGCTAGATGTAAGATTTTACACTGGCTATTGGGCTACTAATAATATAACAAATTTAATTGTGTAAACCTGCTTAATAAAATTAAATGTAGGGTAATGCCAGAGAGTTGTACACTGAAAGCGAACGAACTAGCTGATGTACTGGTATCTTACACTTCCACAATCGTGTATGCGAACTAGGGCCAGGGCCAGGGGTGCCCAATTTTATTTAGAGTTGGGCCACATGGCATAAATTTTAAATGTTTTGGCGGGCCACATCATCAAATGCAATGCAATTTGAATAGGTTATAGATTATGGAATAATAATGCATGAATCCTCCTCTATTCTTGTCATTGTATTGCATGACAAGCTGATAGCATCATCAATATTTCAATAACAGCTTGTATACTTTTCTTTACTAATTCCCCATCAGAGAATGGTCTTCCCCCAATGCTAATAAGTGGGCAACCTGATAACTAGCACGGACAGATGCTTGATTCTCAGTTTTTTAACATAGGCCTACATTAGGGTGACCATATTTAAAAACCGAAAAACCGGGACACCTCGACATAAGTATCAGTATGGACTTGCGTGGGCTATTTTTTGGGGGGTATTTCTGTCCTCCAGATAGCTTTTAGAGCGATCTGAGCAAGGAAGGCACGAAATACTTGTAATAATTGACAAGGAAACTATGGAACTGAAATGGTTGTTTTTGACATGAAAGTATTTTTGCCAATGATTGATGGTTTATTTTAATGTATTCTTAAATTCTTCTCATCCAGATTGTTTAAACAAATGCACACAGAACAACACATAAATCTCTCAGTTTGACAAGCCACTACACTGCTCCAATTTCCATGACTGACTGACAAACAATGCCTACCCGCCCGACCGATAGGACTAGGGTCTACTGTGCAATATCCATTCCATACAATTACAACTAAAACTAAGCGATCACTCCACGACACGTGCCAGCCGGCAGCAATGAGGAGTGCATCGGGTTGGCGGCTTGGCCTTGAGGCAACGGCGAGAGCAAAACTGGAACCACACTATAGGCAGGAGTCATGTTCCACGAAACAAAAGAAGGCGCAAAGATGTTGAAAACTTCAAAGTGACGCGTCGTATTACTACGTACATATTTAGTATTACAATATGAAATAAGAATAAGATAGTATTAGGAAATCCGAAAAATGACGGTATTTTTTTTTTATTAGGCGGGCCGTACGTTGGGCACCCCTGATCTAGGCCTATCATAATATGGTAGTTATAGTGTGATTCAGATAAGGTGGCGGTCGCCGAGGGATCGCAGCACTGTCGTCCACGCACTATGGCCACAGGATCGGCAAAAAGTAAATAAAATAACGGTCTCTAAAACTGCTTTCGGAGAAAAACACGACTATTTTAAAGCCAAGCCTTGCCCAATATATCCTAAAAATAAAGTATTTATGAAGTGTACAAATAAAATCAAGACATTTTGATGCTCCTAAACATTGACATCACATCTGGCGAGGTTGGCATTATAAACAGCTGGAACTTTGGACACAGCATAACCAACAAGGCAAAAAACACTTTCGTAATCGTGATTACTTAAAATCATTATTTCGCTAAAATACTGACTCTGTGGGACGAACTACTTTATTCACAGCTTATAAAATGTTGATTTATGTGATAAAATATCACGATAACATGACCAAATACGGTAGGCCCTACCTAATGCCAGTTGTATGTAAATTGTCAACGTTGGCGTCCGTGCTCTCGCTTGACCTTGACGGCCGCCACCTTATCTGAATCACACTATAAAACTGTTGTCCGAGTTCGAGAAAACAAGGTTTTTACGCAGAACGCAGCAGTAAAGTATGGATCACTTGGAAGCTCTATCGTTTGTCTTATCGTGTCATGTAAGAATGTGTAATATGCAGAATCAAAGCACATTTATCAAATATTGCTCACTTTTCTTTATAAACTGTCCGTAAATATGCCACCTTGAACAGTTATTTTGTAGTAATTTCTAAATTTTGTGTAATAGGCAGTTATTTGAAATGTCAAAATGTGTTCAGATAGCAACATGCACTCATCCTTTCTGAACAACCTCCAATTAATGCAGATTTTTTGGATGAAAATTAAAGGTCAAAAAACAATCCAGACTGTATCATTTGAAATTAGCTGTATTTGATTGACGATCAAGTGTATTTTTAAATGGTCATTTAACATTGTAAAAAAAAGTTGGCTTAAGCTCGGCAAACAGTCTTAACATCTTCTTCATCAAGTGCTTTGGTTTTTCTTTGTGAGTCAAACAATATTGAAGTTACAAGTTCCGGATATGTGTCGTCAGAAAATGCTGATCACACCATTTCTTAAAGCAACCAAAACTAAAATGGCATTCCAGGCGTCAAAGTACTTTGAAGTTTTACATTCAACAAATCAATCAGTTTGTGATTGGGTTTTAATGGGACTAGGTCTATTCAGAATAATAATATTTAGCTATAAAAGCTATTAGTTTACTTAGTCTTACATAATACATTTAGGCCTACCACAAATACAAGATAATTTAAATCTAAATCTGTAAAAACTTATTTATTTTTTATTATTATTATTATATATTTTTTTTTTTTTTTAAATTTTTTTTAACGTATTAAATGGTATAGCTATAGTATATTTATTTAGTAGTTTTAGTAGTAGTATAGTGTAGTAGTAGGTAGTAGTAGTAGTAGTAGTAGTAGTAATAGTATTTGCTTCTGTTTAGCAGCTTTAGTCTCTGCTATTTTTTCTGGTTGTACATTTCTTGGAAACTTAGTTTGAACCCACTTTTGTAAATCACTTTTAAAGTATACAGGCATTTTAAGTTGAGGAATATCCCCATACACTCGAAATAGTCTGCTAATCGGTACCATTACTCTAGATAGACCTAAGGATCAATTTTTCAATGATTGATTTGCTAGACCTACTCATAACTCAGTCATAAGTGGGCGCTGGTTGTTGACTGCTGCCCTGCACTTCAGACTTTCTCCTCAGTTGTGTCCTCTCCTCCTTCCATACAAAATAGGCTTACGGTCTACCATTGGCCTCACTAGGTCTAAGCTAAGTGGATGCCTATAATAATTTTGGAAATGTTTTCAAATAGCTTATAGTAATATAAAAGCGGGTTAGGTAATTCAATTGTGGTGTTTCAGAATGGAGTTCTCACATGGCTTCTCTAATCCCATGGAGACCCCCCGTCCGTCCGTGTTCGGCCAGCCGATGGGCAACGGCTCCGGAGAGGTTGCGATCCCCTGGCTTCACACTCCGCCCACCCACATGCCGTGGCGCACGGACCAACCCTCGCTCGTACACTTCACCGGAGGACCGTCCGGCGCACACATCAACGACGGATTCTGCGCCAATCTGCACTATGCCCACGTTAAGAGGAAAATTGACCCGGAACCAGAAATCATGCAAGTGTTTGAGACTTGACAATTTAATTTTGCCTAAACTCACTTGGCCGTCTTGTGTGAAAGTGAATCCAATTTTTTCTTGCATATGGGAGACCGTATGACAGATAAGAGGGCGCTGTTAGCGATCACGTTCAATTACCACACATTAGCTTAGAACAGCCACTCTTTCGTCCGTATTATTGTCTCGCAATTCAATATTGTAACAGTAACTGTTATTTAATAAATGTTTTATAGTTAAACAATAGATGCATCTGTGTTGTGTGTTATAATTTAAACAATCAGTAAAGTTTACTAAAAAGTAAAAAGAAAAGAATGTTTGATGGCAGTAGGCAGTCTAGCGCTCGCCTTGTGTGGTGATTGTGATTTAGCCGTCTCACAGCCTTATTTATTTGCACAACAATATAATTTCATGCGTGAATGAAGGGGCAGACTGTGAATTTGTTGAACTGCACTGCTCGCAGCGCTTCTGTCATACGGTCCCCCATAGAGCTTGCAGTCCTTGATACACCTTGCCTCCTCTACCTTGGTCAGGGACTTAATCATAGCTTGAAAGTCTTTAGGACCTTGATTTTACTACGACAATTCAACGTAGGCTGGTCAACAACACGAGTAATGTATCTGATATAAATGTATTTAGTACTCAGTATTGTTTATTTGCTTTTAGATAAATAAATACAAGTAGGGGCATCGCGTAAGCCATAGATATTTATTTTGCCACATTTAATACACAGTTAGAATGCTGTGTGGAATTTCAACTCTTGTAAAAATTTCAAATTATTCAACTAGCCCTACTCAAGTAGGTTAGTTCGACAAAAACTTGGCTTTAATGCAGCCAATTTGACAGTAACTTTGCGAAGGTAATCTTATTTACAGTGCATAA
Source organism: Sweltsa coloradensis (assembly GCA_024449915.1). NCBI lineage: Eukaryota > Metazoa > Arthropoda > Insecta > Plecoptera > Chloroperlidae > Sweltsa > Sweltsa coloradensis. The sequence goes on from JAMZAV010001225.1 coordinate 124,141, forward strand.
GTGTTAAAGGGTAAATCAAGAAAGTTGGTGGATCACAGCTTTCAAAACTTTATGGACTAGGGTGTAATAGATTAGGGTCGACAACAAGAAATAACATGTGATCTCACTGGAGAGGAAATGTTCTCCCATCTAGGCCCTCTCCCAAGCTGCACATCACCGAGGACAAGATGGCCGCCCACATGAGCCAGCTCCACATCAGTCCCGGCTTCACACCCCCCGCGCCGTGCATGGACACCCAGCTGGCGCTACCCTCCCAGGACAAGGATGACACAGTCAGGGAGAAACAGGAGTTCCGGAGACTCTTCGTCTGTGACGAGATCAGGCGCCTCAAAACAGACTTGAACATCTTGCCTTCCTCCCTATTTGCTAGAATGTAAGTTTTTCTTTGCTAACTCCTTATAATATTATAATGAATTCAAACAAACAAAATCAATTTTTAAACTAGGCCTACCAATAGGCCTAGGCCATGCTATTTAGTTAGCCTAATTAATAATTAGGAAAAGGAGGAAACTATCCTCCCACAATCGTATCTCTTCCACATCTTCCCTGCTCTCTCCTCTTGCCTCTAATTCTCCTGCTATGGTATCCTTCCATCTCTCTTCTTTAGGGGTGTGCGAGTAGCACATTTTGAATTCGAGTCGAGTCGAGTATTCCTTTAAATACTCGAGTATCGAGTCGAGTCGAATATTCATTTCAAAATTTAATTTTTGTATTTAGTAGGTCCACTTGGAACACAACGATTTTTCTGTTGTAAACATATAAAAAATACATTATTGTAGGCCTTCTTGTATTAGGCTATTGAGGCCTTCCTGCCCTTTGTGCTGGTCAATTTCAATAAAATTATAATTATACAGTAGGCCTATGTTATATACCGTATTGGACCGAATATAGCACAACCTCGAATATAACACGACCCCCAATTTTTTGGCATCATTTCAAGAAAAAAGAAAAAAATCAAAGAAAATTAAAATGTACAAGAAACATGTTTTATTTACAATGCAATGAATGAATAGCCTAAAGTTTCACTCTTACAACAAAATATTTTGAACAATTTTAGGGCCTAGTCCTATGTTTTTTAACAGGGTAGGGCCAAGCACAAGCTCACATAGGCTAACCACAGTTCACCAGTCTGATTTAGGGATTACAAATCGATCATTGTGACCTAGAACCGATTCGGGATCGATTCCCAAGAAAAAACTTTTTAATTGTAGGCCTACGCACAATTATTTTGGTGGTCATTTTCCGCGGAACCCGTGAATCGTGATACGCGGCGATATTGCCGCGGTCTTGTTCCGTGGAGCCCGTGATTACGTCACCCGCCCGCCTCACGCCACGGGATCGGCTGGCGTGAGTGGGTAGGTGGGGCAACGCGCAGCAGCCGATGCGCGAGAGTTGTATTGCGGGTGGCCTATGTTCAGGCGCTATTTCAAATGCAAGCGCGCGGAAATAACGCGAGTGCTGTTTCTGAGATCGTATTTTCGGAAAAAAACATCGCCTATATTCGGTCTGATACGGTAATAGTTCCTGGCCCCATTACAATACTGCTGCAATGTTTTAATCCAAAAAAAAATCCTCCAAATTCGCACTCGCATTAATATTCGCGTTCTAGGCATCTCCAATGCTATTTCATCACATTTGAATATTCTGCGCCCTTGAATGGAACTAGTTTCAGCAGAGTCGATAAAGAAGTTTCCCTTTATCGACTCTAGTTCTAGCGATGGCCGATGGAGCGCGCCACGCGTTTGTTGTGGTTCTTTTCGTTCCCGTCCAATAGCATCGCTCAGCGAGTTTGACCTTCAAGCTTCGTCAAAGCAAAGATGGAAAATTGAAGGAAGAAACATAAAAACTACGCGAACTACGATTTTAAAATACGCAAAAAGTGCATTAATGGAATATTCACCGGCATTTTTTTTCTCAATAGTTGATCTGAAATATATTAAGAGATATAGACGCAACAAAACCAATAAAGGATGTTTGTTTCCGACGCCGTGTAGACCTAGGCCCTAGACCTCGGCTATTCCCGATTCCCGCATCCCTCCTTTGTTGTTTATCGTAATAATTTTGAAAGCACGCAGTCTCCTAGGGCCAAGGCCTACTTTTTGCCGTCACAGTACACACGTAATAGGCCTAGGTTGCTAAGCCTAGGCCCAGGTCTTTGTACGTAAGCCTAGCCCTACTGTGATGATGGTTCTTTTCAGTTTTCATGTGTTTAAAGCTCGACTCGAATATTTCGAGCCTCAAACCAAACTCGACTCGATTTCGAGTATAAAAACAAACTAAAAAAAACTCGACATTTCGAGTACTCGCACACCCCTACTCTTCTTCTTCTTCCTTCTTCAATCCTTCTCTTCACTTGGTTATCCCCTCTTCTACCTTTGGTTTCGTATGTCCAGACCATCTCGACCGTGTTCTTCCCGTCCTGGCACTTATTTCTCTAATTCTATCCCTTCTCGTCTTGAAAACCAAGTGAATGTTTGTATGTGTTTTGGTTGAGGTAGTGTTAATGATTGTTCTGTTTAGCGAGAGGCCGTCTATGGCGCTCGTGCTGTGGCAACCCCCGACCGGAATGCTGGGCCAGACGTTGCAGAGCGCCGTCGCAACATTGAGGGGAGAGGAGGAAGAGACGGATAACAACAACTCCACCCTTCTAGACCTCAACACAATCACACCACCCTGCAGGTATCGATGTGGCTTGCATACATTCTAGAGATGTTCAACGATATCGATTATGATTATTCAATACGATATCGATACCCCGCCGTCTTATCGGAAATATTGCGATATTGTTGTTTTATCATTCTCGATGTTAACTGTCCCGCCGCGATCTGCACTACACATTTCTGCAGTTCACAAGGTCACGTGGACCGAAAACGTTTTGACTATGTAGTTTATTTGTTTATTTGTGTATTTGTGTTTATATGTTATCTTACGCGGCGCGCCTACTCCATTTAAGGTACGCAAGCTGTTGGCACTCTATCTCTTTATGTCATTCACATGATCCAGCCTTTTGGTATTCCTTTCAAATACCTGATAAAATTATTTAATGAAGGAGGCAGAAGTACATTTTGTACATATACCAAAATCACAATCCATCTCAAAACAGAAATTCAGCGAATTTAGGGGCGGCCCGTAGAACCGCGCCTGTGCAGGTTGTGTTCCCCATCAAATTATCTACGTTAAACTGCATCACCAGATGTTCTATAAAAACAATTTAAAACAATCTTCAATTCCAATAGTGACTTGCAGTGACCCAGGTTATAAAATGTTTGGATGTATGTAGGCCTACTGTAAGTTCATATAGGCCTGAATAGGCTAACTGAAAAATTACAAAGTGAAAAGTTGCAAATTAGGAATGTGAGTACTTGAAAGTGATGTTAATCTCACTCCTAATACATACCTAAGCTTGCATTAGCCTCTCACCCTAACCAGGTAGCCTCGTATAAGTATTTCCAGTGTGTCAAACGATATAGAATATCTTAATTAGGGATGACGACAATTAGTTGTTAACCGGTTACGGGCACTGGAACCGATACCGGGCGGGCAACAATAACCGATTACTTAAACCGCGATCTAATGTGGCTATTGTAGTCATTGATATTTGCCGAGCTCTGTCTCCCACCCCGCCGTCCAGGTCACGAGTCACAGCTACTGGTCGCTATGTTGCACCAGAGTGGAGGGGGTACGGAGGGGGGCAGCTGTGTCTCAGCTGACAACCACGTGACGTCAGCCTGCCACTGCCGGAGAGTCTGTGCGCATCGCTTCGCTCTCTCTCGCTCTGCTGGAATGTTTTTATCGCAGTCACGTCGAACGGCCCTATTTACGAGATAGTTATGAATATTTCATCGTCTCGTAGAACACGAAAGACCCTAATGTAGTGGACGTATTCCACGAATGTTGTTCGTAACACTTGCACTCGTTCATCCCGGAGAAAATAATTTGCAAATTCAGTTGTTTGATTAGCCTACATTACTTTGTTAAAACAAAGTGCACAACGACCTTCACCAACATCCGTCCGGTGAATTTCCGTAGCCTCATCGTATCTAACAGTTTCCTAGTCTGCACGCTAGGCCTAGAATTTGCAAGAGCCTAACCCAGCTGTTCGGTTGAGATGAGTAGGATGACGATGTCGGCCGGTGACGCCTGCGGTTGCGGAGCAGAGCGAGACCCAGATTCTACTGCGGTGCTCCCAGTAGTTGGCCTGCTAAAGCGCTCGCGCTCATAATTCATGATTTTAAGCATTTTTTAAATTTAAATTAACTGATTTTTTACAATCGGTTAATCGGTTATCTTAAACCTTAATCGTCGTCATCCTTAATCTTAATGTGCTTGTTTTTAATTTGTCTTGCTCATGCAGAATGTATGGCCACAACACCTACAAGTTAGGTTGTCCAACTATGCGGACTAACTACTGTAAAGCAGCACTGGCCCCTCCGTCATTGTTGAATATGCTAAGATTCTAACCCTCTCTCTCCTAGGTACACCCAGCAACCCTCATCATCCAGTGCTGGGCCCGAAGCTATGGACCTCTGATTCACATCATCCGCTCTTTTGTATAAAATCTCTTGACTGTACTACAAGTTTCTACATCCTCATCCGAAATGTCATCGTCAACAGGGAGTAGAAATTAAATGGCAGAATCTCCTAAAACTTAAAAATATTCTTCATTTACAATTTTCAATCATAGTGAACTATTGTTGTGTATAACTAGCTTGAGTAACTTTTCGTGAATGTTTTACATTTTTGTAATAATTTTGAATGCGGAGCATGTAATTTATCTGAATTTGTGGTTGACTGTAACGAGATCTATTTAGCTAAACTATTCATAAAAATGCGATACTAACGACTAACGAGTACCTATAGCCCTATTTCATTTTTTATTTGTGAACTGTGTGCCTACCATACATATTTCAGGCAGCATTAGTGACACGTGTTATAATTGTTCATAGTTTAGATAAACTAAAACTAGTATTGTGTTCTGGGACTAGAAGATCACAGCTTCCATCCCTGGTCAGGTCCCGAGTTGTTTTTAACTTCTCGAATTGACCTAATAACTAGTTAGCAATATCCTGCACTCGGTAGGCCTATATTCTGATAACTCTGGTGCCGTCTCAGCAACGTTCACATACCAGTGTGTGTCAAGCTGTCGCAAGATAATTCACAAATCTGTTATCATTGTTTACTGTGTATTTAGTTTACCATGTCTATGTCTTAGTTGGTCTCGGTTTATTGAATTGAAAGCGACTTCTGCTGATTCAAATTGTGACTTTGAAACTTGTACCGATAGGTACATGAAGTGATAGGCCTACTAGAGAATAGTTGTGTATAAAGAACACAGCCGATCATTTCTGCGTGGTTTCTGTTTTGAGGCTGATGTCTGTAGCAGAGAACTGCATAAACCCAGGTCCTGTTCACCACTGAGAACTGCAAGCTTCGACCTGTATCCCTCATGCCTATTGTAAGTTGCAAAAGATGAATTGTTATTGTTGCAAACAATAATTTGATGATGTAGAGGTGCGTGAAGATTGAAGATAACATTTTAATTTTGAAGATTTTGCCCATTCATTTGTCAACCAAGCATTCTGCATTAGCTTCAATTGTTTTAAGCCATCTCCATTAACTTGTGTCTAGGGTTACTTTAATTTTATAAATTGTCATTGTCATAAAATTAAAACCAGCTGAGATGAAATTTTGATAGAAAATTAAAATCACTATGATAAATAAAATAGGTCAAAAGCTCAAAACTCAAATGTGGTTTCAGTAAAAATAGAACACTGTAACATTCTCAAAACTAGATTTGACTGGTACCCATATGGGCATGGTATCTGAAGCACAAAACGCCATTTTCACTCATCTCTACTGATATTAAATTAATGTTTGCATGTCAATATGGAGGCGTCATATCATTCAGCATTGCCGTCGTGTTATATTGTTGATACTAATGATACCCTGTGCACTTTCAGTTATCTAACCTTTGCCACTTTTAGTAATGAACTTAATGATTAAACTATGTATCTTACTTATGTATATTATGCTGTACTTGTTTTGTGAGTAGGCCTACAATATCTAAGAGTGAAAAACAAAGGATTATAGTTTTAGATTAGTCTTTAGAAGTTTGGTTAAGATTACTATGTATATTAGCTCGCCATTTTTTTATCATTAAAATATTCTTGAATAAGAATATGGTACCGTATGTATCATGTTTCAGAAATGTTTGTAATTGTTTTTGCTTCATATGAATGCTAATTGCTACCAACAATTATTTTTTTTAAATTGCCTAGTTTGGCTTATATGTTCAGTTCACGTAGGTTGCATTAATGAATAGATTTGACATTGTTTGCACATTAATATTGACTCTATTGTTTACTAATGATGAATGATGAATGAACATTCTGTAGCCTAGTGCTCAAAGTGGGAGTTGTGTCTTGAGATTTAACAGGTGCCTCAACATAAATCTTTTGAAGTAAATGTTTTGAGTACGAGCAAGGTCCTCTAAATCTCCTGGCGGACTTTGGAGAATCTAAAGAAAAATAGTTTCAACCATTTCCAGTTTTCCACAAAGTTAAAAATTCCATGCTATTTAAATGTAAGATTAAACTATCAAACATAATGAAATGAACTGTCAAAAAATGTGCCTGACAGTTTTATAAATATAATTGCATTGTGCCAATATTTGTATCTTTGCATGTCAGTTTTTATAACTGAAAAGGATTGGCAGTAAATAAGTTAATGAAACACATATTTGTTTATTTGTGGTTACATTACAACAGGACAAAATGTCCTGCAAGGCCAATTTACCAAACCATTAAAAAAAATGGTTAAATAGTATAGCATTTATTGTAATTAGAACAAACATGGTGGATGCGACGACCCAACTTAAGGCTGTTCCAGAGCACTCTTAGTCTTACCTATTTTTTGAAAGTCAAAGGAAAATGGCTGAAGTTGGTTGAATGATAGAGGAACTTGAATAAAAAGAAAAAAAAAACTTTTTTGGATGGGTCTAAAGCTCCATTTTGGCCATTATATGCAAATTTTGGGTCAATAAGAAAATGAGAGTTCTAGGTGCAATACTTAATTTTAAACTATGTATAATTTTTTGTGTTTTTGTTTAAACACACCTTTGTCTCCGTACTGAGTACAAGGGAAAATAATTTTCTGAAATAACGTTTGATGCACGATTTTTTCGTCCACCGGTTCAAAACTCTTATTTTTACCATGTGACCACAAAAATCGCACATCGAACCATAGATATCTTAAAGGGGCATTTAACCGCTAAACTCAAAAAATATATTTCATTCAGGCTAACTAGTAATGAATTTAGCAATTAACAGAAAAATTATTGGGACCACCATGACCTCCCAAAAAATTGTCAAACATGACATTTTTCGAGCTAGGTCCCATCGGCAAAAATCTCCCATAAGAAATAACATGGGGACGATCTTTATGCCCCGTGACCTTGGAGGATTTTGATCCAAAAAAATATTGGCCATTATTGACGTACTCGACAGCCTTTTCTTTAAATTCTCTATATTTTGTTTTGTAATTTGGGCAAGTAGTTCGGTCAAAATATGCTGATTACCAAGATGGGGTGTGATTTTGGAATGCATATTTTTGCGTGTTTGAGGCTATATTTGGGCACAGTTTCAAGACACGATGTTATAAAAGGGCATTTTAGATTGGTACTATGCTCTAGTATCTATGTGGACTAAAAAAGAAGCAGGTTAAAGCCGATTTAGGAAATTTTCCAAAACACCAATTTTCGCCAATTTCTGGATCAAAAAAATTAAAAAATTTGTGTTAAATCACAGTTTCAAGATATAATTTTTTAAACGGTCATTTAAGTGTAGTATTGTGCTATAGATCATGTGGTAAAAAATAATTTTTGCAGTTTTTAGCCCCTTTAACACCTATAGTAAGCTAGATACGCAGTCTCCAATACCTCCGCACAGGCGTGGTCGAGTGTACCAAATTGAAGCGTCAATCCCACCCATTCAAGATGGCGGTTTGGCGTTTTAATTTATGCTTTTTTAATGCAATGAAGTACTTTACTGGATTGTTTGATATGGTTTTAGCTTGTGCAGCATGGTATTGAACAAACAGAAACAATGCAAAGTTATTGCATACGGGAATTTAGTAATCATTTGGTGTTAAAAGTCTGATATGCTCACCTGCCAAACTGGCGGCCATCTTTAAAAATATTTTTTCGATTAATCGCTCCCTTCTAATTAACATGCAAACTCACCCATTCAAGATGGCTTCCAATTGTCCCGGAAGTGGACCGCTGACTGCTAGTCTAGCCAATTATATGGGATGTCTATGCATCGAACATTATTTCAGAAAATTGTTTCCCCTTATATTCAGTACGGAGACAAAGGTGTGTTGAAACACTAAAAAAATAATCATAGCTTAAAATTAAGTATTGCACTATTGCCAGCTGCCTTGCATGTTGAATACACCGGTTCCCGATAGATCACCGAAGTTGAGCAACATCGGGCGTAGTCGGTACTTGAGTGGGTGACCACATGGGAACAACACGTGCTGTTGGCAAAGGGGGTGAAGCAAGATTGACAAAGTGTGCCTCCGATAGGAAACGGAGAAGAATGTTTATAACATGTTTCTGGTGTTGGATAAAAAAAAAAAAATAGAACTCCATTTTCTTATTGACCCAAAATTTGCATATAATGGCCAAAATGAAGCTTTTGTCCCGTCCAAAAATTTTATTTTTTTCCTTTTTTATTCAAGTTCCTCTTTCATTCAACTAACTTTGATGCATTTTCCTTTGAGTTTCAACTTTCAAAGTATCGGTACTAGTGCTCTGCCTTAAGCTCCTGCGAGGATGTGAAGATTTAAAGGGACCTTGAGTAATGACTTATTACCGACTCATATATATGACTAATATACCTAATAAATAAATAGTAATAGTACTAGTAATAACTCACACCTACAGTGGTATGGAAGGAATTGTGAGTACAGTTACATACAACTGTGACTGTCGGTGGAAACACATATCGTTGTAAGTAGGCCTACGATCTTATGCTTTGAGCTGAGTGTATTTGTATTTACATTTAAATAGTACCTCTCAATTGATAGTTTACATGCATTAATTTAATATACCTGTCTGTATAGACTTTGTCAACAACTATTACTAAACTACAGAGGTAAATAATGGTAAAACTCTCCCTCTAAGTGATTAAGACCTTGAGTTTGACCGTCACGTCATGTGTTTTTGTCTTTACTTCTCTCTCGCACTCGGCAGTTTCCGTCACATCTCTACACCCCGTTATTATTACCCGCTGCGAATGCGGGTTGACCGATAACGCGGACAACTTTTGTAATGTGATCGCACAGAATTATTACTCTAGTTGGAATTTCATCTCGCATCAGAACTAGAAGTTCCTTTTTTTTTTTTTTTTAATGTAAAATCACAAGTTTGTTATCAACACATGTTTAAACTACCTGCCCAGTCATGTGGGCCTATGGTAACCTCAATAAGGTGTAAATCTTGCAGCACTTCAGGTGTTAAGATTGACAACTAAGCAATTAGGTACATTTGTCCTCGTTGTCAGTGAAAACACAAGTGCGTTATGATGCCCCTCGTTGTAATTTAACCCACGTTCGAAGCTTGGGAAAGGGGGACCTTGTCCCAACTCTCCATATCAATTACAGGCTACTTTACAAGATGCAGTACATTCTTTTTCTTGTACTATTTATATAGTCTTCTTCTCCTCAAATGCCCACATTTGGCCTATGATGCCATCATGCTCGATCTAGTCAACCAGTAGAGACGAGCCTCCCTTTCATCGTTCTTTATCCCGTTAGGCATGCGTCACGCTCATTTGCCAGACTGGCACGAGTGTACAGATGTCGTCTGTCATGTTCACCATCTCCGCACAATCTGCAGGTACTGGTTTCAAACACACCTATAGACTTGTAGAGTAAATGACTAAATGTATTAATGAAAATTTAAACCTTGACTTAACAATGTCAGTTTGTTTGTTCTTCTTGAGTTAGGGTGGCCTGTTATTTTAATGTTGACAGTACCGTGCCGATGGTTTTATTCTAGATCCCTGTACTGTATAGTACGGAGAGTTTTGGCCAGAAACACAAAATTATATTATGTGTGGAGTATAGTATGTACCGGTACCGTAGCACTATGTACTTTTTCGTTTTCTTTAATATTGTACTGTACACACAGTCAATGAATAGTCATAACTAGGCTGACAAATATATTGTACATAAACTTACAGTAATATATGCTTGGGTTGATGGTGTTGGGTGGGGAAAGATTGATGTGAGATTTGGAGCCAACAGCGTACATTGAAAGAGCTTGCAGCTGTGTCGACTTGAAGGTCACATATAAAATATTTGTAGGGATGCACATTGATACTTTTTTCATTATCGATTATCAAAATGGTTATGCCATTATCGAATCGATAATATCGATATCACCAACAAAGCTTGTTCCGACCTAAAAGTGGAACCTCAAGTGTTGCAAGTGTAAGTCAAAACAATACAATCTTGTTCCGTTTGCTGCCTCGCTGTCTTTGATGTCTAGTGTTTGGCTTTCCTGATTGACTGATGGCTCATTTCCAAACATAAATCTCGAGTGTGACACAATCAGCCCAGACAGTGCATGGATATGACGTGAGATAATCTCCGTCTTTAGTTTGGTTCGTGCCGCTATTGACCAATAATTTGATATTTCGATAATCGATAATGAATTTTGGTTATCGATTATCAAAGTTATATCCATTATTGATTATCGATCGATAATCGTGTGCATCCCTAAATATTTGGTATAATACTTGCACCAATAATGTTTTTATTATCAAGCCTACATAATGTAAGGTATATGTGTGTTGTTTTGTTAAGTAGATTTTCACGGATATAATGTGGCATAACTATGATATTTGTCGAGTAACATGATCAACATGTGGTTCCAACCCCCCCCCCCCCCCCCCCCCCCAATCAGGAATGAGAATTGTATTCCTCCTGCTGCCAGGGTTGATAAAAGAAGGTATCAGCCGCCTGAAGAGCCGTAGCAAAACACGTACTTATATCATCACAACCAACGCTCTGAATCGTGAAGGTTGCCATTGGCACCAAGTGTATTATAAAGTGGTCCCAACCAAAGAATGCAAGTGGCTCGAAATTGTTTTTCCAACATAACAACTTTATCAATTCTATTCACGCTAGCTCAGCGTGGATTTTGCACATGGAAGAACTTTGTGGTCTAGCACAGATAATTTTTGCTTGCGTTGGTAAAATATATTTCTCTTTCATACACAAAGGCGACATTCCATTTACCACGCATTCATTCTACCCCCACCACTACCAAGCATCTGCATTCTTTCGTTGGAGCAGGTGACCAGTGACTTGGTTTTTGTTATTTTTGTGAATTTCACTTATTTTCTTTTATCTTTGTTTTTGTTTTAACCTTGCTAACCTTGAAAAGAGGCATGGAGAACTGCTCAAAATGTTGGTTGAGCTTTAATAAACTGTTGCATCACAATTTATTTATACAAGTAACATTAAGCTGGGTTCCCATGTCTCATTCCGCGTGGTATAAGAAAAGTTGAACATGGCCCAAGTCGTACCGCGCGGTATGGCAGCGCGGCGGATATAGTTTTTATCTCGCCGTGATTGGTCACCGCGCTCGACCATACCGCGCGGTATGAGACATGGGAACCCGCCTTTAGTATTTTCCACTGCCTCCTTGATGCAACTCGTGGCAAGGAGTGTTGAGTAGCATCTAGAAGGCAGTGGTATTTTCATTGAAATGTTCATATAGAAGGTTAGAAAGATTGGAGGCGTCGCATGCCACTCTCGCTCGCTGGTTTCAGTTCAGAGTCCATGTTTGTTGTGTTTAACTGTGAATACTTACTTGATAGCAACTATTTTTTTTTTTTTTTTTTTTCTTGTGCAAAGTTGGCCTCTTCAGCCATTCTTCTGTCTTGCTATCCAATATAAGACTGCCTCCTTTTCTATCCTGCTCAGGTCATCGGGCAGGGAGTCAATGTCATTCTTCTCAAACTATTCTCAAACTATTGTAATAGGAATACTTAATATGTTCTACTTCCCGCATTTGGTGGCGAAAAATACATAATTTATGCCGTCTTCTAGGAACAAAGTAGACAAAGAAGTTAAGTTACCCGACGAACTTACCGGTAGTTGAAGAAAGTAACAATCAAACATCTACATCTAGGCCTGCGCTGCACTCTCACAGCAACTCTAGAAAGAATGTAGTGGCGTGGCAATGAGTTTCCTGCCACCACCTCAGAATCGTCGTCATTTGTTTCACACCCATAGTTCCCTCGATTAGATTACAGTAGATTAGATGCTGCAGTACTATATGTTGATAGTGGTTACTTTCCTTGCGGTTTAGGTGTGTGTGTGTGTGTGTGTGTGTGTGTGTGTGTGGTGGTCGTGAAGGTGATGAATGCTTTTTACATTGTAATCATTGGAAAGCTAACATAAGCAAGTCCAAGGACTAGTCTAAAACCAACTAAATTTTTTTTAAATGTGGTATCTCGTCAACTCTACACGTTACAAGGGATGCCGTTTCATTATCAATATATTGATCAATACGATTAATTCCCGAAACAATCCTTAAATATATCAATTCAGTCTGCCCAAAACAATTTTTTTTTTTGATATTGATAGTTTGGTAATTTTGTAATAACGGACAACGTGCATAATATCAATAACTAAAATTTATATGAAACTGCAACCTTAATCAATACCAATTACCAACACATGCCGGATGTGGTTTTTTGTTACAATCATACTTTATAGCCAGGTCACAACTCATGCATCACTGTTTCCCACTTCTTTCTATCCTCACACAATTGTCTCCCACATCTTCCCAGTTCTCTCCTCTTGCATGTAGGTCTCCTTTCATCTCTTCCTTAGCCTCGACTCGATGTCTTTATATCGGTGCATTGATAGGTAATAGGTTAACGTTTGTGATATTTTATGGATATTTTATGTTTTTTTCGTGTATCAGTCTTTTTCCCAACCTACCAACCAAAGTATATATTGCAAGTGGTCTGCAACGACCATCTCCAGTTTTCAATTATTTTTAACCTGGTGGCAATCATGTGGAATCTTTTGCTGTTAAAGTCTTAAGTTGTTGTTGGCAAGTTTGGTTCCAATATTTTCCTACGGTGATGTTCTTAGACCCTGCAGTTGAACGTGTGCAGTCACCATGTAATAATTGTCTATTTAAAAATATATTGACTCAACTGCTTTGAAATTGAATCTTTGGTTTGGAAGCTTGTGCCCGTGTCTGGGCTTTCTTGCAGTTTCTAATTAACTCTGCATGCGAGGATGATACTGACGTGAGGAATACTACAGGCAAGCGTAAAGCCACTGCAGTTCCCCAGCTCATGCATTTGTAATTTCCACAATGATAATGAGTAATGACACTTGTAAAACTGATTCTTGAAATGTATAGCCTAGCATTAACTCTGACCATCTCTCAAACTCTTATAATGTCAGTTCAATGTGTAGAGCATAAAAGACAAATGCTTGTGCTCTTTACCACCATGTTGTGATGGGTAACTTTAGGCTTGACTTTATCGATATACGGTACAACTCTACGCTGAGCATTAGGCCTATTGTATGAATGCCTACCTTGTTTAATGAAATGTGCTATGATGTTTAAACTGAAATTGTCTGATACAATAAAGATAAATAGAGTGTTATGAAAAATGTTGTCTCCATTCATTCTGAATAGAGGATATGTAGGGTGATTCCTATGGTCCACCTTAAATTTGATAAGAAACACCACCATGTTAAACAGACGGTGGTGTTAATTTTAAATTTAACGCAACTCTTGGAGAATTCCAACGCAGAATTGATTCTCATGTACAGAGGCGTCATTCTTTAATCAATGGAGGCGTGCAGACTCTTTCCTCGCTCGTGTCACGGCTGTGGGTACACAAGTGGTGAGTCGAAATATCTGTTCTATATATTTTAATGATAAATTTTGCTTTGAGTTGTGCAAATTTAAAAAGTAATAAGGAACAATGCAATCAAAAATCTTGTAAAAAAACTTTGATATTCAAAAGCATTGAGAATGTTCATATTATGACTGTTGTTGCCAAAAGCATTGAGAATGTTCATATTATGACTGTTGTTGCTGTTGCCTTCTGTTTGTCGGTGGCAGATTTTTATTTTTTCAGATCACTAATATGGACGATCAATTCATCACTATTAATAATTACTCTAATCCACGCCCGACCGAGTTAGGACACTAAATAACTTTTTTTTATTGTTCCCGTGGCACTAGCGCCCCTAGCCAGTGATGAATAGGCTCCTAAAGGGGCTAAAAACCCCAAAAAGTATTTTTTACCACGTGATCTATAGCACAATACTACATTTAAATGACCGTTTAAAAAATTATATCTTGTAACTGTGATTTAACACGATTTTTTTAATTTTTTGATCCAGAAATTGGCGAAAATTGGTGTTTTGGAAAATTTCCTACATCGGCTTTAACCTGCTTCTTTTTTGGTCCACATAGATACTAGAGCATAGTACCAATCTAAAATGCCCCTTTATAACATCGTGTCTTGAAACTGTGCCCAAATATACCCCCAAACACGCAAAAATATGCATTCCAAAATCACACCCCATCTTGGTAATCAGCATATATCGACCGAACTACTTGCCCAAATAACAAAACAAAATATAGAGAATTTACAGAAAAGGCTGTCGAGTACGTCAATAATAGCCAATATTTTTTTGGATCAAAATCCTCCAAGGTCACGGGGCATAAAGATCGTCCCCATGTTATTTCTTATGGGAGATTTTTGCCGATGGGACCATAGCTCGAAAAATGTCATGTTTGACAATTTTTTGGGAGGTCATGGTGGCCCCAATAATTTTTCTGTTAATTGCTAAATTCATTACTAGTTAGCCTGAATGAAATATATTTTTTGAGTTTAGCGCTCTCACTAAGACGGAACAAAAACTAGAAAAAGTGTACCTTGTAATTGTGTGACCCAACAAAAATTAATTTTTCTTACCCGACTAACCAAATCTAGAAGTAAACCCTCACTCATACCTGTTTTAGGTAATGAATGACATTATAAATGTTTGTTTGGTCAGTTCAAAGGCAGCAGATTCATTGCAGTAATGTTCCATCCATTCAGATCTATAATGCAACTACAATTCAGACGTTAAAAAAGTTACCGTCTTGGTAGTCTAGTTGGCTAAGGAAGGCGCCTACCTGAAGTGTGGGAGACCCGGGTTCGAACATCGATTGGGATGGATTTTGTAATTCATGAATTGTTTTAAATATTAAAGAATTTAATTATCTTCATTTTAATTTTCAATTTTTATTTAAAAAAGGGAGGCACTTCCAGCGTCGTAATATCAACACCACGTCTATGAACTTGTGGACAGTGTAGTAAACTGACGTCAAGACGAAGAAATTGATATGTATCTCACTCCCGTCGAGCCATTGGATCGTCGTTGGGCGTCGCGACGCCAGAAACATGTGTTATCGACGCAGAATGGTAAGGCGAGCTCAGTAAACTGATGCGTTACAAATTTAGATCAGTAGGTCATAGCATCCTAGTGTTATTCATATGGGACAAATGAAAAAAATTAAGTACACTGAAGATTTAATTGTGGGCCCAATATGGGTCAGATTTCAAAATGAACGACTGTTTTGGGTTCGTGGAGGGTGTTTAATGAAATTTTAAGTTCTAATATGACCACTTAAAATTTCGTCGATTTTCGACAATTTTGCAAGGGGGTTGGGTTACTAAGACAAATTTCAAAATTCACACACCTGTCCAGGCCGTACCTGTCATCCAATCAAATTAAAGTATTTTTTATATTTTTTGTTTAGCCCACGGCCTTGGTGCTGCAAAATTTGAGCTCGCTCGGAGGTCATGAGGCCGCGCCAGAGCACTCGACAGTCCCCAAAAAATGCATTTGAGGAACTCTGACCGAGACCGACTTCTTGATCCCGTGCTCCTAGAGCTTCGCCATTGGGCTTAAATCAAAGGTCTCGACCTAACTAAGACAGAACAGTAAACTAGAAGCTCTCTCTCGTTCTTATGCAAGTCGAGATATCTGCTTTTTATTTTTTTTTATTAAAAAGTGACGCACTTCCGGCGTCGCCAGTGGCGTAATATCGACGCCACATCTATAAACTTACACAATTTGGAAAACAGGCGTCAAGACGAAGAGATTAAAGTGTATCTCGCTCCCGTCGAACAATTGGATCGATGCCGACGCCAGGCGTTGTTGGGCGTCGCGACGCCAGAAATGAACAGTAGATCGTAGCATGGTTGTGCTAATCATACCCCCCAAATACAAAAATTTGTAAAAAAAACGGCAGCCAAGCTCTCCTTCCAAAGTCTTCGGCTGTGAATGCTGTGAGATATAGAAGTTAAGCCAAGCTTTTCATTGTTTCTCCCTAGTTGCGCATTGAAAAGAAGTAAGATCATTTCACCTGTTGACGAGCGCCAAGCCAACCATTTTCGTGGTAAAAAGAGTAAAAATTTTAAACTCAAAATCATAAAAAAAAATTACTTGGCCATTGACTTTTTAGAGTCTTCGTACCAATTTCAATGGTCAAGTAATTTTTTTATGATTTTGAGTTTTAAATTAAATTAAAATTAAAGGGCCGTAATTAATATATTCGTGCAAAATTTGAGCGTAAACGAAAAATTATTTCTCATGAAAATCGCAATTTTACGATTTTTTTTATTTTTAAAATTTCTTCAACTTATAACACCTACATGCTTTATTAGATTGTAATAATGTTTTTGCAGAACCTTAAAATATGAATTTATATATTCGTGTGAAATTTGAACGCAATCAAAAAATTATTTTTCATGATTATCGCAATTTTACGATTTTTTCGATTTTTACAATTTCCTCGACTTATAACACCTACATGCTTTATTCGATTGTTATGATTTTTTCACAGGACCTTTATTTTATATTCGTGTGAAATTTGAGCGTAATCAAAATATTATTTCTCGTGAAAATCGCAATTTTACGCTTTTTTCGTATTTAAAAAATTACGCTCTTCCAACAATGCGCCGGAAAAAGCGTTTGCGAAGCTTCTTGGTTAAGTTTAACGGCGACCTGTTGATGACATTATTTATTGATCGGGCATATTCTGAGCGGGGTTCCACACCAGCAGCATCATCTATGGGTTTATAATGGATATTTAGCTTGCCATGCGAGGCCCAGGATTTTTGTGCTGAGCTCTCTGCTAACAAACTTTAATCTACCCTGCAAATTCATGCATTCAGAATTTTTACTTGTGATTAAATGTTTTTGATTTGACGCTTATTTTAGGCCCAAAAACATATTGCCATAACATATGCAATAATATATTATCATGATATTATTTAGCCAAATTATTTTGTATTTTGTAATGCATTTTAAATTAGGCGCCAGCACTGCCGACTGGAATCTGTACTTGTTTTGCCCATTTTGCACGCCCATTTTGCATTTTGCTGGCGGTGGATTTTTGTGACGGTGACGCCATTGCATCTTTTCATCTTTTGTGAAAATTTGGTTGTTTTTTTTAATAAGGTAGGCTATGAAAATTGTGGTGTGTATTGTGAAAACTTTTGAGCCCTACTAGCTTACTTTTAAGACGTAGGCCTAACTCGACAGCCTAGAATTCATGAATGGAAATTTTGTGGTTATGTTTGATTCTTCAGAGTGGATATTCTTACGGCATACCGTAAGAATTACTACACACTATTCTTACGGCATGGAGCGAACTTTTTCGTTTGGTAGGGCCTATGCCCAGTTTTTGATCAGTAGGTAGGGCTAGGCATAGCCTACTTTAGATTTAAAATAGCGACGTTAAAAGTTTTGTAGGTACTTTAGATTTAAAATAGCGACGTTAAAGGTTTTGTAGGTACTTTAGATTTAAAAAAGCGACGTTCGGCCTAGCCTAGGCCTGCCTAGTGCATGGTCATAGTAAGCATAGACCGTAAGAATTACTATATACACTATTCTTACGGCGCGCCTGTTGATGAGTCACGTGATGAGACAACCAATGAAAACACATACCGTAAGAATAATTTCTAGTAATTCTTACGGTATGCCGTAAGAATATCCTCTGCCTTGATTCTTTTTCACCAACAGCATGGGAGTTTCCTCCCTAGGGGCTTATACTGTGCTTATACCCCCTAGGCTAGAGTGGCGCATTATGACCTAACGGTTGACGCGCCCTTAAAATTAATTAATCAAATCCTCCTCAGTTGTGCGCGTCACTCCACTTAATATTTCTGGTTCCCTTCTTCCATTAGTATCTCTTTGCTCACATATTTCCCCCATGTTCTTCACAAGGTCTCCCGTAGGCCCTACTGCTCAACTTCTCTCCGTTCAGGCCAAGGGGCCTAGACTTAGGCCAATAGGCTAGGGTAAGGGCCTAGGCAGGCCTAAAGGCCGATCCACAATTGCCCGGTAACGTGAACGAGAATGGGAAGACGCTAACGTTAAGGGCTTCGATGCACAATAGCCAGTGAAGCAAACCGACGGGAACAAATCAAATAATAAGTGTGTTAATTATATTTTGTTATTCCGCATATTTGTATTTAATTTATTTTGCATATTACTCGCGTACAAACCATCAATCAGCCGATAAAATAGTTTTAGGACGTGCACATCTTGATTCCGATTGGTTCTGGTAACGTACGGAACGGGAACGTTACGGAAAGTAAAAACTTAGTGATGTTCCCGTTGTCGTTGCCGGGATACAGGAACGACCGGCAACGGGAAGCTTTATTGTGCATCGTGTCGTATGTTAAAGTGTGATTCAACTTTCTTCCCGTTATCGTTACCGGGCAATTGTGCATCGGCCTTTAGGGTGACGACCGTTATATTGGGCAATGTTTAAATCGTAGCCAATGTTTTCCGGCCTTGTTCCCGGGCTATTGTAGAGCGTCCTTTAGGCCTAGCGGTAGGCCTACTTGTTCGGATGGAGTGCCCCAACTTTTTAACACTGTTTTTCTCCAACAAAAACAATAACAAACAACATCAAATGACATATATTTTATAATTAGGCCTAGGCCTAAGTGATTTATATTAAGCTATAATAAATATCAAACACCCGGTTCCAACATAAGTGAGGTCGGGGGGTGACGTATCATCAGTTTCTCGGGCTGTGGACTTTCAGTGCTTGCTAGCCAGGCTCAACACAATGGCTTCTATGACAGGCATTTCTACCAGTTTTTCTCCATTTCTTTCTATCCTCCCAGATTCTTTCTTCACTAATTCTATCCCATGATTTCCCTCTTTCTTCAACGTTCCATTTTATTTGGTCCCTCCATCTATCTCATGGGCATCCAACTTTTCTTACTCCTCCCCCCCCCTCCCCATGTGCGTTCAAATTCTCTTCTTGGAATTCTATCTTGTTTCATTCTTTGTAGGCCTACGTGGCAATACCATCGAAGTCTTTCTCTTCCTATTTTATTTCGAAAACTTTCCACTCCTAGTTTGTTTCTTATTGTTTTGCCCGTAACTTGTCTATTTTTGTTACCAAAGGGCTAAAAAATTCTTAAAAATGTCATCTTTTTACCCTTGTAATTGCTTTTCCTTTCCCCCTTTGTCCAGTCACTGATCATATAATTTTAGGCCTATTGGTAAAAATACTTTTTTGTACACTAACAACTTGTACCTGGATGATATTTCTTAAATTTTCCATAATTTTTTACTAGGCCACATTTTTGGTAAAATTTTTCTGCTAATATAATTTCCCCTTGATATTCAGCACTATTTTTGCGTCTTTTTAGGGTAGTAGGGCCTATACTTCCGGGGTGGTATTGAATCTTCTGTTAGGCCCAAAGTTTCTCCCCGTAGTTTTTCTTCTTTGTTTTCGTTTAGGGGTACTTTTCTTCGTTACTATTAATTTTTCGCTCTTTTCAATGCTTTTTTCTTTTTTAAACTTCAGTGTTTCTCATTCCATCTATCTAGCCCTTCGGATTCTTCAATGGAACCCCCCATCTCGCTACTCTGAAATTCATCTTTTTTGACTCTCACTTTCCGTGGGTTCAACTTTAGCAGTATAATATAGGTGACATGCAGACTCACACTACCTTGCCGACCCACTGTTTATTTAAAACCCAAAGATTTTCTACCAAATGGGTTTAAAAACCATTTTTTGCTGCGACTTTAGGGCCTTTAAATTTTCTTGTATTAGACTCTGTTCACTTCTGCAGTTTTAAGCTTTCCAAGTTTTTGCTTTTGGGGACACTGTCATATGTTTTTTTCTAAACCAAGAAGACCACATAAAACATTTCTTCCCCTTTTTCCCACTTTTTTTTCCCATTATTTGTCTGGGCGCAAATATGGATAAATGCTTGAATCAATTTTTAAAAAAAATAAAATACACTTGTCCCTTTCCAGTGGTGGTCCCTTGGAAAAAATGTGAAAAATTTAGACACTACCTATGGAAAACCCTGTAAAAAAAAGTGTACTTTTGCTATTTGTGTGGAAAAAAGTAAAAAAATCAGAACCTCAACCAGTACCTAAAAAATTTTAAGGATTGGTAATACAATATAAGCATTTAATCATTTTTTCAAATATATGACGTTGAAACGCATTTTAGGCCCCCAAATATAGGAACAAAACCCTAAAAAATTTCCACCTTCGGCGAATTTAAATCCACGCTGGGTTCGCCCCAACCCCAGTTTCCCCGCGCCACCTCATTACAAATGGATATTAACTTTGCAAGCGTGCTGCCCTTGGATTTATCAAAATTGGTTTTAAGGAAAATGCCTTTTTAAAAAAATGTGAATAATTTCTTTTTTCCAAGGAAAAAATATGAAAATTTTGAAATTTTTTCAAATGTGAAAAATAGTGAAATTTCAAAAAATGGCGGGACCGGGGGTGGGGGTGGTGGGGGGGGCGGGGTGCTTGGGCCTACCAGTTGTCATTTTTCTCTATTAAAGCGTACAATTCTCCAAACTAGTTAGGTAGGCCACAAAAAACTAGATAGCCTACCGGGGGGTGGTCCCAGCCATTTGTAAAATTTCATTTATTTTCATGCAAATTTTCCACATTTTTTCACTCTGGAAAAATAAAGTTTTACATTTTTTCAAACGGATTTTCCTTAAAAATCCAACCCTCGAAAAATCCAAGGGCAGCACGCTCGCAAAGTGTAATACCTTTGTAATGAGGTGGCCGGGTAAACGGGGGTCTGGGCAAAGCCCAGTCGCGGGGATTCAAATACCCCAAAGGGTGGAATTTTTTTTTGGGTTTGTGTTATATTTGGGGGTTAAAAAAGCGATTTTGACGTCATTGGAAGCGAAACGAAGACTTTAATTTTTTACCCACCCCCCAAAAAATTTTGCTCGGGTTTTTTTTTTTTTTTTTTTTTTTTTTTTTTTTTTTTTGTTTTTTTTTTTTTTTTTTTTTTTTTTTTGTTTTTTCCCCTCTGTTTTTTTGCCTCTACCCGGGAAACGGCATATGCGATCTTGATGAAAATTTTGACCGACCTTCGTTTCTCTGAAATTTTGATTGCCACATTTTTGGGTACAATAAAAGAATATACAAGAAGAATAAAGAAGAAAGAAAAAATATATACAAGCTATAAATAAGTGTTTGTTCTCCTTTTCTAAACCTTTTAAAAATTTAATGTGCCCCCCCAAAAAAACGAGGAAAAATCCAACTTTTTACATAAATAAAAATAGGGGTTAACTTTAAAAAACCCCGGGGCTTCATGGATTCAAACTAATTTTAATTAAACAAAATAACGTCAGTAGGCAAATGAAAAATTTCGGACAATCTAAGCCTTTTAAAAGGGAGGATGTGGAGGGCTTTTAAAATTTGATAATTTGCGTATAGTTACTACACTTATGGGTGTTCTTAAATTTTTTATGATTGTATTAATGTATTTAGTCACATGTTTAATTAACTTTTTGTTCCGGTATTATTGTATTGGCACTTTGTGGAATTTTTTAATTCTGTTTCAAAAAGACATTAATTATTATTATAATTTTTTTCAGAATATCACTTTTACGATTTTTTTAAATTTTTTAGTGCGATATTTTTTGGACATTTGGGGGATTTTGACCAAAGGGTACGCTAAACGTTCATATTTACATGGGCATTTAAAGGGAAAGGTGAGTATTGTTTTAAAGAAAAATTGAAAAAGTTAGGTACTGAATCTATAGAAATAAAGCTTTTTAAAATAATTTTTGACTTTTTTTTGCGATATTTTTTGCCTTTTTGGGGCCCAAATTTTGACCAAACGGGTGGGTACAACGTTTTATATTATACGGACTTTAAGGTTATGGTGTGTGTAACCTTTTGAAAAAAAAAGTTGAAAAAGTTAGCCAAAATCCAAAAAATATAGCTTTTAAAGTAAGTTTTAACGTTAAAATAACAAATTAACAAAAACAATAGAAACTTTACAACAATCACCACATTGCGCGGCAAAAAACAAAAACACTTGCAAAAAGAAAGGGTATTCCCGCAAACTAAAAACTTAAAAAAAGCTCATCCTCAACGCGGCGGGGCTTTACGTTTTCCCCAGTAATTGAAAAAAAGATTAATGAAGCTTATATTGCATTACCCAAATCCCTAAGTTTTTTTGGAGGGACTGGTTGAGGTTCTGTTTTTCACATTTTTTCCACAAAGTAGAAAAAAAAGCCTTTTTTCAAGGTTTTCACATAGGTTAATTTTTTTACATTTTTCACATTTTTTTACATAGGGACCACCCCGCTACATTAAATACCATTATAGGGCCCAGGCCTATAGGGCCCAATGCAATGGATTTTTGAAAGTAGGCCTACTAGCAATACCATTGTAGATCATTGTTTTGGGCCAATCTTAAAGGCTAAGGGAAGCCACACCCGGGATAAGTACGAGGAGGCCTGTCCTACTGGCATTGCGTGATGGTTTAGAACAGGGCACATAAAATAAAAAAGTATTCTAGTTTCATGTAAAGCTAGAATAAAGTGGGTCAGGGTTTTTTACGGTTTCTTTTTTCTTTCAATGTTTGGGGCCTGGGTGAACGACTGGGTCTTGCGGGATATTGATCCACCAGAAGTACCTCCGTGCAACATTGTCAACGAAAAACTGTTGTTTCCTTCAAAAATGGGATTTCCCCGATGCTTGGTGAGTTTTTTAACTGTCTTCCTACATGCCTAGCCCGGTTCTCCCCCGGAAAAAAACAATGGTTATCCAAAAAAAATTCATGATCCATTTAAGATTCAAGATCAATAAAAGGAAGTTTTAAAGGGTTTTCTCTACATTTTGCTCCCCACAATAATCCTTTCCCCCGTAATTTAATTTTTTATTATTAATTCAATATAACTACCAATTTTATCAACTTTTGCTTTTCTCGTGATTTGTCGCGTTGAACGTGAAAGCTTTGAATAAGTACTGTGAATTTGCTTGATAATATAACAGTCACGCGTGTATCGTGACACCAAATGCTCTAGCGCGGAACTAGAGCCCTTCAAATCTGCGAGGCCAGGCCACCCTCCTCTTAGCTCGTCTTGAGTCGCATTCTGCCCTAAAATTCAGCCATGAATACGCGGACGAGAGAGTAATAAACCAACAATCTCTTGAATTTATTGTCTGCCAATCACTTGTATTCATCTCTAGTATGATTGGAGAAGGGTTGACAGGTTGGGAAAGCAT
This sequence comes from Sweltsa coloradensis, assembly GCA_024449915.1. Classification (NCBI taxonomy): domain Eukaryota; kingdom Metazoa; phylum Arthropoda; class Insecta; order Plecoptera; family Chloroperlidae; genus Sweltsa; species Sweltsa coloradensis. The sequence continues at coordinate 147,775 of JAMZAV010001225.1, forward strand.
AGAGAACATAAAACCCAGCCTGAAGGGCTGGGGGCAACAAAACTTTTCACCTGTTGATGACAACTGCAGCTAATTTCAAGTTGTTTGTTACCTTAATCCACGACGCGTTTTGTCCTTCTGGGACTCATCAGGCGGATGGTGGCCACTAAAAATCAGCTAGCTACATGCAAACAAAACTCACAACACATAACCAAACGTGTGGTAGGGCCACGCAAGAAGTAAATTCTGCATGCATGTTGTCATCATCAGCAAGGTTACTTCACACATCATTCATACTGGGGCACACTCTAGTTCACTCTAGTTTTTTATTTGTTCATCACTCTTTCGAGAAGAGCAAGTGACGACAGTATGTCTGCCATATTCCGACAATGCGAACATGACCAGGTTGGTAGTGATCGGATTAGAAGGGTGCTCCTCAAGGTACCAACAATTGAGTAATCGTGATTGCGCATGAGTGCTTGAAAACGCTATTTGTCGTGCGTGAGCGTGCGTAAGCGAGTATAGCTACTTGAAAAATATTACGTGATTGTGTGTGATCAGAAAATGAGTTTACGTGACGTGACGTGAAACGTGAGTGAAAAATTGATCACGCGACCACCTCTACGGTAAACCTATGTCAGGCTTAGCCCTATTGCTAGATCTTACTTTGTATTGAGAACAGTTAAATTCTATATTACTTTGTGTTATAACCGGAGGAGTAAATGTAAATGTGTGTGTGTTGCTCTGTCTCCAGCTGACGTTCAAGATGGCGCCTGTAGACGATGCACCGTCCTCCAAAAAGTGCGACTGAGCTATCAGCAGACTGAGAGAGATGGACCTCGGACTTGTTGGGTTCATTCGGTGCAACCAGCATCTTTCAAACTGGAACTTCTATTACCGTGAGTTGTAAAATCTGCTCTGGTGATCCTTGTTTCTAGATTTAATTGTTCAGCTAATATTAAATACAGTCCAGGAATTAAATAGGCCTATATTAAGATCTTATATATTGCATCTGTAGTCTAGTGGAGAAGTCTAGTGGAGAAATCATCCACACGGTGAAGCGGGAGACCCTGGTTCAATCCCCAGCTGAGGTGGATTTACAAATTTCTGCTTTGTATTACCGGTACCCTATAAAATCTAATTGAAATGTCTAAATATTTAGCTGCAATTTTGAAGCAAACCATGTTGGGGAATATAATGTTAACTCAGGAGACTGCATATTTGGCATAAATTGCCGAATTATTAGATGTTCTCGATATTTCCATCAAATGAGGTTTACGCCGTCTGCGGTGACTTGTACGACTAGTGCGCTGGTTATAGGCCTACTCCCGCCATTTAATTAGTGTTTTGTGTTAAAGATAATAAATTACATTTCATAATCACAGAGTAGCCTATCAAAGATTTCCCAAAGAACAATATTTGTGACTGAAAATAATTGGTTTTGGCTAAATGAGACTTTCAATCTTGACTACACCTGTCAGCTGGTGAAAGTGGTGACATTAAAAAAATATATTACTCTACTCACGCTGAGTGATAAAGACCACTAGTTGGTCTAAACGTCTCGGCAACTTGTCTAGGCCTACTCATCTATTTGTGTCTGTGCAACCTACGGTCACCTACCTAACGTTTTTTTTAAGGTAAGCTGTCGTCCGTCTGTACCCTGAAATTTCGTGTATCACTTTTTTCACTAAATGATGCTAAATATGACTGTTTTATTATTAAGTAGCAAAATAAGGCAAAAATTACATTTTCTGCTAAATTAGAGTCAAATTGGGAACTTTTCTCAATTTCTGTAAGTTTTAACTCCAAAATATGCAATAAATTTGACAATTGGACATTGAAATCAACATTTCTGTTTTAATTTAACGTATATAGTTGGCACTTGGCACCATATATATATATTTCTGACTCCTGTTTCCAACTTGAGTTAGGTCAGGGGGTGGCTAGCCGATAGCCACCATGACAGTTGAAAATATTATTAGTATTGAACAGGGCCTGCCAAACTAATTCCCAATATTTAAAATTTTAAAGGGCCCAAAATTTTTTTTGTTTTTTGGGAAGTGGATTTTGTTAAACTCCCCTTATTTTTTATGCAACTTGGCAAATCGAGACAAAGGGAGGGATGAAATTTGTTTATGTAAATACTTGTTAAATTTGTCTGAAGAGTAGTGATTGAAAGGGGCTATTTATTTTTTTAATTTATTATTTACCGCTATTTATTTTTATTTTTAATTTTTTTTATCTAAATTGAAGATTTTTTATAGAAAAATGAGAACTTTTTTTTTTGCGATTTCTCAGGGGTCCCTACACCTTATCAATTTCACAGTTTTTTTTTATTTAGCCTTTTTGCAACCCTACTATTTGACTGGTTGCACTTTTTCAGGAATGGGGAAGGGAACCCTGAAAGATGGGGATTGTGGTTTCCCTCGAAAATTTTTTCACATGATGTCGCAGCTCATTTGGTAAATTCCCAAAACCCCTTTCAGCATCTCATATTCAGCCCCCTACGCTCATATCGTATTGATGTTTTTTAATTTCTTTTCTTGGAACATTTGACTATTCCTAATCCCTCTACCCTCCCTTGTAAGAGATTTAATCCTGCATGTTATTAGCAAACGGTCTCGATTTACTTGTTTTAACTATCCCTATTTAATTTTGTTAACTTTAAATATTATGAAGTCTTGTTAATTTCCCTTATTTCTTGAAATAATAATACTCTAAGTTACCCTGACATGGCTGTTGTCAGTGATTTAAAGGGTAATGATATTTTTAAAAGGTAGTGGCCCATGAAAAAAGCCCCAAAGGCTTTTCCCTACAGGGTTTCGAAAATGTTCCCAGCATGTTGACTTAGCTCACACCCCCATTTTAAACCTTACTGCATTTTTTTAAAGAAAATAGCCCTATTTAAAAAAAAAAACGAAAAATGTTAGGTAATGCGGTCCAATTTAAAAATCAATAGCCCTATCGATAATATTTTGACTGAAATTCCCTTAGCTCTAAAAAAGTGGGCTTTGGGAAACCATTTTTAGCTTAAGGGCGGCAATTTCATGTTTGCCGATGCTTGTTTTCTTTGGAGTGAACTGTGTAGTGAACCCTAGTGTCCCCTGGTAGGGGGGTTGTGGCTTTTGTCAGTATGGGTACATGATCCCTTAATCTAGCTGTTTTCTTTTTGGGAATTTCCCCTTTTTGGTCCCGATTAAAAAAAACATGGAAAAAAAAAGCACGAGAATCACTTCGACCACGAAACATCCCTCAATATTAAAATTTCTCTTTCAATTATATCGGGCCCACAAAAGTATAATTGTAAAATAATAATGTGATAAATATTGATAAATAAAAAATTTTTATCAACCCTTGATCCAACAATGAATTTGGGCTGGGGGTTTGGGGGTTCCCACCAAAGTCGGGCCCCCCCAAAGGCCCATCGAAGTAAACTAGCATTGCCCGGACCTCCACCCCATTTTTTCTCGTTCTTCTTTATCCCCTTTACTTTTTTCTTTTCTTTGAAGGTTTTCTAACAGTTCTTGACAAAATTTTTCCCATTTTTTCCAAACCCATTTTTGGGGGTTTAAAATTTTTTTCCCCAAACCCGGGGGTTCTGTCTTTCTTACCTTCCCCACCCTCAGCCCGGGGTTTCCCCCCTCGCCCCTTCCCCTTTTAAATCCCCTGCATCCTTTTCCCCGGGTCCCCCCTTTCCCCCTCATCAGGGTTGAAACCAACCCCCCACACCCATTTTGAGTGGGGAATGATTTTGGGTACTGGGGAAACCCGGTTTGAAACCGGTTCCATTAAGACCCGGGTTTCCCCCTTTTTTTAAAAACCGGGTTTCTATTTTTAACCTGGGAAGTTCCCAAAGGGGGCCTAGGCACGGGCCCAGAATGAAAATAAAGCCAAAAACCACCCGGGTGGTTGCAAAATTTGGGCCTAAGCCCTTGAATTTTTGGGCATCCCCAATTTTTTGTCCCTTTGGGTTTAGCCAAAGGCCCTGTTTTTGGGTTATAAAAATTTTTCCCAAAATTTGTTAAAAAACATTTTTAATCATATACTAATTCTTTTTTTTCATGTAAAAAGATAAAATTTATCCCAAACCCCTTTTAAATCAAAAAAAAAAAGAAAAAAATTTTTGTAGGCCATTGGTTTTTTTTCTTTGCTGTTAAATTTTAAACTTGCACCCCCCAAAAAGCAACTTTTCTGGTTTTTTCTTCACGGGAAGCATTTTCCTAAAATGTCGGGGGAAAAACGGGCCCGCCCTCATCAAAGTACGAACGATTATCGCCTCCCCAAATTTTTTCTCAAAATTTAGCCCGCCCCCGATTCAAATTTCGAAAATTGAGAAAAAAAAAAAATCTGCTTTGGGAACGGGGTTCCGAACCGGACCCGGCGGGGGGGGACCCGGGTTTTCCCAAGTTTTTCCGACCCGAAGTCATCCCTTTTTTGGGGAAAGCCATTCATTAAAAAGTTTTTTTTTAAAAACTATCTCGTCCTTGTCCCATCCCAAATAGGCTACTTTTTAATGCAGTACACGACACCCTTCCCCCCGGGGCTAAAAAAAATACCCTTCCCCAAGGGTCCCCTGGGGCATGTTAAAAAAAAGCGTCAGGAAAAGAAATTTATTTTCCCCACATGCCTGGGGGGGAAATCTCTAAAATATCGCCCGCGCTTAGCTCTCGACACAAGTAAGCCGGGAAAAAAAGATCCCCAAGCCCAAAAACCTTTAAATTTTTTTAAAAAAAGGCCAAAAAAGTTTCACCAAAATTGGGCGGGCCCCCGGTTTGGATTAACGATTTGTTCCCTAATAGGCTCTTTTCTTCTTCTTTCCCCCTTGTCTTTTTCCCTTTTGACCCCGGTTCAAACCCAAGTTTTTTGATCACCCAACTTTTGGGAAAATTTAATGGGAAAACCCCTCTTTCGCTTTTCCCCTCTTCTCCCCATTACTTTTTTTTTTTAAAAATTTTGCAACTTTCATTTTTCCAGGGGCCTTTTTCCCAATTTGTTTATTAGGGGAATTTGGGAAATTTGAAAATTATTTGGGGGAAAAAATTCCCCGCCTTAGGGCCTTAATAAATTTTAAAACCCCTTATTTTAAACTTTTTTTAATTTACACTGTTTCCCAAAGTTTTTGTTTACCTTCAGGTAATCATGGAAAACCCAGTTTCCGCCTGGTGCGACCCGTTCCCATTGAAACCCATTTTTTTGCAAATTTTTTTTTCTAAATTTTTAAAAAATTAACATTCTTTGCCGGGGCGGCCAATTGTTTCCAATAGAATTTTTTGGGGGCCGGGTTGTTTGGGGAAAAAAAAACTTTTGAAAAAAACCCAAATGAAATTTTAAACTTTTTGCCCCATTTTTGGAAAAACTAATTTTTAATTCCGAATAAATTAATTCCAATTTTCCTCGATGAATTTTGTTTCGAGGGCATTCTGGCCAAAAAAGCTCGCCTTTTTTGTTGCCCAGGTAACTTTCCCTTTTTTTATAATGAAATTTTTCCCATCTACCCCAAACTTATTGGGGATCAAAAAAAAATTTAAACTTTATTCCGGAAACCGGACGGAAATTCTAAAGATTTGGCCCCCCTAAAGATTTTGTCCCCGGTTTAGTTTTGAAAAAAAAAACTTTTGATTAACTTAATTAAAATTTTTAAAAACTTTTTTGAACTTTTTTTTTGCCAAAACAAAAATGGCATTAAATCCAAAATCAAAGCTTGCAGATGGTCCAAATTTTAAATCGATCCGAACCTTCGTTCGACCCGTTTAATATGACCCCAAAAAAGTACCCCAATTTTTGTTGCCATTTTTAAGGGTTTTAACTTTGTTATAAGGGAAATTTTCCATCTACACACTTATGGGAAATCAAAAAAAAAATTTAACATATTCGTGCCCGGAGGGGTTTTTAAAAAGTTTTGGGGCCCAACTCAGATTTTGTCCCCATTTATTTGGGAAAAAAAAAATTTTTGTTTAAACTTAATGTAACTTTTTAATTTTGAACGATTTGGCCCCCAAAATTAATGGAATTTTAATCGAGAACGAAAGCTTCCCGGATGGTTCAAAATTTCCAAAATCGATTTCCCAGCCTTTTCCTTTCGAAAAGTTTATGGCGAGACAAAACAAACAAACAAAAAAACAAAAAAAAAAACAAAAACCCGGGATATTTTTAAGGGAGAGTCAAAAGGGAAACGCTCGCTTTGCCTTTGTTAACCAGTCCTTTGAGGGTGGCTGGTTGTTAAATCATTGCTCCCTCTTTGTTCCATGTTTTTTCTTTTGGTGCCACCCACAGCCTTCTATTTTTTCCCTTATTGGGAATCAACAAAAAACATGACAAAAGATTCCCCTTTTACAATCAAAAACTTAAGGTTTTTTCATTTGTGACTAAAAAGTTTTTATAGGAAAAATATGTAAATGACTCTTAAAAATTTTCCTAAATTTTAAGGAATTTCTTGATTGGGTTTTTACTAATGGGTTTTTGTTTTGGTTGGAAAAAAAGAAAAATAATTTTAAAAATTTCACCAAACGGAAAATTTGTTTTTTAAAAATGTTAAAAGAATACCCCAAATGGGTTTTGAATGGGGGACTCAATTTTCTTACAAAAGCTTTTAGTTTTTTTCATTTATTGGGACTGTTGAAGCAAACTGAACCCAAAAAGGGGAAAATACAAATGTTAATTTTGCTTTTTTTTTGTGAAAACCATCCCTGAAAAATTTTGGGGGTTTGGATTTGCGCAATACTTTTTTACCCGAAAACTTATATTCAAAAAACACATCTGTGTTGTAGGCCTATTGTGTAGGGCATTAAAATGTACAAAAAAGGGATTTTCAAAAAATTTTAGTTGAGGCCTACATTTTGTACTAAAAGTTGGGACTTTTGTCCCATACGGAATATATTTTTATATAGTATCATCTTAATCAAAAATAAAATTTTAATCTAGTTTCTAGGCCATTGGAGAAATTTAAAATTATTTTTTAAATACGTACTTTAAAATAGTAGGGCATACCGTATTTTTTTTTTTTTTTTTCATTTTATATAAAAAATTTTTATTTATTTTTAAAAAACTCAAAATTCAAAGTCACAACGTATAGTTTGGGACAGTACCCGGGCCAAACACCCAAATAACCCTATTCCAAAACCCCAAAAAAATATAACTGTTTCCTATTCAATAAAAAACACAAAAAAACAACCCAATTTTTTCTGATTATCCCCAAAACCCAAGTTGTAAAAAGACTTTTTTTTTTACAAAACTCATTATAATGTGCTTTAAAAAACCCTTTGTATGCTCAAATTTTCTCAAAAAATAGTGCCCTTGTTAAGTTTTTTTTTAAAGTATGTTTTATTTCTTTTTTGTAAAAGGGGAAAAAAAAAAAAGGGAAAATTTAAATTTAAATTAAAATTTAATTAACTTTTAAAAAAATGTAAAAAAAATACCTTTAAAAATTGTTTCAGATCTTCCCCATTGACAACTTTCAAATACTCGCATGTCTATATTACATGCAATGAGTGAAAACTGTAAAGGCCCAAATTTAAATAAAAAAATAAAAATAAACCCGGGCCCGGTTTATGGGAAGTTTTTAAAAGCGTTTAATGGGTTTTTAATTTAAATTTCCTTTGGTTTCCCCCCCCAAACCATTTTACTTTTAAAAGCTTTTTTCCCTTGAAATTTTCAATTTTTTTATTTTGGGAAAAAAATTTATTAAAAATTTTTTTCATAGAATTTTCAATTTTAATTTTTTTTCAAAAAGGGACTACATAATAACACCCCTTAAATTCCCTTGAAAATAATTTTGCCCCCCCCCTTTTTTTGGTTAAAATTGGCCCCTTTTTTTGAAAAAAAAAAAAAATTTTAAAAAATTTTTTTTAACAAAGGCTTTTTTCTAGGATATCCCTTTGGGGGCTTTTTTAACTTTTTTTAAAATAACCTTTAAACAATCTTGGGTTTCTTTTTAAAAATTTAAGTTTAGCCCCCCTTTTTCGAAAAACCCCCAAAAGGCAGTTTTGCAAAAAACAAAAAAAATTTTTGTTTGCAATAGAAATAATTTTCTTCGAAAGGGCTAAAAACAATTTCCCATCTAAGGTTTTGAATTTCCCAAGGTTCCGTAAATTTGTTTTAAATTTCCCCCGGTTGATACAAGTTTTTTGTTGGGGAAATTTACAAACCGAAAAACCCCCCCCAAAAAAACAAAAAAAAAAAAGCAAAAAAAAACCAGGCCGTACCCCAAATTTTGGGGGGGGTTTAAAAGCATCCTTGTTTTAAATTTCACAAACCGAAGGGGGATGGAAGTTTTTTAACCCCGGGTTTATTCAAAAAAAGGGGGGTTTTTTTTAAAAATTTTTGGTTACCCCCTAAAGCTTAATTTCGCCTAGAAAAAAAGCAAAAAGGTTTGGGTTTTTTTTTTCTTCCCCTAAAGGAAAATTTTTTGATTGGGGTTCATACCCAATTGGCCCTTTTTCTTGAAAAAATAGGCCCCTTTAAATTTTAAATTTAAAAATTTAGGTTAGTTTTAAATTTTTAAAATTTTTTTTGTTATAAAAAAGGCCCCTATTTTATAATATCAGGGCCCCCGGGGGCTTTTTGAAAAATTTTTAAATGGGTTCCCCCTTTTCAAAACCGATTCTTTTAAGTATTTGCAGAGACCGTTTAAAAACAGTTTTCGAAAACTTTTAAAAAAAGTTTTTTTTAAAAAAAAAATTTGGGTATGCCTTAATCAAGGGGGAATAATTTCCTGCCCTTCCCTGGAAATTTAAATCCTAACAAGGTTTTTAAAAAAACCGTTTTTAAATTTGAAAACAAAAATTTTTGGGAATTTAAAAAATTTTTTGGGAAAAAGCCTTTTTAAATTAAATGAATAATTTTAAAAAAATTTGGATGTAAAAATTAAATTTAGTTTCCGTCCCCACCAAAAGCTTTTTGGGGGCCTTTTTGGGGTTTTCTCCCATTTTAAATTCCAGGGATGGCCTGGGGGTTCCCCAAACCCCGGTTCCAAACCCAATTTAAAAAGTTTTTTTTAAAAAGGTTACTTTGGGAGAACAAAAAGATTTTAAAACCCAATTTTTCTTTTCCAACAGTTTTGGGTTAGTATCTAAACCAGAACTTTGCAAAAACCTAGTTTTGGGCTTTTGGGTTCAAAGTAAACCCAAATTTGGGTTTAAATTTTATTTCCTTTTAATTGATAAAGGGCCCCTTTTTATAATAGTTTTTTCATACAACCCCTTTTGAAAGGTTTAAAAGGGGGGGGGGGGCCAAAAAAAACCAAATTTAAATTAAAACCTTTAATTTGGAAAAAAAGTGGGGATTTTTTTTAAAAAAATGTTTGGTTTTTTTTAACTGAATAGAAAAAACTTTAATTAACAATTAAAATAAATTTTTGGGATTCCGAAAAAAAATAAATTAAAAGAGGGTATTTCCTCAAAAATTTTTTTTTGAAAAATTTCTGTAAGAAGTAGAAACATTTTTTAGCAAAAAGGTTTTCCCAAAGAAAGGCTGTCATAGGGTTTGGGGCCCAAAATTTTTGGTCCATTTCCCCCGGAAGAAGAGGTCCGGTTTAATTCCCCTTTTCAGAAGTTTTTAAAATTTTAAAAGGTAATTTGGGAAAATAAGCTAGTTGGGTAAAGTTGAGGGGGCCCCCTTTTACTCCCTTTTGGAAAAAGTCTTAAACCCTTTCCCAGTAAATTTGGGGTTTTATTTTGAGCCCCATAAAACCCCTTTTCTTTTTGGTTTTTTTATTTAACAAAACATTTCGGTTAAGTTTTCCAAAAAAAAAACCCCAAAATTTAAAATCATTAAAAAAAGGGGTTTTTTCCCATTTTTTTTTCAAAAAAAGGGGGGTATTGGTTTTTAAAAAATTGAAAAAACGGAAATCGTAAAAAGGAAATCCTTTTTGGGGTTTGCTAATTTAACTTGGCTTACAAAACACTTTTTTTTAAAAAAAATTTAAAGTGCTTTTTTCCTAAGGCCCAAAAAAATTCAAAAATTAAATTTCTTCAAAAAATTGGGGGTAGCCAAAAACCAATTTTGAAAAAAACTTTTTTTTGTTTCCCAATTTAAAGTAAAATAGGAAATTTAACCCACCTTTTTCCCCCTTTTTTGGCGAAAATTTTAAAAAAATTTTAATTTTTTTGATCAGGGAAAAAACAATTCCCCCTTTAATTTTTTTAAAAAAGACCCCCCTTTCATTGGTTTTAAAAAGCCTTTTTTTTAAAAAAAAAAATTTTTTAAAAATTTTTTCAAATTTCCCCCAAAAAAATTTTCTTTTTTTCCCCAAAAAAAAATCTAAAAACCTTTTTTTAGCCCCCCAAAATAAAAGTGGTTTTTTGGTTAAATTTTAAATTAAATGCACCGGGAAAAAGGGGGAATTTCCAAATTAAATTAAAAAAAAAAATCCCGAAGGGGTTTTGTTTTTTGGGAAAAATTTGCCCTTTAATTTTAATTTAAATTTTTAATTAAAAAAATTTACTTAAACCAAACATTACAAATTTTTTTTTCATGCGGCTTTTTAGTTTCCCAAAAAAAACCCCAAAAAATAATGTTGGGGAGGGTCTGTTGCTTTTAAACAGAGCAATATTTAGTCATTGGGGAACCCTTTTAAAATCTTCTGTGCTTGCATGACCCTTGGGGGGGGGGGGGGGGGGGGGGCGGCAGGGGCCCGACACTTTGTTTAAAACAAATTTTTAAAGAATATGATGCCCTTTTTAAAAAAAAAATATCTTTTAGGCTTGGGTTCTTTAAAATTTTAGCTTCAGAAACCCCCGTGAAAACCATTTTGAAATTTTTTTAAAATTTAAAAACTTGGGGGCAAGTTTTTTTTACTGTTGAACCAAAATTTTCGTTAAATTGCTATCATCATTCCTTTATAAAAAAGCATTTTTTTTGGGGAAAAAACAAATTGATTTAATGTCCCCCCCCCTGAAAAAAACCCGTTCCGAAACTGATTTTGGTTGAGGGGGTAGACTACAAAATTTTTTTGTTTTTTTTTGTATGCAATTTCCCAGTTTTAATTTGTAAAATCAACCTGTTTTATGTGAAGGGGGTAGATGTGAACTAAATAAATAAAATAATTTCCAAAGGAAATTTAGGGAAGGTTTTAAACCCTTTATTTTTCAAGCCCCAGAAAATACTTGGGTTTGCCAATACTTAAAAAAACTAGGAGCAAATTTATGGCCACTTAACCCCCGGAGAAGAAACCCAGTGTATTTTTTTTCCCCCACGGCGCTGCGGCCGCCAAATGGTGTTTGGGTATTTTTACTCTTTTGTGCTTTTTTTACACTTAAAAAGAGTGGGTTTAGTTTTCCCCCGGGCGGGACTGATGTGGGAAATTTTTTTGAAACTAACCCATTGAATTTTCTAGTTCTTGAAATACGGGCTAGTTCAAACCTGTTTGGGAACCCAGTTTTTTTTAATTTTTTTTTTTTCGGGGGGGGTAGCTACTGATATTTTTTTGGGGGGGGCAACTTATAAATTTTGCCGTTTAAATTTCCCTCCTGCTTTGGGGAGAACACTCCATTTAAGTGAAAAAATTATTTTTTGGGGGGTGGTAAGCTCTGAAGTTCAAAAAAGACTTAGGTTTGTATAAAAAAGGGGCTTTTTTGAACCCCTTTTTTGGGGTTTTTTTTTCCATTTTTTTCTTTGTTTTTTTATGTAAATTTTATTTAAAAATTTATTGTATTTTTAAATTTTTTATTAATAAATTTTTTAAAATTTTTTCCCAAAGCAATTGTTTTTTTTTACTATTTTAATTATTATTAATTTTTTTATTTTTTATATTTATAAATTTTGCCTTGAAAAAAACAGCTAAGGGCCATAAAGTGGTCAAAAACCCAAAAAGTTGGCCTTTAAAAAAAAGGCAAGTCCCTAAACTATGTTTAAAATGGTAAGTTTAGCAGCTGAACCCAGTAAAAAGGGCCCTTTAAAAAAAATAGCCCAAAATCCCCTAAATTTGGGGCAAAGAAAAGGGTTTAAAGGGTTTTTGGAGATGTTTTTTCCTGTCCTATTCATGTATGTCTACACGTCCCTTTAAATGTTTCCCCTTCAAGGGAAACCCGTCTAAATGAAAAAGTGTAAAACTCAAAAACCCAAAAAAGGTTTTTTGAATTTCCCCACTTTCCATTTTAAACGAGTCCCCTTGAAAGGAACCATTTAAAGACAAGTGCAGACCTACATAGCAAAAGGAAACATGACCAACAGTCCGTTCCCCCTAATCCTTCACCCTCTGATCCCAATTTGTAGTAGATACCTGCAACAATGGGAGTTTAAAAAAGGGTTTTGACATTCTAAAGCAATGGGGAAAAAAGAAGGTGCTATGTAAAAATAATTATCACAACAACGGCATGGGTTAAAAAAAGTATTATTGCACAGCGTAAAAATTATTAAAAAAATTACAAAATTTCAACAGTGCAGTACAAAAAAGTGGCCCGGGGGGAAAAAAAGGGGCTTTTGTCCATGGCCCCTTGGGAAAATTTCAAAAAAGTGGCAAGGATTTAGTAGTGGGGGATTTTCACCCAAAATTTTTTTCCCAAAGGGCCCGTTCAAGGGAGAGTTTTAAAAGCCCCAGAATTTTTGTGGGGGAATTTTGCACAAAAGAAAGGGCAAATTTTTAATCACCCGAAACAACCACAACATAGAAATATTTTAAATAGCAAACATTTAAAACCAAATGATTGAAACAGCATCAAAAGGTAGCCCACAAAAAAGAATTTTTATTTTAGTATTGAAAAATGAAAAAAATAGGATTCTAGCATCTTTCAATTTAAAAGTTTTTTACGAGACAAGCATGTAGTACCCCGGCACACTCGAAGCACTCAAAAATTTAAAAGGGAAAAAACCTTGGAGGGAAAAAATTTAAAACGACAAAACAGAAAATTTTAAAATACACACAAACCATATTTTTATTTTCAGAAAGGGCATACAAGCCCCGAATTGAAGGGTTAAAATTTTATTTAAAAAATCCTTTCTATTTTACTATGGTTTTTCGTTTAAAGTCGGCCCCAACGGGTTAAGAGGAGGTTGCTCTCGCCCCTTGACTTTTACGCTTAAAAAATGGTGAATGTAAAGGGTTTTTTTACATTAAGCAATTCTGGGTTTTTTGAATTTTTTTCAGCATTTTTAAAAAAATTTTGCGTCAGGTGCATTTTAGAATTTGGGGATGGGCGTACAATTTTTTCTTCCCGATTTTACATCTTAATTTGAGTGTTTTTTCGGGGCGTGCCGGGGTACATGCCCGTCTCGTGAAAAACTCTTTAAACGGGGGCGAGGAAACACCCAAACTAACAAGGAAAACAACCCAAAAAAGAAACTTTTCTAGGAGAGTGGGGAAGAGAAAACCCTAAGGCCCTCCTGATGGGCAACCCGAAAAAAATTTTTGGGAAATTTGTTTGAAAACCCCCTTTTTTAAACCCCAAGGGGTTTCTTTTAAAGGTAAGCTGTTGGGTTCCCCTACACATCTGTTAGTAAAATAATTTTTGTTGCATTTATTGTACCAACTTTTATTATTATTTCAATTTCTACGACATATTTTCTTGCTGACAAAACGATCAAAAGTTAATTTTTCACCAACATGTTTACTCATTTGACATTCTAAGTTGTTGGAAAGTTAAATACAGGAGAGAGAAATGACAAGTTTTAAAGCTACAATAGAAAAACGCAAACAATTTATGGAGAATATTAAATTGTTATATTTCTAGCCTTTCCCATGTTAAAAATTTGTTATAATCAATACAAATTTAAGGCTTTTGCGGCCCGGTAAATAATTAACACAATTAATTGGTCAGGACATTTTGCCACGGCGAATCTGCTTTTATTGCTTTTGACGTTTCAGCCCAACTGTGTGGGCCAAGCAAGCAAGCGGTAGTCCCGGGTTCAATCCCCGGCCAAGTTGGATTTTGTAATTTTCAAATTGTGTTCCATTTAATTTAAACAAACTGTTAAAATCTAATTGAGCAGTTCAGTCCTAATTAGCTGTCCAAATATTCATAAATGCACGTTAAGTAACATAAATGAAATTTTTTGACTTGGTTAGTCGCGAAAAACTCCCGTATTTGGAATTGTTAATATTTAATATAATATTCAGAAATGAAAAAATCCATCTCGACCAGGGTTCGATCCTGGGTCTCCCACATTCCAGACTAGACTACCAAGATGGTAATTTTTAACCCACCAAGAACTTGTTAACTTCTGAATTGTATTTGCATTATAGATCTGAAGGAAACTACAATTCAGAAGTTAAAAATTACCTCTTGGTAGTCTAGTCTGGAATGTGGGAGACCCAGGATCGAACCCTGGTCGAGATGGATTTTTTCATTTCTGAATATTATATTAAATATTAACAATTCCAAATACGGGAGTTTTTCGCGACTAACCAAGTCAAAAAATTTCATTTATGTTACTTAACGTGCATTTATGAATATTTGGACAGCTAATTAGGACTGAACTGCTCAATTAGATTTTAACAGTTTGTTTAAATTAAATGGAACACAATTTGAAAATTACAAAATCCAACTTGGCCGGGGATTGAACCCGGGACTACCGCTTGCTTGCTTGGCCCACACAGTTGGGCTGAAACGTCAAAAGCAATAAAAGCAGATTCGCCGTGGCAAAATGTCCTGACCAATTAATTGTGTTAATTATTTACCGGGCCGCAAAAGCCTTAAATTTGTATTGATTATAACAAATTTTTAACATGGGAAAGGCTAGAAATATAACAATTTAATTATTGATCCAAATATGTGTACCTCTAAACAATTTGATGTTGTCTCCACGAGACAGGCATGTACACGGCACGCTTGTAAGTACTCAAATTAAAATGTACAACGCCCTGGAGAAAAATTGAAACTACGTACCAGAATTCTGAAAACCACACAACACAGATATTTTTATGCAGAACAACATACAACAAACAGAATTGGTCTATGTAATAAACCCTACTATATACCATGGTTACGCATAAAGTCGACACAACGGGAACAAGAAGAGGTTGCTCTCGTCGCGTTGACTTTACGCTGAACAATGGTGAATAGTAGGGTTTATTACATAAAGCAATTCTGTTTCTTGTATCTTAATTTGAGTGCTTATGAGCGTGCCGAGAACATGTTTGCCTCGTGAAGACTTAGTAGTCGCTGAGGCTGATGCGAAGACGAGTTTAGGCACTCAGCTTTCTGTTTTTTCCGGGTAAACGGTTTCTAACACAGTTATGAAATTTCACACCAACGTTAAAAAATAATAAAACTATGGTATCTAGTACGCGTATTCCTAAATTAATTCATTGAATTTGAATTAAAATTGGTGAAATCACCGAACTAAAAACCTACTAAAAATATATATATTTGGACAGTTACGATTAAAAGACAATTTTTCGTAGGAACTTGTGATGTGTTTTTAGAGGGGGGGGGGGGAGAATAGCATCAACACTGGAACTCCCTCCTAAAATGAATACTACTTGTGAATGGTTTGTAAAGACTTCGTTAAAATTAAATATTTGTTGAGACGTGTGATGCCTAATCAATAGTTTAATTTTTGTACAGGCAATAATAATACCTGAAATGGATGCAGTGATGGAATAACAATCGTTAATATCAAATGGTTGTTAAAATCTGTGCTATTTTACTGACCGACGGGCGTGATTGAATAAATTTGACAAGAAGTCCACAACAAATTATTTCCGTGAGAAACTGTGCAAAATCTTGGGAGCGCTTGAGTGTGAAAAGCACAATACGATTTGTTTGGTAATTTATTTTAATGAAACATGCAATTCAATAATATTTTTATAATCGATTGTCCGAATGTTACTGAATATCGGTTATCGAACGATAATATAGATTATCATGTGCATCCTCAACAGTTTATACATTTGAGCTCAGTCGGGGATTGAACCCGGGTCTTCCCGGTGCCAGGGGATTGCCTCGACCACCGAGACGGCAAGTTAGTAACTCTTCGATTGTTGTGCATTATAGATCCAAGTAGTCCGCTAGTGCTTGGTGAATACAAAACTTGCGACCGTAACGCTGCTACTACAGGCGGTGTCAGTGTAGGTCACAGAACGTAGATCAACGATATCTTTTACTCTTCTTTTTATGTCCTCAATTCACATTATTTGCGGCATCGTGTATTTTCTAGTTAACCAGTAGAGATTAACTTGTTTGTTCCGATCTATGACAGCATTTTGTTCTGTTCAGCATTGAGGTGTTTTTTTAAATGTTTCTTATTTGGTTCTTCATTCGTGCACAGCTTGCATGTGCTTCTTAAAAACACTCCTTTCCGGTGACTACAGATCACATCGTCTTCAGCCTAAACCGTGATATTTTTGTTGGTAAATCAATTCTTTGGCAGGTGTTTTTCTGTCTGTCTTATACAGTACTTCCATTTTTGTCCTAAATAAATAAATTTGTATTTAGAGTCTCCTCTCTCAAGTCATTTAACTTGATTTTCAGTGGGGGATAGTAAACCATAGCGACCAAGCCAACCCTGTAGGCCCCGACGCAATCGACGAGTGAGCGATAACCAACCAGAGATCAATATTTGTTCAATAGGAAATAATGGCAATCAGTGGTATGGACAGTGCAAACACCCGCGGATCAACGCCAGAATCAACAAAGCAGATTCAGAACAACTTTGAATTTATTGTGCATCGTTGCTAGGACGGCTCCAAAGTCACCGTTTACAAATTCCTAAGACAAGAATTGATGGACTTCCAAGTCCAAATCAGAAGTTAGACTTTAGCGGGAATCGAACCCTGGAACTTTTGCATTGGAAGCAGAGACGCTAACCACAAGACCAATGAGCCACACAAATGTTTCCTTAGCAAATGCTGGTTTCACATGGGCTGTAGTTGTGGCGACGGGATTTTGTTTTTTAAACATGGCGCTCCTACTCCACTTCAGGTTAGCCGTTGGTACGGAATGATACCTGATCTTCTTCATCACTCGTGATCCAGCCTTTTGGCAGCTATCACAGAGTAAAAAATGATGGGTCTATACTCTATAGCTACTTCTTTTAATGATCTTAGGTAAGTAGTTAAGATTTCACATGTTGTTTAAAAAGTAAAAAATAGTCTGTTTATTAATTTCTTCGGGCTGGGTCAGCTTGGGTTTTCAAAAAGAATTCTTCCACTTCTTTCTATTCTCCCACAATTGTCAATTGTCCATCTCTTCCACATCTTCCCAGCTCTCTACTCTTGCCTATGGAAATCTTTCTTGGCCTCCACATTATTTGATCCATTCCTTTTTCATAATTGCATTTCTTAGGCACAAGTCTCCTCTCTTCCAGCATTTGTTTGACATGCCCAAACCATCTTCCATCCTGTCATTCAACTTCACTACACCCAATGGTTGTTAATGATAAATACTGACAATCTGCGAGTTGAGGGCTGTTCATGTATTCTTGCTTGATAGCTACGCCCAGTTTCGTACACATCGGATTCTTCGTGGGCGAATGAATAGCGACTTGTGATACGGGATATGTGTACCGTTCCCTTTCAATTGTGCTAGCTAATTCTCTTATCAATCTTGGCAGTTGTTTACGAGCCTATTATCAATCTCGGCAGTTGTTTACGAGCCGCTCATATATTTCATACTCGCTGTGTTCCTTTCATTTTGTTCACACCCAAACCAAATTAAGTGGGGATACATATTTCCTTGTTCAGTACCGTACTGTCCATACAACGTTACATGGAAATCTGTGATGTGTGTCTAGTGCCTCGGTGCATTAGTCGTCCTTATTCCATTGGCACTTCCTTCAAACTCTTGAGTTTATAAAAACAAGTTTAAAATTCAGTTTAAAATGTGCGATGAACTACCTGGTTGTGTAGTAAGTAGTCTTATTTTCAGTCTATCATTCCATTCAGTGTTGACCATTTGTTTAGTATCTTCAGTGCGATATTGGGGGGGTGTCCCAAAGCTTTATTTTGCTGTAGTCGACTAGCCTAGTCGAATTAATTCAACAATGATCAACAACGGCAGTGACTTTGCAATCATGCATCAGTGTAACTGCGAGTCAGCAGACTATTGTTAAGCATTTGGGATTTGATAACAGTTTCTTGATCCATTTGCCATCTTCCGTCAAAATCTTGAGTTCACAAAAGGTAGTCTCCATCCTCGGTGACAGTTTTAGACAGCAATTATATTTCCAAATTGTTCAAACTGGTGGTGTTATGCGTAGCTATGGCAACCTTAACTGACACCGACTATACTCATGTAATATTTGTTTTCAACTTTCATAAAGTAATGATGAAGTAGCACATTCAGTAACATCCTACGAAAACTACGCCGTTAAGTCTGTGTGAACAACTAGTCCGGTACGATATAAATTTAAGGATGTCCAACGCTTGGTAACTCACGACTGAATAAGTCCTGACCGATAAATATTGAATTAAAAATTAATTTGTCAATGTCGATCAATAATCATTTATCCTTATTTTTAATGTTCTTTCTATTTTAAAGTAATAGAGGGTATAATTGACGACTTGAAATGTACCCGCCTCCTGACGTCACGAGGCAACATGGCGGAATGAGTGAGTATAAATCCTCATTTCCCAAGTTGACGCCTGCTTCACGGTGCAACACTTATCACGCTGTAACCGTACGCCTTCCTTCGAGTGGACTTAAGTCTTTTTGGTATTAGTTGTTGGAATGAGTCTACCAGTGATCAAACTCTTTTGTCGGAGAATTATAATATAAATATAATATCTTTGTTTTTATGGATTGGGCTATAATTTATTCAGATTCACAATGAAATTTCATTCTAAAATACTATAACCATCTTGTGATTTGATTCAGTATTACCTCTGTTAAATAAAAATCTAGTGTTCTAGATTTATTATTGTATATTACGGCATTTAAATTCATTAAGTGGGTTGTGACGATTGCTTGAGCATTAGGCACTGACGCCATGAGAGATTGCCAATGTCAGACACAAAGTTCAAGTTTGCTGAGCTGTGATTGGTGGAAGACGTTAAGTTGGTCATTTGGACGCCGGTTGACCGGCCATCTTGTAGGACGGTCAGTGCTTGCAGGAGTCTTGTAGGAGGCAGTATTGCCGGAGAATCTTACGGGAGACCCAGTGAGTTTTGGGTGTGTTGGGTTTCAGTGATGAATCTCTCTAGGGAGGAGAGATTCTAATAGTGAAAGAGTTACATCGTCAACGAGGGCTACCGCAAGGCCTACAAAAATAAAGAAGCGTTACTAGAGAATCACGTTACGTGTGATTAGCAATTGTGTGTCGGTGAAACGCGCGACGGGTTCGGCATATCAGAGGCTTGATATTCAAGTTGTGTTAACTTACTGAAATCCACATTGGGATAGGCATTACGGGTTAAATAACGTGCCAAAGTGAAGTCAAAGGCAAAGTGGTCTGTCTGCTGATAATAAGAAAAGCCAGGTCTAATAAAAGATCGTTTAGTTTTGTCATAACGGAGAATCGAGCGTCTAGGCCTACCAAGCCAACGAGTTGAGTGAACAGTAAAGCTAAGCGAGCTATGATCAGTGATATTGCAATCAGTATACAAGTGACGGGAATAGAATAGCTTTGATAGCTATTTCTATCGTTTATTAAAAAGTTGGGGCGACATTCACCTTTCAATTTGCGAGTGAATTAATAAAATCCCGGATGGGAAGTTAATCTGCGTGATAAAAGGAGCGATATTTGGCCGACCGTCACTACCAAAGTGAAGTTAAAGCAGGTCATAGTTGATGACAAGAGTGGACGGGAATACGGGTCCTAGTAATAAAAGACGTAGAACTGTTTGACGAATATTATTCTACATAATAAATATCTAAAAGTCCCCATTAGAAATATAAAGGCTTCGTTTTATATCGCCGGGAAATAAGATTGCAAAACTTTTTACAATGGCGAATCATGGCGCTAGTATGGTCTTCAAGCTGAGAATTCGTGACGTCATACTGAAATGATGAGTCAAGCTGTGATTGGCTATTGATATCGATCAAAAATAGATCGATTGGACCACGACTAAAAATAAAGATGGCGTTGTTTACATATTGCCGGGACATCTGTCAAAGTGCTATCTGACTGTATGAAGGTTTATTTGAACATTTCTTCGAGTTGTTTGAACAATTTATACTCATTGAGAACTAATTAAGTGAGCTACAGAATTATAACAATTAAATCAAGATAATTAAAGTTCGATTATTTAAAAGCTTCAACACAAGAAGATCTACGGAAGGATATTATCGTGGTAGGACAAGACCGGATCACAAGAGAATACGACGAGACTGGATTGTCATTGCGTGTGGATTGGATTAAGCCGGACTGTTCTTCCACGGCATATTGGATGGAGGGGATGTCTTAAAGCTGACGAGTGATGAGTATTTTAACAACCTATTAAAAATTGCCGATCTGTTTAGGCCTAATATCACTAAAATTATCTTCAAGGATTTTTTAAAGCTGTCAAACTGACACAACAAATAATAATATTAAAATTGTATGTATTCTCTAGACAGAAATCAGTACTGATTAGGTAGGATACATGTTATGTATTTCTCATATTGAGAAGCATCTACCTTGGAACGGAGAATACAGCCCAATCTATGAAGACGAGTCTACATTATTACTTTGTAATTACTGTTTTTACAACTGGTGGTATTTTGTCTATAAATTCCTTTCAGTGGGGTTTCGTCCGAATAGCAGTGGTGTTCTCAATTTTGGTGGGATTGGTGAGTCTATGTTTTTGTGTATGATTGATAGAAATTCCCTAGCTTGGTAGAACCATCTCAGCATACACATTAGGTAGAGTAGGTTTCTAGTTCCATGCTTAGCAATATTAGTGACTTGTTTTGTTAGGTTGACCGACCGGGTGAAGAGAACGTTGTTAGGGAGCGTAGCAGCCCTGTGCGGTTACAATGGCACCCATGTGGGGCTTTTTAAATAATCGCCCGAGGACCTGTGCGGTTACAATGGCACCCATGTGGAGCTTTTTAATTTATCGCCAGAGGCCCTGTGCGGTTACAACGCTCTAACTTTTATTCTATTCATTATTAGGACAATATTTAAATAAATAATATTTAGCAAATATATCGTTCCTTGTAATAGCGATTATTTCGATTTTTTTGACACAGTCGTTAGCATGTTATAACAATGTACGCATCATAGATGTGAAAATTATCAATGACTCAAGTTTTCTCAACAATTTCTTTGACAAAAAACAACTGATCGGATTTTGACAAGACCTCTTTAAAAATATGCATCAGACTGTTTAAACAAGAAATAAACTAACTTTCTAGATAGAAAGTGCACTGAACGAAACTTTGCAGCATAGAGTAATATGCAAGGTTTGTGTTTTTTCCCAAAATACACACTCTTGACGTGCGAATGAGCCGTGAAAAAGTGCACGCTGCATATTACTCTATGCTGTAAATTTTTGTTCAGTGCACTTTCTATCTAGAAAGTTAGTATATTTCTTGTCTAAACAGTCTGATGCAATATTACAAAGAATTCTTGTCGAAATCCGATCAGTAGTTTTTTTGTCAAATAAATTGTTGAGAAAACTTTAGTCATTGATAATTTTCACATGTGTGATGCGTACATTGTTGTAACAAGCTAACGACTGTGTCAAAAATATCGAAGTAATCGCTTTTACAAAGAATGATATGTTTGCTAGATATTATTCATTTAAGTATTGTCCAAATAATGAATAGAATATAAGTTAGAGCATGATAAGTGATGCGCCGTGAAGCAGGCGTCAACTTGCGAAATGAGGATTTATACCCAATACTAGTCACGTGACTTATCGATCGTTTTAAGCTCCGCCCATTTCGAGTCGTCAATTAATTGGCAATGCCAATCAGTCCCTTCCGTCCAGTGGCAAGCACTCGCCCCTAAACCACGCCCTCTCCTAATGCGACCTGACTCGGAAGCTATAATATACACAAGCAAGTCAAAGTCCACTCCCCGACAGTACTTTCCACCAAACCATACCTCCCCAATCTTGTTCTCTCTACATTCTGCTGGAACTTCCACTGACGATCCCTCTGCCTCTATTAGTCCCTCCTGTAACCTATTGTGGATGCCCCTCTAACCCCTACTTCCCCTGACCGATCTAACCTGTCCACCCCTTCCATGACCCCCACCCAAATACACTAACATAGCAAGTAGCATTTGCACAAGCCTTCTACCAACCCCCACATCTTCCTCCCACCCCTACAGCCTAAATCTCCCCTGACCCTCTTTGCTGCCCCATGGTTCTCCTCCCCTATTAGGGATCCCATGCTGCCGCCCCATACTCCATACAGGTAGGCCTATCTAACTCAGGGTGTCTACAAATTTCACATTTAATTCACCGACGTTTTCAGATGGATATTCATATTTTTAAGACTTCAAGGCTTAGGCCTACTGAGAATATTGCTCTAATAATAGAAATGATTTTTCCCCAGAGCGCTGAGCGTCGTGATGGGCTGCGACGGAACATTAAAATAAGGGTCCATTTTTTGTTTTTTAGATTTGATTTGGTGACTTTACAAGATTTAATGAGGGGAATTCCAGAAATATGAACAATTTCCCTGACTTTTCTAGACTTGTAGACACCCTGATCTAACCATTGCCTCATAGCTTGATCTAAACCCCCTGCTGGCTCATAACATATTATGTACTACTCCCCTTCCTAGCTATCTCTAACACCTGCTCTCCCCCCCTTCCCCCAATACAAATCCTCTGCCAACATCATCCCAAGTACCTTTTTAATAGAAACTGAAATCCTGAATTAATGACAATCAATTGAATTAATTAAATAAATAATAAATTGTATTTAGAGTCTACCCACTCAGTTATATTAACTGATTTTCAGTGGGGGACAGTAAATCAAAGCGACCAAGCCAACCCTGTAGGCCCCGACGCAATCGACGAGTGAGCGATAACCAATCAAAGATCGATATTTTTAATAGGAAATATAGCAATCAGTGGTATGGACAGTGCGAACACCCGCGGATCAACGCCAGAATCAACAAGGCCGATTCAGAACAACTCTGAATTTATTATGTGCTTCGTTGCTAGAACGGCTCTAAAGTCACCGTTCACAAACTCCTAAGACAAGAACTGATAAACTTAAGTCCAAATCAGAAGTTAAAAAACTTCTGACTTTGGCGGGAATCGAACCCTGGACCTTCTGCATTGAAAGCAGGTAGGCTAACCACAAGACCAACGAGCCACACTATAATTATATAAAAATAATTGATCAGTGATCGATAATCAACACTAGGGCCTACGTGACTTTTTATATTACCAATGGTTATCGAATCGTTTGTACATATATAGACCGTTAATTGATGTCCGTATTCAAATTATTATACTCGCAAATGTGCAACGGGGTTGTCAGTGGAAAATGGATTAGATTTACAGGTAAGCTAGAGGTAGAGACTATAAAAATAAGATTAAGTCAAAACAACTGATACCAACATAACAGTTGGAGTGACAAAAGAGTGGGGTGGAAGAAATGAGCCTTAAAGATGCATCAAGGGAGTTCAAACAATGAGGAAGCTGTGCAATTACTTGTCGGAAAGATCTTGGACAGGGATATGTAGATGTAGATGTAGATTTCTTAGCCTCTTTGAAATTCAGTGGTATACAGGATATACATTGAATATTTGAGTTGTCAATGGGTTACATGTTAGTACGCACTAGGCCTATACAATATATACAAGAATCAATAGATTACTACAATTCAATATATGCAATTCATATGCAAAGTATGTATATTAAACAACAAATAAAGTACTATCTATCTATCTATCTAATATATACAATTTTTCTTGGACAATATCAAATTGATATTGATGATAAAACGAGGAAACTAATATCGAAGAATGTCTAATGAAAAGCACGAGGACAAAGACGATTCCAGGTAAGAATTAGAAGCAGCGGAGGAAGCGCGGTGCGGTTAGAGCATTGGTTCTAAGAGTATTAAGGGACATGGGTTCCAATCCTGCATAATATACAGAGTTGTGTAATTGTTCATCATCCTCGTCTATCGATTGCTCATCAGTCGCTCATATAGGTAATATCGAACAGCACAATTATTGCACGAACACTGATGTCAAGTATCAAAATCTACTGATCTATAAATTTATCCGTTGAATCTATGTAATTAACTAACACCCTGCATTTTGTAATTGCAGATGAAAAGTAGCTGCGGTAATTACATTGTGGCGCGCACCATCTAGATTCTCTTTTCAACGAAAGTAGTATAGTTAGTTACACAAAACCAAATCTATTGTACCGGTTCTAGAGTCAATAACAATGTCAGTGCGGTAGCAAGCCGTGGCAGAGGAGAGACGTGGGATACTAGGGGTGTGAAGAGTCCAGTGTTAGTGTAGAGTGAACCAGGAGAAGTATTCATGATGATGAGATAACTATTTACGTTATTACAACGTGGTCAAAACTAGGAACGTCAAACAACTCAATCTATTATTGGTGCATTTGATTAGCTGACAACTATACTGATCAATGACAAATAATCGTTAACTAGAAATATAGTGCTTTCAAGGTGTTGGGTAATCATAGCTAGAGTAGTTTTATAGAAACATGGGTTGATACAAAAAAGAGTGAAAATGCATCTAAATAAATAAATTCAAACATATTTTTAACTAGGCAATCACTAATCAGTCAAAAGTCAAAACAAATCTGTTTTACTAGAAATAATATGGGAATGAATGCAAAAGATTAAGATAAATCAGAAATTAAATTAGCAATTGATATCGAGTAGCAAATTTGCCATTTTATTTTCAGTTTGGTACCTATTGTTCAGGGCTCGCTTTTGATCTAAAATAAATGTTTGACATCCCTAATTAAAACTACATAATTGGACGGCTGGATTAAATTCTGGGGGAAAATAGAATGATTTAAATGATAGTAGCTTGGTATGAGATACTCCACTGCGTACCCAACATGCCGCGAGCTAGTATGAAGAGTTTGATCCCGGAGATGCTACAGGTGGCTAAGTGAACCTAAACTAACACCGCCTATACTTCCTTGTTGTTCAAGTTGACTAACTGACAGTAATGTTGCCGCGGAACCCAGCACCGTTATTAACGCACTGTGATCGATACAAAGAGGGCTATCGTATTGTTGAGACAACAATACCTTCTGTAGCTGCCTCTTAACAGAAAAGAAATGTGCAGGGTGAAAGTTCAAAGTTCATTACATCAAGATAGAAATATGGATAAATTTATAGTTATAATAGATTTTGTTACTTGCTTGTATTTGTGCAATTGTATACTGATGTGTGGTGTTGACATATCTAAAACTCGCCAGGACTATGGATGTAAGTAATGCATGAAGACTAAATTATGCATCGTATGAAATGGAACTTACAGGCGCTATAGGTAGGCCACTTAATATAAGATGGAAATTTTAAAACTAAGATTGTCTATATTCCCAAATTCTCGGATTCGTAAAAATATATAGTTTTAGACTTTTTGTTTATTTTAGAATGGCAAGATGGCAGTGTAGCACAACGATCAGGGCAGAACTGGGAGAGGAGAGGAGAGTTTGAACTAAAAGCTGCGAACATAAAGCTTGGTCGTAACTAGAAAATCCCGTTCCTACCCAATACTGAAGATAGCACTTCTGTCTAGGAGTTTGTAAACGGTGACTTGGAGCGTCCACAACGAAGCACATATAAATTTCAGAGTTGTCTGATCGCCTTGTTGATTCTGGCGTTGATTCGCGGTGTTCGCACTGTCCATAAAACTGATTGCTATATTTTACTGATAAAAAAATATCGATCCTTTGGTGGTTATCGCTCACAGATCGTCGATGCGTCGGGCCTGCAGGTGGCTGGCGCTTTGGATTTAAAGTCCCCCACTGAAAATCAGTTACATAACTGAGTGGGTAGACTCTAAATAAAATTTATTTATTTATTTATTTTTATTTTATGCACTCTTCTTTAGAAGTAGGGTAGAGATATTGCAGCATTGTCAGAATAATCAAGAGTGATGAATTTAGACAATTTCCTCCAAGTTAAAAATTGTAAACATTTTTTGCTACTTTCATAATGTCAAATTACTCATAAACATTAATTTTAACCTTTGTTCTACCAGAGCAGCATTCAACATGGCCGGTTGCGTTTCTGTGTGATTAATGTGAAAGCATTTACCGATTAGTCTTTTCAAGCCAAAGTGTGTTTCAAAATAAGTTCTCAGCAAGTTTTTACTTTACCGGTACTGTTACCTAGGTGCACAAACAACGGTTTTATTTTACAATGGTTTTTGTTTTTCAAACTAGAGATTCAATCTTTCATGTGTAGATGGCCGTTTGCGACTTGTGAACTATATATTAGCCTCGCGTGAAACAAGCTTGGATATGCTCATATTCAGGCTGGCTTTAGTTACGCCTACTAGGGGTTCATTTATAATTGTTTAAATGTATGTTTGTTAACACCTTTTGCCCGATCGCGATAAATAATAAATAAAATAAATAAATAAATTTGTATTTAGAGTCAACCCACTCAGTAGTGAACTGATTTTCAGTGAGGGACATTAAATTTGAAGCAGACCAAGCCAACCCTGTAGGCGAGACACTATCGACAAACGAACAATGACCAACTCGAGACCGGCATATTTAAGCAGGAAACACCGCGGACAACACCAGAATCAGCAAGGTTAATTTGAAACAACCATAGAATTTATTATGTGCCTCGTTGCTAGGACGGTTCCAAAGACACCGTTTATACACTCCTAAGGCAAGAACTGATTGAAGCCCAAATCAGAAGTTTAAAAACTTCTGCCTAGAGCGGGAATCGAACCCTGGACCTTCTGCATTGGAACCAGAGCCTCTAACCATAAGACCAATGAGCCACACCAATAATATTGTGCAGTGTTTTTATTTGTCTTTAAAATCTTGATAATTATCAATTTCGGTGTTTTACGCAAATAAAACTTATTTCAGAGTTTGGCAGTAATTCAATTTTGGCATTTCCTGGTATTGGCTAGATTGACTAGGTAATTCAGGCTCATTTTGAAAAATAAAATAATTTGCATATATTTAGGTTTTTACATCATTTGCTTGATTGGATATTGCTTTACGTCTCATATTTATGCAACTTGGCTAATCGAGACGAAGGGAGGGACGTAACGGATGACGCGGGGGGACAAGGGGTGGACAGGCCTGTGCTGGTCAGAACCAGCCACAAGCATATGGGGAGGGCAGGGGTTCCCCAACGTCGTGGTCGTCTCCGTCTGTGTCATCATCCGTCCGTGTTGTCTTTGTCGTCGCCGTCGGGGAGGTAGTCAAAGGGATTTACGTCATTTGCGAATTACATGGACCTCTACAGTGTTACCACTTTGTACCACAAAACGGAAAGTCTTCGGAAAGAAAATTTACAAATTGCCTTAGTTTGGCCTGGAAAGATTAAGATAAAAACTTGTTTATCCACCACACACTAACGACCATCCATGTTGAATGGTGTTCTCGGTAAAGCTGAAGTAAAACTTGTAAAGCTGAAGTACAACTTCATGCTAGCGAAGTAATATTTGCCAGTGCCCACTCAGAATGTAAAGCTGAAGTAAAACTTCATGCTAGCGAAGTAATATTTGCCAGTGCCCACTTAGAATGTATTTGATTGGGGTATTGTCATGTTTATTTATTTAACATCGACTTGTTCAGTTATAAAGAAGAGAGGGACTATGTACAAAGTAGGAGAGGAGTACTGATCATAATGTGTAGGCAAGTTGTCAAGGGAAGAGGGCTGTGTACTTTACGAAGGGGGGCTTTCATGGACCCGAGGATGATGGGGGGGGGGGTTACTGAATAGTCTGGAGGAGAGGGAGGTGATGAGAGGTAGGGTACTGGTCACTCACATCAGGGGTGCAGTAGGAGGGGGAGGGGGATGATGATTTATGTTGCTTAACGACATTAACGTCTATTAACCCGAGATAAGTCTCACATGTTAGTTAAAGTTTGTTCGGTCTAACAGTACCCATGAAGATCTAGAATTCCTCCAAAGAGTTAAGTGTCTTTTTGTGCGACTAATAGTAAAAATTGATATTCACAAGGAATACTAGGAAGTAGATTACTCCACGCGGAGTTGAAAAACTTCGTTGACCAGCCACAATCTGAGTTTCGAAGATTCAGCCAAGAGGGTGGCTAAAAGAGTTCGGAACTACAGTATATAGAAATGGGTTTCCTGAGATAATTGGCAGCCGAATACAAGAAAATATGAATGGAAACCACAACGTATTGTGACCAACAAAGGAGACAATTTGTTGTAAAGGGATGAATGTTATCTTTCGATGGGCAGCGTTAGACCGAACAAACTTTACATTAGAACGTTTTGACCGCATAAATTGTTGTTGGCAAAACTACTAAGTTGATTAGATTGACTACGAGGAAAGAATGAATCTGATATTGATATCTTTTACTGCTATCATGCCACGGTATTGCGCAAGACAGTGGAAGATTACATACAAAATATAGCGTGTTATGAAACACCATGAAGTTGAAACTTGCAACTAAAGTTAGTACTACACTGTACATTGCTGAATAAAACACGTTTTATTAAAAATAAACTTTGAATTTGAATGTATTCCAAGGTTCAAGGTCGCCACCGCGTTCCAAGTGACCGGGCATCTAGAAAGGTCAACGGTTATTTGGTGAATTTTGACATTACTTCAATTTGTGTAATAGGTTCACTTCACAAAGATATTTTAAGAAGGTAGATTAAGATAGACTAGGAAACGCTCAGTTGGACGCGTTGATAAGTGAGCACGTGTTATAGCTAGACCACATTGCACATTTTTAAAAATTTAAAAATTTGCGACGTTCGCTGTCCACGGGGCCATGTTTCCGATATTATTTATTATTGCCAAGGTATTTGGGTAAATTTTTACTTTGTGGATAAAATCCACCACCATCTAGAGGACCTTGACATCATTTCCTTGGAAAAACTATTTAAACTCTTTGGTAACAAATAATACACTGCTTCCTCGATAGTATTTTGATTACTTCTAGGTGGCAGTGCTTAGTGGCCAGAATTCTCGTGCGACTTTTCGTTGCCAAGGTAACGTTTACTTTTGTTAAAATGTAATTTCCATCTACACTACTTATCTAGGGTTGCCAACCGTCCGGAATTTCTCCGGACAGTCCTGATTTTGATGCCTTTGTCCGGAAAGAGGAATTGCCTCATTCCGGACGGCACTTTGTCCGGAATTTGTGAAAAAGTCATATTTGTACTACATTTATTGAATTTAGAGTATATTGCAGTGATTAGTGTTTTTCTCTCTAAGTTGGTCATCAGTGGTTGGTAATTTGGAATAAAGTTAGTTTTTTATGTACCTTTCCGTAGTCTATCCAGCTAGTCGTGCTCGTGATGCCCTGTCCCTACTACCTCCACCTTTGTATTGTATGGCACTTTGCGAGGGCAGGCGTACTTGAACTCCGCGCAAGGCAACGTACTCAATCAGCACGGCGCGCAAGCAGAAACATGAGATTTCAATTAGTTAGTCTGTTGTTTACGACGTGCCACGTGTCGCACTAACTACATGACGATTTTCCTTGTTTTCTGTCGGATTGTGCATCGTGGATGGAACTGGTAGCAATTCGCCTCCCAAAACGAATAATTAAACTTGAATATATCCAAGCATGAATCTTTAATTACGTATCCGGCTGTTTTGAGTTAAAGGGCCAAAAAATTGCTCGGCGTGGGCTCGCCAGACCCTGTGTACCCACTAAAATTCGAGCTTTGTCGGAATTCTAGTGACCAAGTTGGACCTATAATTATCGGATCAAATGAAATTAACATGTTGCCGTTCAAATGAAAAAAAACTTTCGATTAACTTTAATGTAACTTGTAACTTTCGAACGATTTGCACAAAACTAATGGCTTCATCCAATCGAAGGTGCAAAATGGTCCAAAATTTCAACTCGATCCGAGCCTCGTGCGCTATCATGACAAAAGCTGCGCGACTTCCGTTGCTGGTAACGCTGTATGGGCCTAAGTAATTTCATCTACACTACTTTTTCGGATCAATAAATTAACATATTCGTGACCGACGACAATCTAATGATTGGCAAACTAAGATTTGTCGCCGTTTAGTTTGAAAAAAAAACTTTCGATTAACTTTAATGTAACTTTTTAACTTTTGGAACGATTTTGCCACAAAACTAATGGCATTCAATTGAGAACGAAGCTTGCGGATGGTCAAAATTTCAACTCGATCCGAGCCTCCGTTCGAACGTTATGGCGAGACATACAAACAAAAACAAAAAAACAAAACAAAACCAGTGACTATTTTTTTCCAGCAGAGTCAAATGGAAACGCTTGCTTAAAAACTTGCAAATGAGATATAGGCCTATAAAGTTGCCAGCTGTTTTATAAAAACTCGGTCAAAATTACTACGTGTGACGAAACGTGTGGGAGAAAGCAGAATGGGCTTGTAGGGTGGTAAATGAGGGTAAGGTATACAAGGTGTAGGGGAGAGTACTTGGGATACCGGGAGTGGGGGGGATAAGCCTAGGATGCGAGAGTACAGTAGCAATACCGGAGAAGTCTCGGTCAGGTCTGAGGTTTCGTACTCAGGTGGACGAGTGATCGTAGGGTTCTAATAGTTAAGATGGCACCGAGGAATGGATGGTAAGATTTTGTTGCTTAACGTCTCAGACGAGTCTCGAGACGATGGGTGTGATAAGACAATTACAAAACACCCATGCCTTGAGCGGGATTCGAACCCACGTCCTCGTAGAGCCATACGCTTCGCACCAGCGCGCTAACTGATGAATGGAGTTTTGGGATAATGTGAAGACAACCGGGTGTGAGGGCATGACGGGCTAGATTATCAGGGACTGCAAGGTGTGAATGGGTAAGAACGGAAGCACAATAGTCACTGGAAGATGGGGATTGAATTACCTACATGTTTGAGAATTGTTTCAAGATATTTTCAGATCTTTTAGAAAGATTTGTGCTGAATGTACAAAAAGGAGGTAGTGTGTACTACAATACATAGAAGAGCAAGACAGTTAAAAAATTCAAGAGGAAATGTAAAGGCATACAGACCGAGGTTAATGCTAACTGTTAGGGAATTGATTTGACTGATTTTTATTGCCCAACGTCTATTAGAACAATATTGCTATTCGAGACTCTAAACACAATTGAGGTTATAGATGACAAAGGATAACTACAAAAGAACTAGGCCTTACGCAGGATTCGAACCCACGTCCTCGTAGTGCCACGCTTCGGAACAGTGCCCTAATCGAACGGCCTAACTGCTACGGATCTGAGTAATTGAACTTTGCTTAGTACGTACTACACTACACAGAACAAAATAAAATAAATTATGATTATTATTTGGGTTTGCTAAATTTTGTGACTGTGAAATGCCCTTGCTTACAATTTGAAGATGAAGATTTTTGTAGCTTAAGGTCTCTCTCTATTATTGCAATTTTGCTATTTGAGACATTGAGTGATGATAGATGAGGGAACCAGTGCATAAGGCACAGGTTTTTATTGGATGTGGGATTCGAACCCACGTGTCGTACACTAGGGGTACAGACCTGCGCCCAGATCGTATGAGCCACCGTGGACGGCTGAGCGTAGCAGGAAGGTGCAACTAAGGGAAGAGATTGACAAAGCCTGGATGGACAGGAAGAAGTGGAGACACCCAGCCTGGCTAGCAAGCTCTACTAGTCTAGCTCAAGCTACTGACCTACTCGTGTTGGAACCGGGTGTTCATCATTACGTCTATAGAATCTAGCCATCGTTGAAGATGAACAATAACACAAGATCCATTTCTAATGCTCACAACAAAGAGTGTTGTATAGGGAACCCAACAGCTGACCTGGCTGGCGACTTCATGATTCTTGTAGAGATAGGTAGATACAAACATATACTACACAGCAAGAAGAACATCAAACTGTTTCGTGTTGTTTCTATCTATCTCTACAAGAACTCTGCAGTCGCTAACCAGGTAAGTTGTTGGGTTCCCTATACAAAACCCTTCTTTGTAAGCATTAACCGAGCCGTTCGGCCACGCCAATAAAAAATCCGTTCCTAGCGAGATTCAAACCAATTAAGATCTGTACTGCGGTCTACCTACTACTTCATCTGCAGGTTGTTTTAAAAGTATCTCGTAACTTAACCCATCTGCACCCGTAAGCGGACTAGTCCGCGAATCATAGCCTGGCCACGGAAGCCATAAGCGGACTGGTCCCATTTACGCGCGCTTCCATTCAAACTGCAGTAGTATCAGCTCCTATATGCCAATTGTTGTACTTTTTGTTGCATTTCCCACGTCAAACATTTAGTGACATCTAGTTGTGTTCTTTGGTACTCTAACGGCAAAAACTTGAAGCTACAATCGACTTTTTTATCGAAGTGAGACTTACGCGCCTGTCTACTGTCAATAATGGCAGATTTGGATCAACCAAAGCGTCGTTCTCGGCAAAAACAATCCTAAATAGTCAATTTTTTAATGTTTTTGGATCAGATTTCAGTGATAGTGAAGGTTGTGATTTTAATCGTATGTGTAGACCCGGTGCAGATATAGGCCTAGTAAGTGAAAGTGACAGCGAAGAAGAAATGTGCGTTGTGTGCGTGGGAGTAACATTGAGGTTAGGAATGGGCGTGATCACGATCGCGAGGGTCGTACTCGTAGCCCTACAAATTCGTGTATTGTTAGATGTGAACAGGCCTAGGCCTAGAAATAATGCTACGGTAATAATAAGTGATAGTGACAGTGATGATGTTGATTACGTTGTTCTTACTGTACTACGCTGCAACTTCGATGTGCAGAGGGCAAAAGTGCGCGGTTTCCGTGGGCGCGCTAGCATTCTGGGGCGCTGGTGCAGATGGGTTAACATGTATCAATTCATGGCTTAAAAATTTATACAGTGAACCCTTTTTTGTACCAACTCTGAATGAATAACTATTAAATTTACTTTATGATTCAAACCGTTGATGGTTTATTTTTACATCATATTTAGCATCCATTCTAGTTGGCATAAAAAGGGGTTTACTGTACGCCTACTACAATTGAAAATATAAGCGTAGATAATTTTGAAATCAGCTTACCGTAGCGATCTGCTCGGACGCTGCTCGTGCGGAACAGCCTAGGAACGGAACGGACATCTGTCTTGCGGTGGGCAGAAAAGACAGGAGATGAACATGCTTGGAGGGCGGTGCTTCGTCCAGTGACCAGTGTCGTACGCCAGCTAGAAAGAAGAAGACGTCTAATTAACAACTTTTATATATTAATCAAACTGCTTAAAATGATTGCTGCTACTTTTAAATTATGAGGGGACCAAATTATTTTGTAAATCTGTTAATCTGACATGTGATGTGAAAGGTAGTACAATTAATTGTTGAAACTTCAATACTGAATTCAAACTTAATAGCTCTTGCCTCTTAGATGTCAACTTTGAACATTGAAATCAGTAAGACGAGGTCTTGGGTTTTAATTTTCCGCAAACTCTACAAGGTTTAACCAAGAACACCTGATATCTCATCTTTACCCTAAACATTGCAACTTAAAATTAAATTTCATCCAGGAATAGAACCAGCAGTGTGTGGAATCATTTCAAAATAAACAATATAATAATATAGGAGTAAATAAAATAATTATCTTACCTCATCTATTTGACGGTGGCATCTCCTTCAATGACGACATTTCAGCGAAGAAGTCTTGAGCCAGGCTGGACAACTGAGATGTTGATTGCAGAGTTGTACGAGATAACTTGGTACAGACGACCTTCCTTGGTAGAGACGAAGTACGAGCGAGTGTAGCATCTTAAACAGGTGTGCCATAACTAGAAAAAATAAAATAAAAATTGATTTAATGTTTGTAAGGTAGGAGACATTATTATGCAGTTAAGCATAAAGGGAGTTTAAATTAAATAAAAGTACAAAAGAAAATAAGCTTTTTCCATATTTATATCGGGTTAAATATTCAATCAATTGCCAATGTACTGAAACTAGGGCCTATCACGTTTAAATTAAAATGAATTCATCACTCTTAGTACGAATCAATAGGTTGGTGCAGTGTGCAGTTAGTGACGTGGCAAGTTATTACGTTTTATCATAGCCTATAAGTAGGGCCTACTAGGCCTACTAAAAAAAAAATCAAAATAATAATTAACGTTAAAATAAAATAATTATTAATTCCAAATAAAGTTTGAATACGGTACATACGAGAGTAAGCGCGGAACCACAGAATAAATCCTTGGCAATCACAGTTGTCAAACTTGGGGAAGTTTGTTCCATGTAACGTTTTGAAACTTCAGTTCACACAAGAAACAATTTTGTTTTAGTAAACAATCAAAATAATCAACTTTAGTTCACTTCCAACAATACAGTTTGTTTACCGGGTACTGAAAGCAATGTTCGTATTTATTCCGATAAAATTAACAAAGAGCAACACATTAAAATGCCCTGCCTCATTTTATTTTTAACAATTTAAAACCACATGATAAAAACTGTTGCAGGAAGAATGGTAGGTAAGTTCAGAATTCCAAGTTTCACTAGTAATTTAAATGATCTAGGCATATTACTTAATTTCAAAAAAATTAAGAAGTGAGAGAGTTAAAAAATATTTTTAGTTTGAAGCTAATGTTTGTATGAA
Source organism: Sweltsa coloradensis (assembly GCA_024449915.1). Taxonomy (NCBI): domain Eukaryota; kingdom Metazoa; phylum Arthropoda; class Insecta; order Plecoptera; family Chloroperlidae; genus Sweltsa; species Sweltsa coloradensis. The sequence continues at coordinate 182,280 of JAMZAV010001225.1, forward strand.
CCATAAAATAAATGCATCCATTTCAAAAGTTCATTCCCCAAGTTTGACGATCATCAAGTGCGGTTTTAAGTTTGCTATAAAGAAAGTTTTAAAAAATATGTCCCTCACCAGAGAAGTAGATCGCTGGCAACGCTGACGTGTCGGCACAGAAGCTGGAGTTCGGCAACTCGGTTCACAGGGTGGTTCGAGACGACGTTCGATCTTCGGAACGCAGCGAGTTTCAAGTAGAAGACGTCACCGCCAAACAGTTTGGACTGCTAGAAAATTAAAAAATAAGAAAGTGTTATCACCATTGTCATAAGAGGTGTTGTATTATCAGAGTCCTTGCCTATAACAGGCCTGTTAGCTATAAAATATTAACAATATAATTATAAAATATAAGCAACAATGAAAAAATTTAAAAAAGAAAAGCATAATTGTGCAATGTTAAATTTATAATTATTTATTTTAAGTTTGTTTTGATGTCATTAAATTTTATTATAATACCGTACGTTGTGTAACAACCCATTAATTTGAAGAGCATAAACGCGGAAAGTTAAACGCCACCAATAAACAATTCCTCTAGCGAGTCACAAACCATGAGACTTTAGAGCACAATATGCTGGTTGGGCTTAATGTAGGCTCCGTTCTGTATCCTACATTGAGTGTCAAGTTGGAATAGATTCACTTACCAGAGCACTTTCCGGAAACTCTTGAAATGCTGGCTTGTCGGCGTAGAAGCGTTGAGCCAAGCCGGTCTCTGCGACCCGATGCAGACGACCTTCCTTCATGGAGACGAGCGAGGGACGCTAGCTCTGGGCAGGGAGCGTGGCTTTCAAAAATAAAAATACACCACATTCTTTGTTTCATGAATTTATTCAAGTATTTGTGGGGGGGGGGGGGGGCATTTGGGACATCTTGGAAAAACTATAAATGTTACCTCAGGGAAACATATAGGCCTAGAAATTTAAAAAATTTTAATTTAAACACAATCAGTGTTTTTGGCCTGGGCCCCTGCAAAATGAACTGAGACTGAAAGACTGATGGGATAAGAGATCATAGATTTATGATGACTTTCCCTCTCTCCTAAGTCACTGTTTAAAAAAAACCACATTAAAAAACATTAAAAGAAAAACTAACTGGGGAATGCCTTGGAATCGAACCCAAGACATTGTGCATTGGAAGCAGAACTAGCCCTAGTACAATTACAAAGAAAGTGTAGGAAAATTGAAAAAAACAGTCATTCATAATTATTCAACTTTGTACATAACCTCATTATTCAAGTGTCAACTATTATCCAAGATAATAAATTTATGAGGCCGAAATTTGAATTTATGTGCAAAAAAAATTTTGCAATTTTTATAGAAAAGTAAGCTCCCTGACTGTCGAGGGTGTTTGTGACGCTGTGGATGCGTCCGCTGATCACCTGAAGTTTTCCGCCATTTTGTTTTGACGTCACCATCAGCTAAATGAGGGTTTGAGGCGAGCGAGGTGCCCCTCCCCCCCCCCCCTTGGGGCCCCAGGCTGACTGTGGGGGCCAGTTCCCTTGGCGCGGGTAAGAAAAGGGAAAACCTGTTTGGATGTTTTGAGAACCACGAACAAAACAGAACTTTGGCTCGGAAGAAAAACAAGCACAAAAAACGGGGGTTTATTTTTGCAGTTGGTATGGACCAACTTTTTAACATTTGCGTTTTTGGGGAAAAAAGTGGGTTAGGGGGGGGGGGGGGGGCTGGGGAAGCGCTATTTTTTTACAATTTTTACATTGAAAAAGGGTTTTTTAGCAAAAACCCGTTTTTAAAGCCCTAGTTTTTGATTAATGCAATTATCGTCGAAAAAGTTTCCCCGATTTGGGGTTCAAACCCCAAGAACCTCAGTCTAACGGGGCCATATCTCCCCAAGGGGCAAACCCGGGACCACCACAGCACAAATTTTTAAATTGTTTATTTGTTGTGACTTTTTGGTTTTTTTGACTTTCCATGACAAAAATCCAACGAAGACTGCAATGGACGTAAATTTTGGGAAGATCCCAGGGTAAATCCCAACACATCTCTTTCCCATGAGTTGGGTATTATTTCTGTTGGGATTTATGTCATGGAAGTCAACAGCCCACAAAAAAATCCCAATGGGGAAAAGGGTTTTGTTCTGTGGCCCCGGTAGCTCAATTGGTAGAGCTAGGGGCCTTAAAACCGGAGGTTTTTGGGATCGAACCCCAGTCGGGCAAAAAAATTTCCCAAAAATTAACTAAAATCAAAAATATTTATTATTATTAAAACATACGCGCTCCGCCCTCCCCCCCCCCCCCCCAAATTTCAAATGCCAAAAAGGAGGGGGGGGGGGGGGGGGGGCTCTCAGGAGGACAAAAATTTTTTTAAAAATTTTCTTCCCCAATTAATTTTGGATTCTGGTGGGAAGGTTTTCCCAGAAAAAAAGTTGCCATTTTAAATACGGGGGTTTCTGGAAAACGGGAATTAAAAATTTTTGTCATACCGGTGTTTGAGTAAAATGGCGGATGAAGGCAGGCTCTTTTGGGGTCCGCGTGAATGCTCAACAATCGGGGACTTGTAATGCACGGGCAACCCCCCCCGCCCCCTTCACACCCTCCACAACTAGACCGGGGATAACACGGGTTTATTCAGAATGAACTTGATTTCCCCGGGGTTAACTAGGCTTCGGGGTTGCTAAAAAAATTTGGGGCCCCAAAATTTTTCCAAACAACAAATTTTTATTTTTCACCTGAAAAAGGGTAGTTGGAAAACATCAAAAAAAAAGAATCATGGGGGTACCTTCAAATGCAAAAAAAAATTAAAGTATTCCCGGGGGAAAATTTTGAATTTAAAAAAACGCCAGTAAATAATTTAAGGGAAAGCCTTATAAAAAAGATAGGGGTAAATTTGGGGAGAGATAAGGTAGGGTGGTACGGAAGAAAAAAATCCCCACAAACAAAAAATGCTGGTTTTCCACGTTTGGGGGGGGGGTTTCAAAAAACTCCACTGCCCAGAAAATATTTTAGATAAAAACAAAAAATAATTCTAGTTTTTTACGAAATATGAATATTACGGAAAGGAAGTAAATTCCCGTGGGTGAATTTTTGTAGAGGATATACCCGGGATAATTTAAATTTGGGTTAAAAATAAAGGGTCACAGAAAAAAGTAAAATTGAATGGAGGGGAACCCCCCCCCCAAGCGAGGCTTTCCACGCCAATCTAGGTTTGGTTGGGAGGAAAAAAAATTTTGAATTGGGAAAATTAACGCCAGTCCAAGGGTTTTTTTGTCCCCAGAACAATTTGGTGGGGGAAAAAGAAAACTATGGGGTAGGATGGATAAAATAATCAAACCTTCGGGAAAAATGCAATTGGGGGGGCACGTTTTCAAAATCTAACGATTTTTAACGAACCGGGGGACAAAAATTCCCCCCATTATTAAGAAAATTAAAATTTTACTTTTTTTTGACATGAAATTGAACAGAAAGTAAAATTTCCCAAAAAATTTAAAATTTTTTGGAGGATATAGCGTAATAATAAGTGGGTAAATTCAATGGATGCCGCAGATAAAGTATGATAGAAATGTAGGCAACGAAACGAGACTAACCTTGGCAGTGTAGATTGCAGCCCGGACCGGCGTGGAGCTGCCTGCTTTTAAAAACTGGTTTACGACTGATACCGGGGGAAAAACACTGCACAAACGCGCTCAAAGTTTATCCACCGTGGCGCAATGATAACTGCGATTCTATAAAAATTATCAAGACACCTGGAATTTTTTATGTAATTAAAGTAAAACGTGGAATTATTTCGGGGTTTCGAAATAAAATAGCAAATTTTTTTCGTGTAAATTGCCTAGAGTTTTTCTTTTTTTTTAAAAGGAAATACGTGAGAATGGGGCATGTTTTGATGAGGAAATGCCGTCAAACTTCGTGGAGTATTTTTGTTCGGGAGCTCCGAGCCGGGTTGAAAATTCGTGCAAAGGGCCGACCAACCCGGGGGGCCCAAGGGCGGATACAAGGGGGGGGGGGGCAGTGGTGTAGGAAGGAACCGGGGGGGGGGGCAATGTCCCCCCAAGTTTGTCCAGGGGGCATTGCAAAATTCCCTTTAAATGGTTTTTTAAAAAAGTTTTTTTTTTTCAAATTGTTTGGGTGAAATTTTTGGGTCAAAGAGTGGCCCAGAAATGTTTTTGAGATTCGCGGTTTGACTAGCAAACATTTTTAAAGGAAAACCTTATAGAAAAAATTAAAAAAAAGATAACTCACAAAAATTGTTTCCCTTGACCGACAAATCCCCATGTTTACCCAATTTTCGTTTTTTCAGTTTTTTACTTCAACGTAAACATTTTTAGTTTATCAACAAGAGGTGGAAAACCAAGGGCGAGATACTTGGGCCCCTTCATGTGGAAATAAAAAGAAATACAAAATAATATAAATTTTCTAACTTGGGGTAAAAAAAACATTTTTTAATGTTTTAAAAAACCAAGCCAGCATTTTATTTTCAAAAATTTACCAAAATTCTAGTGGGGCATTTTTCAAAAACATTTTTTTGAGGCTTTAAAACCCAGATTTTTTTTGAAAAAAATATTTTTTTGAAAATTGCAGCAATGAAACACCCTCCCCCTAAAACATGAAAAGTTTTTGATTAGATGTCACGCCCACAAAATGCTTTTAGAAACGTACCCTACCCCGCGGGGACCTGGGGGAAACCCCCAACGCAAAATTGATCCCCCGGGCCCGATGAAAAACCAGCAGGATCAAGATCCCCGCACTGATCGCTAGAGATTCGTACCCCTAAAAAACCCGG
>JAMZAV010001226.1:0-189558 GCA_024449915.1 Sweltsa coloradensis
AACATGAAATAATACATAATTTCCACAGAATGTAAACTTCCTTTACAAAATTATTTTTGAGACTCTGGAAACTTCGATAATTTGTGTCATCATATTTGATTTACGCTCATTCTTGACATTTCCAAAATGAAAATTTCTATTTCCCTTTAAATTGAATTCGCGTCACATTTTTCCTATGGAAACAGACGGCGTGAACTCGAGATGACTATGCGTCGTTACTTCCAATATGTCAGCGTAGAATTGCAATCGTGTTTCGTTGAGAATCTTTACTTGTGTTTTTTATGTAAGAGTTTCTTAATCGAGTTTATGTTATGATGCATAATGTATAACAATATTGCCACTGGTTCTGGAATGACACAAGTTGCTTTCACAGACACATTTTCCAATGAATTTCGTGAATATTTAAAAATAAAAGATAAAAGTGATAATCATTATTACGGTAAGTGTATTTCGATTTCATATATTGTAAATCAACTAAGCGAGTTTAAAAGCTGCTGACTTTTAATAGATTAATTGAAATTTTTTTACGCAAATTAAACAAAAACGAGACAAATATGCATAAAACGCTGAGGTTTAGTTGGATTTTAGAGATTTAAGACCAAGTTTTCTACCAAGTCATCATCATATACATAATTTATTTTTGAATTTACAACACTTATAACTTTTACAATTTAAAATTCCCAACCAGCTGTTTCTCACTTTACATGGTAGTAGATCTCTGTAGTTAAAAACAGTAGCACATTAATTGGCATTGCATTTCGATTAGACAATGGTAGTAGTTATAGTTAAATTATTTACAGTAAATTAACACTTAAACAGCCTGCTTTGTAAATCAGTTTTTTCAGTGCGTGACTTGGCACCCCCACTTTGGCGCTCTAATTCTGTTCACTAGTTCAGACTTTGTAGTGCTCAATTAGTGCTGTTTCTTACGCACTAATCGGGCCCAGATTAGTGCACGGTTAGTTTAGGAATGAATTACTAATTAGTGTTGGGGGTGCCACTTCACGCTGCAACCCCCACATTCGACCACTAATTTCTAACGTGTTCCTCGAATTCGTCTTAATTAGTGCTTTCATCCCACCGAATTCCCATAATTAGTGCACTTTCCGGTTTGGTTCCTCTGCGACGTGGCGTCTGTTGGGGTGCGCACCCCCACTTTGTTTTTCAAATTTTCTTTTTCCAGATATTTGTGCTTACTTATGCTTTCTATACATCCCCCTATCCACAATTTAGTGTCACTTCCGGTTTGGTCCCTGCGACGTGCGGCGTCTGTTGTGTGCAGCACCCCGGCACTTTGTTTTTTTTCAACAAATAATTTTACAGATATTTAGTAGCTTAATTAGTGGTTCGATCTCAACGAAATCCCATACTTTATGCACTTCCGGTTTGGTTTCCTGCGGTCGCGGCGTCCTGTTGGGGTGCAGCACCCCCACATTGTTTTTTGTCCAATTTTTCATTTATACAGATATTTAGTGTTCAATTCGTGCTCTTTCGATCCGACTGTTCCGCATAATTAGTGGGCACTTCCGGTTTGGTTCTTGCGGCGAGTCGTCTGTTGGGGGTGCAGCAACCCCTACTGTTGTTTTTTCAAAAAAAATAACATATTAAGTGCTCATTAGTGCTCTCGGTCCCAACGTTTCAACTAATTGGTGTCACTTCCGGTTGTGGTCCACAGCGACTCGAACTTCCCTGTTTGTTTTTCCTCCCAACACAGTTTTCTTTTTGTAGGATTGCTCTGTATCCCAATGACAGCCAAGTCTCATGACGTCTTTGCACCAAATGTAAACTTTACTTTTGACTACTATTGCAATTCATTTTAAACTATTTTTGACGGTGAGCGTAAAGCGGAACGTAAGTCTTTCCTAACGCTATACTCGATCGGTCCTTGGCCTTAGCATTGTCTGTTAATGTCTGTCTGTCTGTTTTGTCCCGGCGCATACTGGCCGAACGGCCAAATAGATTGAGCTAGAATTTTAAACGAGACATCCGTGAAGAGGTACCTTAGCTGCTAACAAATGAGCACAATCTTCGATTTTAAAAAAACTAAACAAAAATTAATAAACTGTAATAGGCAAAGATTGGAGAATTTTTTTTTTAACGACTATGTGTTTCAGCTTTTGAAGAAATCACTGTCTCTTAGATGTTACTCGTTTTCGAATGGAGGCAGTGAAAAAATATTTAATAGCCGTTATGCGGTGACCAAAGAGTATCGAAAATTTGCACGCTCAAGGTTCCCAATTCCGCTGGGGATTGAGTAAACCTTGCCTCTTTACTCGTATTTCGTACTGCTATGTTTTACATTGTATTGTCACGTGTGTAGCTTGACTGCGTTATATGCATTTCAAACGTTTTATCATTTTTTTACTAAAATCCAGGAATATAAAAATCTTTTACAACAATTAGGGGATTGAACGCAGGTCCCTCCCACATTTCCGAGAATACTAATCGTTTTCCTACGTGTTGACGACCATTGTGAGGCATTTGTTAAAAAGACCATCTTTCTGGTCGGTTCGAACGCAAACACGCGCGCAATACCCAACTGTTGGCAATGCATGATTTAGATAACTTTAAATACTCATATATTGCCCACTATAACCACTTATCTGTAATTTGTCATTTGCTGTCTTTTTTGTCTCAATTATTTTTTTGATCTAGCATTCTGATTACTATCACCCTAAGTAAATGTTTTTCAATAACATAACTACAACCTATTACAAAAATGGTATATTATTTAAAAACGGTGGTGGGTGGAACTCAAATACAGCATAATCCTCGTCGTGAGTTCCGGAATTGGCAACCAAATCTCATCTACATCTTGTTTATGCGTTAGTGTAATATTGGCGCATTATGGCCATTTTCGTTTGACGTACCCATAAATCCTATCCTTTATATACGTAATATTATCATTTGAACTCCCCGGAATAACTTGATGCGAGCTCTGCCGATCGTTTCGGGGACCCTTTCTCCCTTGCCTTGACCACCACCCCAAAGACCGACGAGGGGGGAAGGGGGGAAAAAAAAAACCAGACTAAACACATGATGATCAAAAACGATGACAACCATGGCATGAGAACCCCCTCTTTCCTCCCCTACTCGTAGCGTTCTGACCATGCATGGGATTTAATTCCACTAGGCTAGGCTAGAGTGTCACATTAGGACCAAACTGTTAGCCTTAGTTAAGGGTAGGAAAAGAATGTTACCAGTACTCAAACACTGGCTCCCTCACTACGTCTAAAAACGACTTTTGGCGTTTCCCTAGTAATGTACCACACATTGATACATAAAAAACGCATTACTAAGATCTATGTTTATGTCCACTTAAACTGAATAACTGAATACTGTTCATGTGCTGTCATATGTGATGAAGATGGAGAGTTGTTTGAATTAATTTTAATATTTTGTTGCTATACAAAAGTATTGAATACATCAAAACAAGAAAACCATCAAATACCATTACGTGTACGTTTGTGTCTACCATGGAAGTATTAAAAAGCTATTAATAAATATAATTAATACTACTTTAAGGCCACCAGCCATCAGAGTTTTTGAAAAAAAACTTTTTTAGGGTATTTATTTATGTGATATTCTATAAATTATTTTTTATTAAAAAAAAACTTTTTTGTATCAAACACACAAAATACGATAGTTTGAATGCACTAACTGTAAGTTGTTGGAACTTGAAGTTGATTTCTCAGAATTTTATTTTTAACACAAGGTACATTTTTCTTCAGGAACAGATGCAAATGTCCTGAAATTAGTCATTAGATTATTGAGTTTTCAAAATTTGCCCTTTCAATAATACGGTTTTTGTATTACTCTAACTAGAATAATCCAACAAGTGTTTCTATCATTGTTTTAATCACTAAAAACACAGTGTTAATTAAACGCAATTAAATATAGTTTCCAGCTACAGACTCTGTATGAAAAGGGAAAAGTGTAAAGGATTAAATTCTGCAGCTAGAAATAATAGAGATCTAGCTTGTATGGTATTTTTTAAAAAATGTGCCGTAGTAATTATATTGAACATGCGTAGGATACAAACTGCCGTGTCCCCCCATTACCACTCCTTCAGACCATAATTCGTAATAACTTAATTCAACTCAGGAGGTGACTTCCTGACTTGGGTATACTATATTAAAAAAGAAAAAAAAGGCGATTCGTGCATTTTGAATATACCAGAAACCAAGAAAAGTGTTTCAACTTTATGATTTTTGTGAAGGGGACACAGAGGAGAAATCTAAGAAAGGTTGTGTTTCAAATTTACATCACTCACAATGCTTACACAAAGTGGGGGTGCTGCACCCCCAACGACCCGCGTCGCAGGGACACCAAACCAGATGCACTAATATGGCGTTTGTGGGAATCGAAAGCACTAATTAAGCACTAAAATCCTGTAAAAGAAAATTTTGAAACACATGTGGGGTGATGCAACCCCAACAGACGCCGCGCCGCGAGGACTCAAACCGGAGTGCACTATTATAGGATGCGGTGGGCTCGAAAGCACTAATAAGGCACTAAATAGCTCTAAAAAAAAATTTTGAAAAAACAAAGTGTGGTGCTGCACCCCAACGACACCGCGCCGCAGGACCAACACGGAAGTGCACTAATTGTGGGTATTCGGTGGATCGAACAGCACTAATTAGCACTATATCTATAAATAAATTTTGAAAAAACACAGTGGGGTTGCTGCCCCCAACAGACTCCGCTTCGCAGGGTCCAAACCGGAAGGCACTATTAATGGATTCGTGTGTCGAAAGCCTAAATTAGCACTAAAATTCTGTTAAGAAATTTTTGAAAAAAACAAAGTGGGGGGTGTCTCACCCCCAACAGACGCCGCGCCGCCGGACCAACCGGAAGTGCACTAATTGTTTGGGATCGTGGATCGAAAGAACTATTAAGCACTAAATATTTGTAAAAAACTTTAAAAAAAAAAAAGTGGGGTGCGCACACCTCAACATACGTCGCGTCGCAGGGACCAAACCGGAGTGCACTCATTATGGGTTTTCGGTGGGTCGAAGCACTAATTAAGCACTAATTCTGGGACATGTGAATAAATTAGTGCTCGAAGTGGGGAGCAGCGTGAAGTTGGCACCCCATCCACTATTATGTAATTCATTCCTACCTAACCGTGCACTAATTCTGGGGCCGATTGCGTTAGAAAGCACTAATTGAGCCTAATAGCTGACCTAGTGGACTAATTGTGCGCAAGTGGGGTGCCCAGTCACGCACCTCGGTCCATCCTCCCGTGGTTCTAGGTACAGGCTTGGTCCATGACCCTCCCGGGGTCTAGGTTTGGGCTGGTCCCATGCCGCCCGGGGTCTAGTCAGCCTATCCATTGCCTCCCTGGGTCTTCAGGCCGGGCTGGTGCATGCCTCCGGGGGCGTTGTCTGGGTTCGGGCTGGTCCGCTACCTCCCGTGATCTAGGTCCGACCAGGTTCATGCCCCCGTGGTCCTAGGCCGGGCTAGTTTTTTTCTCCCTGGTGTAGGTCCCGGCTGGTCCATACATTTCGTGGGCGAGGTCAGGCTGTCCATGCTTCCTGTGGTCTAGGTCCGGGCCTGGTCAATGTTTCGCGAGATCTAGGTTCGGGCTAGTCCATGCCTACCGTGGTCTAGGTTCGGGCTAGTCCATGCATCCCGTGGTCTAATCCGGGTTGGTCCATACCTCCCGTGGTCTTAGTCCGGGCTAGTTCATACCTCCCGTGGTGTAAGTCTAGGCTGGTTCATACCTTCCCGTGGTCTGGTCCGTGGTTCCATGCCCTTCCGTGGTGGTAGGTTCGGGCTGTCCCTGCCTCCGTGTCTGAGTTCGTGCTATTCCTGCCTCCCGGGGTCTAGTCCGGCTATGTCATACCTCCCGTGTGTTGTGGGTTAGATTGTGTAAGTCTTAGGCTGGTCCATACCTCCCGTGGTCTGAGTCCGTGCTGTGCCATGCCTCCCGTGGTCTGGGTCCGGGCTGGTTCATGCCTTCCGTGGTCTAAGTCCGGGCTGGTCCATACCTCACGTGGTGTAAGTCTTAGGCTGGTCCATACCTCCGTGGTCTGGATCTGTGCTATCCCATGCCTCCCGTGTTGTAGGTTCGGGCTGTTCCATGCTCCCGTATCTGAGTCCGTGCTGTTCCATGCTCCCGTGGTGTAGGTTCGGGCTGTTCCATGCCTCCCGTGGTCTAGTCCGTACTGTTTTTCCATGCTCCCGTGGTGTAGGTTCGGGTTGGTCCATGCCTTCCGTGGTCTAGTCCGGGCCTGTTTCCATGGCTTCTCCTGGTCTAGGTCGGGCTGTTCTCATTCCTCCGTGGTCTAGGTCCGGGCTGGGTCAAGGGCGCCCGTTGTCTGGTCCAGGGCTGTCCATGCGCTCTCGTAGTGGTGGGTCCGGGCTTGGTCCCTGTCTGCTGCTCTTACGGACGGGTATGTCCATACATCCCACGGGTGTATCCGCTGGGGTGTGTGTGTGGGCTCGTAGCCCAGCAGTCCGCGTCTCTCTCTGTTGAAAGATCAAGCCCTCCGAACGGCCCCCATCCTTCTGCTGACCACGCTCGATGCTGCTTAACCTCCACGCCCGTACCTGTCTCCATCGTATCCATCTGGCTGCCGGCTGCTGACTAAAGCTGATGTAATTTTTTTTTCCACATATTTTACGTCCATTTCAAACCACAGGGGAACCCAGACCCCCTGTGACAACACTGGCACGTGTATGATGTTCATCATGCTTTTACTTTGCAAATATTTAGTGTACTATTGTTTTTTGATGTATGAGTAGTTCACATTTACTTTAACTATAACTTCTGCATCACCTCATCAAGCATTCCGTCACAGCAATTGCACGTTTGCATGCTCCACGCAAGAGTACAGGTTCGTCCCTGCCTGCAACTTTTTTATGTGTTTTTTTTTCTTAATATTGTTTTTTGTCCGCACGCCGTTATGTTTTACGTAATGTCCCACGTGCTTAAAGTATTTTACGTTTATTATTGTTGTATTGTATATTATTAAGTTCACATTTACCTTAACTATAACTTCTGCATCACTGATGTCAAGATGTCTGTCACAGCATATTAGCACTGTATTCGCATGCCACGCAAGATACAGTGTTCGTCCTGCCTGAACAATTTTTTTTGTGTTTTTTTTTAACATTGTTATGTTTTTTGTCACGCACGCCGTTACGTTTTCTTGTAATGTGACCAACGTGCTTATAGTATCTTATACGCAGTTTAATTGTTGCGTTGTATATTAGTTAGTTCCATTTACTTTAACTATACTTCCTGCAACAGAACGCCACTCAAGCGTCGTCACAGATATTAGCACTGTATTCGCATGCCACGCAAGAAGTACAGGGTTCGATCCGTGCCTGAACACTTTTTTACTGTTTTTTTTTACTATATTGTTTTTTGTCACGCACGCCTTTACGTTTTTTACTTAATGTGACCACGTGCTTATAGTATTGTTAGGCAGTTTATAATTGTTTGTATTGTATATTATTAAGTTTCACTTACTTTAACTATAACGTCTGCATCACTAATGTCAAGCTGGTCGTTACAGCTTATTGCACTGTATTCGCTTGCATGCCACGCCAGAGGTACAGGGGTTTCGATCCCTGCCTGAAACAATTTTTTTGTGAGGGGGTAGAATGTGTTTTTTTTTTTACTTAACTATTGTATTATTTTGTCAAGCACGCCGTTACGTTTTACTTATGTGACCACGTGCTTATAGTTCATTTTAGCAGTTTTATATTGTTGTATTGTATATTATTAGTTTTCACATTTACCTTTAACTATAACTTCTGCAGCCTTACATCAAGCACTCGTCACAGCAGATAACACTGTATTCGCATACCACGCAGGAGTTTACAGGGTTCGATCCCTGCCTGAACACTTTTTTATTTGTGTTTTTTTTACTTAATATTGTTTTTTTGTCACGCACGCCGTTACGTTTTACTAATGTGACCACGTGCTTATAGTATTTTAGCAGTTATCTTGGTGCGTTGTATAATAATTTAGTTTCACATTTACTTTTACTGTACTTCTGGCATCACTGAAGTCCAGCACTCGATCACAGCATATTACCTGTATTCGCAAATCCACGCAAGAGTACATGGTTCGAACACTGCCGAACCACCCTTGTTTTTTTTTTTGTGTTTTTTTAAATTAATATTGTACATTTTTTGTCACTCCACGCCGTTACGTTTTACTTAAATGTGACCCACGTGCTTTTTAGTATTTATGTTAGCAATTACATTGTTGTATTTATATATAATACGTTCACATTAACTTTACCTCTAACTTTGCATCACCTACCTCAAGCGTCGCCACAGCATATTAGCACGTATTTGCATGCCACGCAAGAGTACTGGGTTCGATCCTTCTGAACACTATTTTATTTGGTGTTTTTTTTTCTTAATACTTGTATTTTTATCAACGCACCCGTTATGTTTTTTACTGAGTAATGTGACGCACGTGCTTATAGTATTTTAAACAGTTTATATTTGTGTATTGTATATTTATTTGTTCACATTTCCTTTACCTAATACCTTCTGCATATCCATTTACATCAAGCAGTCGTACAGCATATATGGCAAGTATTTGCATGCACGCAAGAGTACAGGTTCGATCCCTGCCTGAACACCTTTTTATTTGTGTTTTTTTTTACTTAATATTGTATTTTGTGTCCACGCACGCCCTTATGTTTTACTTACTGTGACCACGTGCTTAAAGTATTTTAGCAGTTTACATTGGTTGCGTTGTATCATACTTTAGTTCACATTACTTTAACTGAACTTCTGCATCACTGAAGGTCAAGCACTCGTCCACAGCATATTAGCACTGTATTCCGCATGGCCACGCACGATTACAGTGATTCGATCCCTGCCTGAACACCTTTTTTTTGTGTTTTTTTTTTTACTTAATATTGTATTTTTGTCACTCACGCCGTTACGTTTTACTTATATACCACGTGCTTATAGTATTTTTTAGCAGTTTATATTTTTGTATTATATATTATTTCGTTTCACATTTACCTTATACTAAACTTCTCATCACTGATGTCAAGCTGTCGTTACAGCATATTAGTCACTGTAATTTTGCATGCCTACGAAAGAAGTACTGGTTCGATCCCCTGCCTGAACACTTTTTTTAATTGTGTTTTTTTTTTAACTTAATTAGTGTATTCTTTTGTCACGCACTGCCGTTACGTGTATTTACTTCAAATAGTATGACCACCGTGGCTGATAGTATTTTAGCAATTAACACATTGTTGTATTGTACACTATTCATTTAATTCACATTTTACTTTACCTATAACTTCTGCATCACTGATGTCAAGCACTCGTCACACATATTATCACTGTATTCGCATGCTCCGCAGAGTACAGTGTTTCGATCCCCTGCCTGAAAAATTTTTTTTTTTATGTTTTTTTTTTACTAATATTGTATTTTTGTCAAGCACGCCCGTGTTACGTTTTTTACTTAATTGACCACGTGCTTATAGTATTTTAGCAGTTTATATTGTTGTTCTTGTATATTATTCGTTCACATTTACTTTAACTATAACTTCTGCAGCAACTTACATCAAGCACTCGTCACAGGCATTACACTCTATTCGCCTGCCACGCATGAGTAAAGGGTTCGATCCCTGCCTGAACAATTTTTTTATTTGTGTTTTTTTTACTTAATATATTTTTTTTTGTCCACGCACGCCGTTACGTTTTAACTAGAATGGACCACGTGCTTATAGTATGTTAGCAGTTTCATACATTGGTGGCGTTGTTATATTTAAGTTCACATTTACTTTTCTTAACTTCTGCTCACCTGAGAGTCAAGCGACTCTCCACAGCATATTAGCACTGTAATTCGCATGCCTAGCTCAGAGTCAGGGTTTCGAACACTTGTGCCCAATAGTAAAAACACTTTTTTTTTGTGTTTTATTTAAAACTAATATTGTTTTTTGTCACTCACGCCGTTACGTTGTACTTAATGTGACCACGTGCGTTATAGTATTTAAGATTAGCAATTACATTGTTTTGTATTGTATATATAATACGTTCCACCAAAAATATTACTTTAACTATAACTTCTCATCACCTACATCAAGCAGTCGCCACAGCATATTACGCAACATGTTATTTGATGCCACGCAAGAAGTAGTGGGTTCGCTCCCTGTCTGAACACTAGTTTTATTTGTGTTTTTTTTTTTCTTATATTGTATTTTGATCACGCACAGAAAGTTATGTTTTACTTAATGTTGACCACGTGCTTATAGTATTTTAACAGTTTATATTGTTGTATTGTATATTATTTAGTCACATTTATCTTTACACTATAACTTCTGCATCATTACATCAAGCAGTCGTAACAGCCTATTACACCGTATGTGCATGCTCACGCAAGAGTAACAGGGTTCGATCCCTGCCTGAACACTTTTTTATTTGTGTTTTTTTTCTTAAGATTGTATTTTTGTCACGCACTGCCGTATGTTTTAACTTAATGTGAACCACGTGCTTAAAGTATTTTAGCAGTTTTTACATTGGTCGTTGTTATATAATTTAGTTCACATTTACTTTAACTGTAACTTCTTGCATCACTGTGCAAGTCAAGCACATCGTCACAGCATATTGCACTGTATTCGCATGCCACGCAAGTACAGGGTGTCGAAGCCTGCTGAACCATTTTTTTTGTTGTTTTTTTACTTACTATTGTATTTTTGTCACTCACGCCGTTACTTTTACTTGTTGGGGGGGGGGTGACCACTGCTTATATATTTTTTAGCAGTTTATATTGTTTGTATTATATATTATTTCGTTCACAAATTTACCTAACTATAACTTCTGCATCACGGATGTCACGCTGTCGTTACAGCATATTACCTGTATTTGCATGCTACGAACAGAGTACTGTGTTTCGATTTCCCTGCCTGAACACCTTTTTATTTGTGTTTTTTTTTTACTTAATATTGTATTTTTGTCACGCACGCCGTTACGTTTTTACTTAATGGTGACCACGTGCTTTATAGTATTTTAGCAATTACATTGTTTGTATTGTATATTATTTGTTCACATTTACTTAACTATAACTTCTGCATCACTGATGTCAAGCACTCGTCACAGCATATTAGCACTGTTTCGCATGCTACGCGAGTACGTTTTCGATCCATGCCTGAAAAATTTTTTTTTATGTTTTTTTTTTACTAATTATTGTATTTTTTTCAAGCACTACATTACGTTTTACTTAATGTGACCACGTGCTTATATTTTTAGCAGTTTGTATATTGTTGTATGTTATTATTAATTCACAATTACTTTAACTATAACTTCTGCAGCACTTACTCAGCACTCGTCCACAGCATATAAACACTGTATTCGCATGGCCACGCATGAGTAAGGGTTCGATCCTGCCTGCAAACAATTTTTATTTTGTGTTTTTTTTACTTAATATTGTTTTTTTGTCACGCACCCCGTTACGTTATTACTAAATGTGACCAAGTGCTTGATGTTAGCAGTTTATATTGGTGCGTTGTATATAATTTAGTTCAACTTTAATTTTACTGTAACTTATCCTGCATCACTGAAGTTCAGCACTGATCACAGCATATTAGCACTGTATTCGCATGCCACGCAAGAGTACGGGCTCAACCCTGCCTGAACACTTTGTTTTTGTGTTTTTTTAAAATTCATATTGTATTTTTGTCACTCAACGCCGTTTTAAACGTTTTTTACTTAATGGGACCACGTTCTTATAGTATTTATTAGCAATTAACAGTGTTTTGTATTGTATATATAATACGTTCCCATTAGCTTTAACTATAACTTCTGCATCACCTACATCAAGCAGGCGCCACAGGCATATTAGTCAACGTATTTTCATGCCACGCCAAGAGTACTGGGTTCGATCCCTGTCTAACCTTCATTTTTATTTGTGTTTTTTTTTTCTTAATATTGTATTTTTATCACGCACGCCGTTACATGTTTTACTTCATGTGACCACGGCTTTAGTAAATTAAACTTACATATAATTATAATTGTTGTATTGTATATTATTTAGTTCACGTTTTACTTTAACTATACGTTCTCATCATTTACATCAGCGTCGTAACAGCTATTAACAACGTATTTGCATGCCACGCAAGAGTACGGGATTCGGATCCCTGCCTGAACACTTTTTTTATTTTGTTTTTTTTTCTTATATTGTATTTTGTCAGCACGCCGTTATGGTTTTTACTTATGTGACCACTTGCTTAACGTAATTTTAGCAGTTTGACATTGTTGCGTTTTTGTATATAAAATTTAGGGTTCACGATTTACTTTAACTTAACTCATTCTGCATCACTGAAGTCCAGCACTCGTCACGCATATTAGCACTTGTATTCGCATTGCCACGCAAGTTACAGGGTTCGAACCCTGCCTGACCTTTTTTGTGTTTTTTTTTTTACTTACTACTGTAATTATTGTCCTCAAAACGAAATAGCCGTTAACGTTTTACTTATGTGACCACTGCTTATAGTATTTTAGCAGTTTTATATTGTTGTATTATAATATTATTTGATATACATTTACCTTAACTATAACTTCTGCATCACTGTGGTCAAGCTGTCGTTACAGCAATTAGCACTGTTTTGCATGCTACGAAGAGTACTGGGTTCGATCCCTGCCTGAACACTTTTTAAGTTGTGTTTTTTTTTTAGTTATTTTGTATTTTTGTCACTCACCGCCGTTTACTTTTTTACACTGGTGAATGTGACCACGTGCTTATAGTATTTAGTTAGCAATTAACATTGTTGTATTGTATATTATTTAGTCACATTTACTTTCACTATAACTTCGCATCACTGATGTCAAGCACTCGTAACAGCAATAGCACTGTATTCGCATGCTACGCAAGAGTACCAGTGGTTCGATCCCTGCCTGAAAAAATTTTTTTTTATGTTTTTTTTAACTTAAATATTTTTATTTTTGTCACCACGCCGTTACGTCTTACTAATGGTGACCAGTGCTTATAGTATTTTTAGCAGTTTATTTTGTTGCGTTTGTATATTATTTTGTTCACATTTACTTTAAACATACTTCTGCATTAACACTGATGTCAAGCTGTCCGTTACCGCATATTAAGACTGTATTCGCATTCCTACGCAAGAGTATAGGGTTCGATCCCCTTCCTGAACACTTTTTTATTTGTGTTTTTTTTGTACTTATAGTGTATTTTTTGGTCACGCAACGCCGTTACGTTTTACTTAGAGGTGACCACGTGGCTTATAGTAGTTTAGCAGTTTACTTGTTGCGTGTATATTATTTAGTTCACTTTTACTTTAACTATAACTTCTGCATCACTAATGTCAAGCACTCGTCACAGCATATTAGCACTGTATTCGCATGCCACGCAAGAGTACAGGGTTCGATCCTGCCTAAACAATTTTTTTTTATGTTTTTTTTTTACTTAATATTGGGTATTTTTTTGTCACTCACGACCGTTACTTTTTACTAAATGTGACCACGTGGCTTAAGTATGTCAGCAGTTTATATCTGTGTATTGTATATATGACAACGCAACAATGTAAACTGCTAAAACACTATAAGCACGTGGTCACATTAAGTAAAACGTAACGGCGTGCGTGACAAAAATACAATATTAAGTAAAAAAAACACAATAAAAAATTGTTCAGGCAGGGATCGAACCCTGTACTCTTGCGTGGCATGCAAATACAGTGCTAATATGCTGTGACGAGTGCTTGACTTCAGTGATGCAGAAGTTATAGTTAAAGTAATTGTGAACTAAATTATAAACAACGCAACAATGTAAACTGCTAAAATACTATAAGCACGTGGTCACATTAAGTAAAACGTAACGGCGTGCGTGACAAAAATACAATATTAAGTAAAAAAAAACACTATAAAAAAGTGTTCAGACAGGGATCGAACCCTGTACTCTTGCGTGGCATGCGAATACAGTGCTAATATGCTGTGACGAGTGCTTGATGTAAGTGATGCAGAAGTTATAGTTAAAGTAAATGTGAACCTTAACAATATACAATACAACAATATAAACTGCTAAAATACTATAAGCACGTGGTCACATTAAGTAAAACGTAACGGCGTGCGTGACAAAAATACAATATTAAGTAAAAAAAACACAAATAAAAAAGTGTTCAGGAAGGGATCGAACCCTGGACGCTTACCTAATATCCTTATAAGAACAGGGTTACAGCCGGGTTAGTCTTAACTCTGGCGCTAGTGTCTAGCCCCTATTGAAAATGCCACTTAACACTAGCCCGAGCCTTCTAAACTCGAGCTACGGTAACCCTGGTCGGAGGCGGGGCTACAGTCGGGTTAGTGAGGCATGGCTACATGGATTATTGTGTATTATTCGTTTAGGTGGCCGTGTGTTGTTGTTTTTGTAATGATTAAAAATGGCTGGCTATATTTTGGCGGTAGGTGCAGAGTTTGATGACGACAATGTCAAAAATTATACACGGATAGTGGATCTTAGTGATTTTGAGTTGTATACGCGAACAAGACTAAATCGTAATTGTTTTAATTATGTTTTAAAATCTTTTGGACGTGGAGCTGGTACGCGAAAATAACCGAAATCATGCAGTACCAGCTGACACACAGCTATTGGCAGGTTTGAGTTTCTAGCTAGTGGTAATTTTCAATGGGTGAATAGCTGCTATGGCTGGTATTTCCCAAACAGCCACCAGTGAAATAATTCGCCAAGTTGTTCTTGGATTGAATCGGATAGCTGTGGACCACATCAAGTTTTCCCACGACCATCGCCGAGATGAACACGACCAAAGAAGACCTGTACCGTTATGGCGGGGTGCGCAATGTCCTTGGAATAATCGACTGCACACACGTAGCTTTCCAACCTTTGAGGGACGAGGAAGCTGCCTACGTGATAGGCGTGGTCGCCACACTATAAATGTGCAATTAGTTTGCGATGCAAAACTTAAAATTACAGATGCTGTGCTAGATGGCCAGGTAGTGTCCACGACAGCTTCATTGGTATCACAGCGAGCTAAGGAACACACTGATGCAGACAGATGGTTGGCTGTTAGGGGATGTTGGTTACCTTTGGAACCGTGGCTTCTGACAGGTTCCAGCGACCTATAACAGATGCGCAGACGATTTTTAACGCAAGTGTAGGCAAAACAAGGAATTTGATTGAAATCGTGAATGGTCTTTTCAAGAGTCGTTGGAGGGTCCTAGCTAAATCTGGTGGAGAGATGCTGTACAGTGCAGCTCGTGTCTGCGATATCACTGTTGCCTGCTGCGTTATGCACAACATATGTGTTGACCAAAATGTAGAACTAGGAAATTTTGACCTAGTTCTTCCAGATGACTACAATCGTCCACCAGCAGCAGTTAATGTTGGTGTCGGAGGAAGGGATCTACGAGCACGAGCTGTAGCCATCCGCCAGCGGCTAGTTGACAATGACTTTGCTCATTAGGTTTTACCTTTTCCTTGATGGAGGACCTCTACGCCTCCTCAGCGCAACACAATTTAATGAGAAGGTAGCTCTGTCTACCGTCTCATCAGTATCCAATAAAAAATTAAATAATATATAACATAATGTAAGATAAGAAAATAAAGAAGATGAATTACATACTTTGGTCATTATTATTGCAATAGTTTGACATGACTTTGTCAAGAACAGTTACTGTAGGGCCTACCTAAACTGATATTTAGGCAAACAAGTGGTTGAAAATTACAACGCATATTGAGGTTGACCTAGACTTCAGAAAAAATTATAAATTATGAAAAAAAATCTCTTACATTAAAGAGAGGCTATTTATACCTAAACACCATATTGTTCAGATCTATTTTTATAATAACTTAATCATAGAAGAGGATCGATTATTGCTCTTCTGGCGGGTGTTCTTCTGTGTTTTGTAACGTGGTAGATAGCTTTGATTAAGTTCTTTAATGTTTGGTTCATGTCCTTTATCGCCTTTGTTTGGTCTTCCAATGCTTGCGCTTGTCTGACGCCGACATCAAGCAGGTCCCTCTGGAATGCGAACCTCGACGGCGGCGACGCAATGGTGAAAGGGGGGCTGCAGAACGAGTAGGGGTTGGTCTGGATGAAGTGGAGAAAGAGTAGTTGATGTTGGGAGGCGAGAAGGACGAACGGTTTTAGTTGGAGTTGCAGGTGTTTGAGTGTTAGAAGAGTTTGCAGTTGGAAAGTCCAAGGCCATTGGTATGATGCTGATGAAGACGGTAGTAGTTTTGTAGCGGAAAATATAAGGCTCGGCTATTGCGACGGCTTCAGTTATTGACGACAAGTCACATGATGATGGTACAGTTATGAGTACAGGAGATGTTGAAGGAGAAGAAGACGACGAAAGAGGTGGGGAGGAGACGACTTGGGAGATTTGAGAAGGTTCTTGCCTGTGTTTGTCTTTCTTCTGCTGCTGTGCCTTAGAATCGGCATGAATATCTCGACCCCCTTTAATACCTTTATAAGTTTCCTCCTTTAGGAAACTTATAACAATTTCTTCAAGAGGTGTTAAGGGCCTAGCTTTTTCCTTCCCTCCACCAATTGCCTTTCCCACCCCTCCACCAGTAGCTTGCATTTCAGTAGCAAAGCTGCCTTTGCTGCCCGTGCACCACTTTTAAGCTTTTTCCATTTTTCTATAACCTGTAATAAAAACCCCATCATTAATTGTAGTTCCTATGTATAACTGTAGCCTTCTACGCCAATTGATGTGTCTATTGAATGGAATAGCTACTGGTAGCAAGCTATATTGGTTTAACTTCTAAAGTCTTATAATATGTAAACTATATAAGACCTACTACCCTTAACGGTTGTTTTTTAATTAATTAATAAATTCTCACTGTGTCTTACCTGTTCACGAGTGCGAGGAACTCGGCCGACTGCATTGCAAGCTTGGGTCACTTGATCCCAAGCCCTTGCCTTATGCTCTTTGGTAAGGCTGGGAGAAAAGCCTCCATTCAAAATGTGCCACATTTTCTTTACTCCTGTAGCAATCGCTTCGACCTCTCCTTCAGTAAAGTCTGCATTTCTGGCTCTCTTATTTCCCTCCATTACTCTTTTTAAATATGATAAGTACGAGCAGCAAAAATACCAAACCAAACACGCAGCTATGTTTGTTTACCTTTTCAAGTCGATTCATTTGTTTCATTGTTCAAGAGTGATGATGTTTTCGTCATTTTTAACCAATCCCATTGCATGTAACATATTTTGCTAGTGTTTTTTCATTTATTGCGTTGGCTGTTTTACGTAGCTAGGTCGGCGGCACGATACGGCACGGCTACACTAGCCCGAGCTTAGCCAAGGGATATTAGATAGGGGCTACGAAATCGTGCTAAGGTCGGGCTACGGTAGCGCGGAGCTAGCGCCACTAACCCGATTTCTTATTGGCGATATTAGGTAAGCGTCCTGTACTCTTGCGTAGCATGCGAATACAGTGCTAATATGCTGTAACGACAGCTTGACATCAGTGATGCAGAAGTTATAGTTAAAGTAAATGTGAACTAAATAATATACAACGCAACAATATAAACTGCTAAAATACTATAAGCACGTGGTCACATTAAGTAAAACGTAACGGCGTGCGTGACAAAAATACAATATTAAGTAAAAAAAAACAAATAAAAAAGTGTTCAGGCAGGGATCGAACCCAGTACTCTTTCGTAGCATGCAAATACAGTGCTAATATGCTGTAACGACAGCTTGACATCAGTGATGCAGAAGTTATAGTTAAGGTAAATGTGAACTAAATAATATATAATACAACAATATAAACTGCTAAAATACTATAAGCACGTGGTCACATAAGTAAAACGTAACGGCGTGCGTGACAAAAATACAATATTAAGTAAAAAAAAAACACAAAAAAAAAGTGTTCAGGCAGGGTTCGAACCCTGTACTCTTGCGTGGCATGCGAATACAGTGCTAATATGCTGTGACGAGTGCTTGACTTCAGTGATGCAGAAGTTACAGTTAAAGTAAATGTGAACTAAATTATATACAACGCACCAATGTAAACGGCTAAAATACTATAAGCACGTGGTCACATTAAGTAAAACGTAACGGCGTGCGTGACAAAAATACAATATTAAGTAAAAAAAACACAAATAAAAAATTGTTCAGGCAGGGATCGAACCCTGTACTCTTGCGTGGCATGCGAATACAGTGCTAATATGCTGTGACGAGTGCTTGATGTAAGTGCTGCAGAAGTTATAGTTAAAGTAAATGTGAACTTAATAATATACAATACAACAATATAAACTGCTAAAATACTATAAGCACGTGGTCACATTAAGTAAAACGTAACGGCGTGCGTGACAAAAATACAATATTAAGTAAAAAAAAACATTAAAAAAAATTGTTCAGGCAGGGATCGAACCCTGTACTCTTGCGTGGCATGCGAATACAGTGCTAATATGCTGTAACGACAGCTTGACATTAGTGATGCAGAAGTTATAGTTAAAGTAAATGTGAACTTAATAATATACAATACAACAATATAAACTGCTAAAATACTATAAGCACGTGGTCACATTAAGTAAAACGTAACGGCGTGCGTGACAAAAATACAATATTAAGTAAAAAAAAAACACAAAAAAAAAATTGTTCAGGCAGGGATCGAACCCTGTACTCTTGCGTGGCATGCGAATACAGTGCTAATATGCTGTGACGACAGCTTGACATCAGTGATGCAGAAGTTATAGTTAAGGTAAATGTGAACTAAATAATATACAATACAACAATATAAACTGCTAAAATACTTTAAGCACGTGGTCACATTAAGTAAAACATAACGGCGTGCGTGACAAAAATACAATATTAAGAAAAAAAAACACAAATAAAAAAGTGTTCAGGCAGGGATCGAACCCTGTACTCTTGCGTGGCATGCAAATACGTTGCTAATATGCTGTTACGACTGCTTGATGTAGGTGATGCAGAAGTTATAGTTAAAGTAAATGTGAACTAAATAATATACAATACAACAATATAAACTGCTAAAATACTATAAGCACGTGGTCACATTAAGTAAAACATAACGGCGTGCGTGACAAAAAAACAATATTAAGAAAAAAAAAACACAAATAAAAAAGTGTTCAGGCAGGGATCGAACCCTGTACTCTTGCGTGGCATGCAAATACGTTGCTAATATGCTGTAACGACTGCTTGATGTAGGTGATGCAGAAGTTATAGTTTAAGTAAATGTGAACTAAATAATATACAATACAACAATATAAACTGCTAAAATACTATAAGCACGTGGTCACATTAAGTAAAACATAACGGCGTGCGTGACAAAAATACAATATTAAGAAAAAAAACACAAATAAAAAATTGTTCAGGCAGGGATCGAACCCTGTACTCTTGCGTGGCATGCGAATACAGTGCTAATATGCTGTGACGACAGCTTGACATCAGTGATGCAGAAGTTATAGTTAAGGTAAATGTGAACTAAATAATATACAATACAACAATATAAACTGCTAAAATACTTTAAGCACGTGGTCACATTAAGTAAAACATAACGGCGTGCGTGACAAAAACACAATATTAAGAAAAAAAAACACAAATAAAAAAGTGTTCAGGCAGGGATCGAACCCTGTACTCTTGCGTGGCATGCAAATACAGTGCTAATATGCTGTAACGACTGCTTGATGTAGGTGATGCAGAAGTTATAGTTAAAGTAAATGTGAACTAAATAATATACAATACAACAATATAAACTGCTAAAATACTATAAGCACGTGGTCACATTAAGTAAAACATAACGGCGTGCGTGACAAAAATACAATATTAAGAAAAAACAACACAATAAAAAGTGTTCAGGCAGGATCGAACCCTGTACTCTTGCGTGGCATGCAAATACGTTGCTAATATGCTGTAACGACTGCTTGATGTAGGTGATGCAGAAGTTATAGTTTAAGTAAATGTGAACTAAATAATATACAATACAACAATATAAACTGCTAAAATACTATAAGCACGTGGTCACATTAAGTAAAACATAACGGCGTGCGTGACAAAAATACAATATTAAGAAAAAAAAACACAAATAAAAAAGTGTTCAGGCAGGGATCGAACCCTGTACTCTTGCGTGGCATGCAAATACGTTGCTAATATGCTGTAACGACTGCTTGATGTAGGTGATGCAGAAGTTATAGTTAAAGTAAATGTGAACTTACTAATACATTAAAAAACAATAGTTACCACTAATTATTTGCAAAGTAAAGCCATGATGAACATTCATACACGTGCCCAGTGTTGTCACAGGGTCTGGGTTCCCCTGTGGTTATGAAATGACTGTAAAATATGTGGAAAAAATTTACATCAGCTTTCGTCAGCAGCCGGCAGCCAGATGGATACGATGGAGACCAGTCCATGCGTGGAGGTTAAGCAGCATCGAGCGTGGTCAGCAGAAGGATGGGTGGCCGTTTCGGAGGCTTGATCATTCAACAGGAGAGACGCCGACTGCTGGGCTACGAGCCACACACACACCCCAGGGATACACCCGTGGGATGTATGGACATACCCGTCCGTAAGCTGCAGCAGACATGGACCAGCCCGGACCCACACTACGAGAGGCATGGACCAGCCTGGACCTAGACCACGGGAGGCCTTGACCAGCCCGGACCTAGACCACGGGAGGCATGGACCAGCCCGGACTTAGACCACGGGAGGTATGGACCAGCCCGGACCTAGACCACGGGAGGCATGCACCAGCCCGGACCTAGACCCCAGGAGGCATGGACCGAGGTGCGTGAACTGGGCACCCCCACTTTGCGCACTAATTATGTCACCAGTCAGACTATTTAGTGCTCAATTAGTGCTTTCTAACGCACTCGGCCCCAGAATTAGTGCACGGTTAGTTTAGGAATGAATTACTAATTAGTGATGGGGGTGCCAACTTCACGCTGCACCCCCACTTCGAGCACTAATTTCTTCACATGTTCCTCGAATTAGTGCTTAATTAGTGCTTTCGATCCCACCGAAACCCATAATGAGTGCACTTCCGGTTTGGTCCCTGCGACGCGCGTCTGTTGGGGGTGCAGCACCCCCACTGTGTTTTTTTCAAAAATTTATTTTATAGATATTTAGTGCTTAATTAGTGCTTTCGATCCCACCGCATCCTATAATAAGTGCACTTCCGGTTTGGTCCCTGCGGCGCGGCGTGATATTGTGATAAGAATTGCTGATGTCACTAAAAACAGCAATGATGTACAGTAGAATGTGTCTAGTATATATATATGATGATTGATTGATTGATTAGTGTTTATGTTATGTAGACCCGAATCAGAGTCAAGCGTTTAGCGCTCATTCGGGAAGTCCCCGGTTCGATCATCGCAACCATCAATGAGTGGAAATCTCCGAGTTGCTATTACCGTCACTCAACGCTATTACCCTCTAATCACCCTTGAAATTCATTCCCAACTACCCCTCACAAGCATTAGCTAGATACGTATATAGTACACGAAGAGTGTATTGTCAATGGGAAAGTATCCCACGAAAAATAACACAATTATTGCAATTTTATAACCACTAGGTATCAGTTAACTATTTATATAATGTATATAATATAACTGTTACGTGGTGACCGCCTGTACCTACATACCAATGAGTAATGACGCAATTGATTTAAATTACAGAACAATTTATACCTGATTATAATAATTTCTGATAGCATTTATTTATATTTTATATTATGCATTTTTTGTACTAAATTTATCCTTGACATAAAATGTACGATTAATTTTTTTAGTGTATGTGTGTGCGTGTACAATGTCTCATCTCATTCAATGATAATGAGGTTTTCCTCATTCTAACGGAGTAATCTGAGATGGAGATCTATGGAAGTGCTTTGGACTTTCCAATCACCCTTCCTATACGATACTTAAAATAATAACAATTGATTTAAATAAGAATTTAATATGTATTCTTTGTGTTAGGATATTCTTGCCGGGGACGTCAGTGGATGACTTATTTCGTAGGAAGCTTGGCCCGTGATTAGGGGAGTTATACTCCCTGAAACTAATGGCGAGCTCTGGGTCGTCGTGGGCCATCAAAGTCCAACACGCAACCTTCTCGTGGTTTGGCCCGTGATTATAGGGGAATTTTACTCCCTGAAACTAATGGCGAGCTCTGGGTTGTCGTCGGGGAATTTTCCCCTTCCCTTTGACTACCTCCCCGACGGCAACGACAATGACTACACGGACGGATGATGACACAGACGAAGACGACCACGACGTGGGGGAACCCCTGCTCTCCCCATACGCTTGTGGCTGGTTCTGACCAGCACAGGCCTGTCCAGTGTCCACCCTTTGTCCCCCCGCGTCACCCCATACGTCCCTCCCTTTGTCTCGATTAGCCAATTGCATAAATATGAGACGTTAAGCAATATCCAATCAAATAAAATTAAAGTACTCCTTCGTTCAGGTGTAGGATATGGGAATGGTTGGGTAATTTAATAGGAATCAATTCCAGCACTATCCTTTCTAAATATCAACCCCTTGTGAGACTGAACTGATTTGTGTTAGTAGTTGTAAAGGGTCTCGTGGGTGGGGGCGGGGGTGAGGGAGTCCCTCCCTACAGGTCAAGCACGAGCTACTCCGCCGGTCTTCTGGATCCTGCGTCGCCCGTGATTCTCAATGAAGTCATTTCAAGTGTAACTCTGTTCCTAACTTTCTTCACTTTCTCCAGCAAAAGCCTAGAGTGGCGTAAACACAATGCCAACACGAAGTCAACATCGTCCAGCAGTTTGACGGGTTAGATTAATGTGACAGACATACACCAGGACTTACGTAACCAACAAACCTTTCATCTCAATCGGAAAGATTTAGCGCGTCTTTCTCTGTGTCAAGGGAATAGTTTAGAGGTGAGATCTTTCATCTTTGTTTTGTTTTTGTTCCGATTACATTAGTCAACCGTGTATGCACGTGGGCCCGAATAAATCAAGAGTATGGCGAAAATCAACTAGTCCAAAAACTTCCGCGCATACATATCTACAATGAAACAAGCACAAAGACGGGAGTAACCAAAATAAGCAGATCATTGAAGAAGAATACAAAAATAAAACCATTAGAGTTGCGTCGATCTTTTTGGTGGAGGTGCCGTGTTGAGACAAAGCTAACTATTTCAAATGTTCCTCGCTTGTTCTTGCGCTCATTAATGATGGTGGTACCGGACACATGGGATGTGGGGTTCACGTCGTGCTGGAGAGAAAGGGGGAAGATTCTCACGTCGCCGGCTAGAGTTTGCCTCTAGTTTCGGAGAGTTATACACCCCTTTGCATATCTGCTGATGCAGCTCTGGGCCAAATTCTACCCCGAGCCCGGACAGGGGGAGGATTTGTGTTTCATATTTCGACAACGATCAGATCTCAAATGATCAGGTTTGTAAACTGGGCAGCAGGAACCGCCGTCTCAACCAATGACTAAGGGTACTGGCTAGTGGCTAGCCTTCATTTCATGCACTTGCATGAAGGAAGTTATGACTACTCAAAAGTGCAGCGTATTTCGTGGCCATGAAACATGATTGCCGTCTTAATGTATTCGCGTGCTAAAACGAAGGCATACTATATCATTGTTTTATAGACTGTGGAACGTCGACACACCCATACAAGCATTTGGTTATTATTATTATTAATAGCAGCGGCAGACGCGGGACATGGCAGGGTAGGGCACGGTACAGTCGCAGAACCAATCTAATCTAAATACTAGCTGTGTTGCTTTACTTTTCTATAGCTATACTGAATTTGAAAAGTTCATACACATTGACAATAATTACGATCACTTCGTCTGTGGCCAGCCATTTTGTACCCACCACCACCAGCTATTTATTATTATTAATTCTATATTGACAATAGGACAAGCCCCACAAGTATAATGCAATAACACAATAATACAATAATAAAACAATAATGCCATACAGATAAACAAAGTAGGAATTACCAAGAGGGAGGTTTGACAAAGATGTATTGACATGTTGAAAATGAATGGTTAACTAAAACAATGACATGTTCATAGTCAGGCCCCGAAGAGTACCAAACAATGGGTGTTAACAACAGAACATTAGTTTTTTGAGAAGAACTTAAAGTAGTCAATGGAAACGATAACAAATAACAAACATCAGCCATCCAAATTGTATATATACTTATTGCGGCAAGCTAGACCAATATGTTTCATATGTCGCAATTATGTAGTATGAATTAAATAAACATAAACAGTTTTTCTCCTCAAAAGAATATACTGGTATATGATGTTATTTGTTCTTTCTTATACTAACTGCGATATGTAGTTTAGCGCGAGAACTTCCTTCGCAGTTGCAATGTATTGGGGTGCGCCAATGTCGATAGCTTTTAAGTTTTGTATATTAGCTTTAATTAAATAACCATTATTTTGGCATCTGTAGCCAAATCTGTTGCCTCAAGACACAGAAGAACGGTTAAGAGACGAATAATATCCAGACGGACTGATGAATGAATGGAATTGGACTTTGTCTCATATTAATTATGCGAATTTGCGGTAACCGAGACGATGGGTTTGAGGGGTGATATGTGAATGATAATGAACCTAGCCTAGGGGGATGTGATGATGTGAGTTTGATGTAGTGTCTGATTTATTTATTTATTCAACTAGACACAAATACAGCCATAGGCCATTTTACAATGTGCATAGTAAACATAATCTAACTAACTTATACTAACTTAAAAACATGATAACATAGAAGAAATATAGGGCCCATGAGAAATGAATGATACGTAATAGCAAAAACAGAAGAACAGAAAAACATTGAAAATTAACTAGGCCTGGCTAATAAGAGATTTTACGTGAGTTATGAACTCCCGATGGGATGAAAAAAATTTGAGGGTGGGTGTGGCAAGTGAATTGTATAGGTGAAGGGTAGCCGGTAGAAGATGATTTCCAGGAGTGAGTTCCAGTGAGAATTATTTGAGCTCGGGGTGATCTTGACTTTTTGGCTAATCTTCAAACTTATATTATTTTTGTTGATGGTCTAGCTAAATTTCCGTTGATTATTCTGTTGTAGACCATACTTTCTCCATTTATAGTATTCATTATAGTTGATAGAAATATACTTAGAAATCGACTTTTCTAAAGCCATGAACCAAAACTAATAGTATAGCTTAACAATGTAGTAGTTTTACTTTAGGCGCCATATAATCTTATCTGGGTTTAAAGCATTGAAGCATCGGATAAGTGTTTGACATTCAATACACGAATGGTTCCAGGGAAAACCTGCGTTTTGTGAGGATTTAACGTTTTAAACACGAATTATTAATTAAACGTTGTGAGTGTTTACACTGACTCAACTGAAGACTGCATTTCTGCGTTATGTACTGAATGTCTATACACTTGTTTTGAATTTTAAAATCACTTTTTCTTTTTACACAGGAAAGCAAAGTTGAATAAGACCTCAAAATTTACAATCCTTTTATCATTTTATCCTCCTTTGTAAATAATCTTTATAACGACTTGTCTTGACTCAGGTTCCATGTTCACTTCGAGCAATGTATTTAATTATAATTTATGATTAAAGACAATAAAATAAAATCCGTAAAGTTTAAATCTTTGTATTGAATCGGACGATATTGTTGATACTCCAGGATAATATTGAAACCGAAAATACAAACAAAAAAACACCAACATCGTCTACGTATAGGTGGTAAGTGTATGGAATAAGTTTCTCTAATATAAATATAGACAATAGGCGGTACACCATGTGTGACACAAGCATACGGTGACAGTTAGCTTAGCAGTCCGTAAAGGCATGCTCCGGTGACTGCAAGACAATAATGCACAGTTCGCATAAATACGAGTGCAATTTTAAATCGTAAGAGTTTGCAGAAGGACTTACAGACAGCAAGGTAAGAGAGCTCTCATTGAGTATGAATACAACACTTTAGTTAGGTCTATTGCAAACCACACCAGTCCTCTTTGCTATACCGTATGTTCAAGGTTGAGTGCTTTGAAATAGTGTAAACGTTAATTTTGGACCAATTTTATTGACATCGTTTACAAACAAAATATAATTATTTAAGGTGTGATTTTAATTTAAAATTAAACTTGCGATTTCATTGCGTTTATTTTAATAGTGTTGCTTTAATAATAGTCGTGTAACTTACTTTAGGCGTTGATACTAAAACAGATTGCGTTAGGAGTGGACATCGTCCCTAATAGCTCAATAATGAAATTGTTTCTGCAACTAATTTGACCGTTTAGCAGAGGCGGGTATATTATTACTTTTCCCATACGTTGTGATTTTGTGATGTGAATGAAGATTTTCTATAACGACGATGGGATAATATAAAATGGCTTTCAAATACTATTGTTTTATAAATAGACTATTTACATAACAACGAAACGATACAATACGATTGCAATTAATAACATTTTTTTGTATAAGTGCTGTGTAGAGCAAAATTTAATGAGTGCCCCTGTGCCGGATGTTTGCAAGGTAATAACGCAAGTGATATAAATATCCTAAGATAATTTGAAGGCTGCATTTACTTGCTTCACAGTTAGGGATTTACACTCTCGCCTGCTTGTACTGACAGTATTGTGCAATAATAGAATCTGGAAGGAAGTCTGTTCGTGTTAGTTACTCCGTGTAGGGAGTGGGGGGAGGAAAACCATGATAGAAACCCTCAGTCAGGATTGTCGGAGGCAGTAGGACCCCGAATCGATACGATCCGGGGTCCTACTGAATTCATCACATGAACTACCTCTAACGGCACCGACGACACCCCCTTAACGTTAGTTAACCTGAAGAGAAATATCCTACGTACCTATGTGTAAACGTATATCGATGATTTTGTTTATTAAACATTTATTAAACATTTTGAGTTGTATAAATTTGCGTTTTATACTGGAACGAAACGTTTCAAATCACATTTTTCTACAACATGGCGAGCATGCATTCACAAACATCAAATCAGGAATATAAAATAGAGTAGCTTGGATCCATTTAGGCTGTCTGTACTCTATTATAGCTTTGTTGCCAGTTTTTTTTATTCAATTTCAAATTTAATAAACCAATTTATATGCGCTTATTTCATTTAGGATAACTCTGAATGAGAGGGGGTTTGAAGTGGTTTGGCATTTGATTGACAGGAATGAATACATATCTTAGACCTGTTCAATACACAACAAAGGTAGAAACGTTACTCACTTGATTTTCTAAATGAAAACTGACCCTGAACTTATTTTCTGTTTTTCTTGGCGAATGATTTTCTTACGAGTGTTTATAGAGATATGGTAATACGCCCATTCTCTTACGAGCGTCACAAGTGTTTAGGTACATTTCTGTTTGCTACCAGAAACTTGACATAGCTGTCAAGGAGCAGAAATGAAGGGGGTAACTTTTGACAATAAAAATAGGGTTTGATAATTTCGAATTCGGTTTAGAAAAGCCCAAACACTTGACTACATTTGCTATTTCATATCTAGCTAATGAAAAACAATGATTGTAGACCATGTACGATTATATTATGTGCGTTGTATATATCCTTTCTTGATACACATAAGGAAAGTGCGATCAGTGTTTATAACCCCAGTAATTGAATAGAGTGGACTATATAGAGTAATTAATGCAAGTCCATTCAGTTTTCATCTGTGACAAACTGTGAAAGTAAGTATTGGTAAATCAAAAATAATTTAATTACAATATGATGTAACTTCCGTAAAAACAAGCTTGCTCTCAATTTACATTCATTATCGAAGTATAAAATCAAAACACGTTTTTCCACATGATTAATAAAACATTTTACTTTGCAAATAGGTGGATGCTAATTTAATACTATAATTTTTGCGGTGAAACCTGAGCTAAGATCGATTGGAATGGACGCTAATAGCAAAGAATTAAGATTGTAGAAGTAAAATATTTTTCCTTTTTGATATGTTGGATGAACCCACACAATGGGGAAGGCCAGTGCTGGATAGATCCAGCCACTGGCGAAGAGAATGTAGATCTTCCGGCGCAGAAACCGGTCACCCATTAAAGTAGAGAGAGGAAGAAGGGTGGCCAGAGCTCGCCATTGGTTTCGGGGAGCAAACTGCTCCCCTACTTACGGGTCAAACCACGGGAACATTGCGAGTTGGGCTTTGAGCCTTTGATGACACGCGGGATTCGAACCCGATGCCTCCTGATGAATCAGTCTCACACACTACACATGAGCTATCTCAGCGTTTGCATACATTGCAATTTTAGTAAAGTAGTAGTAGTAGATTTAGATTATCCGTGCCTCAGAGATCTATAAAGCCGTTTAAAATACGAAAATACAAATAAAGCACAAGGTTATTATCATGTAAAACATTGCATAGGTCGGCATATTATGTAAAGCAATCACGGCGGTGGACGCTTAGTAGAGAAAGATTATTGAGAAATGTGTGAGGTATAAGGAGCCGAATACATGATAATTTGATTAATCCTAATGATTTTCCTCTTTGTTTCAGGAAATGGACGCCCTGTGTTTGATTCTGCTTGCTAGCGTCGTGTTGTTCTCCGATGGCCAGGAGACCATGGAGAGCAACGCCAGTATCAGCACCAGCACCAGCACCAGCACCAGCACCACCAGCACCACCCCTCTAAACAAAACACGGGTGTGGTCACAGCCCGATCTGTCCGGCTTCACAGTCCCTCTCGAGACGACGTCAGGCTTCTCTGCGAGTCCCGTCTCGGACGCCGCCTATGAGCAGTCCGAGCAGAGAAGCATGAAACCGTTCTATCCCTCGGACGTGCCTCAAGCAAAAGCGGCAGAGAGCAAAGAAGAGGCAAAGACAAGTAAAGAGAGCCCACTGTTAAAGTCCGAACCAGACGATCCAAAAGATCCACAAGAGTTTCTTAAATCATTAAAACAAAAGCAGTTGTTCTATCCACACACCACTCAGAAAAAGAATGTTGTTTTTGAAGGGAACGGGGGGTACAAACCAGTCAAGTTCGAAGATGACTTTCCTTCCACTCGTTTTGCCCCAGACCACGCCACGAAGGGTTACGGTCTGGCCCCATCTCACCCGTATCCATACCAGTTTGTGAACGCATTCGGAGACAGTGGAATTGATCCAGCACCTACTGCTAGTGCTCACCAGTCAATCGCCCTGCACGGCCACGACCACGGACATGGACATAGTCACGGACATGAACATAGTCACGGACATGGTCACGGACATGGACATGACGTATATGGAGGAGGCAAGAAAGCAATACACAAGGGGTAAGTTAGGCTAGTTTTATAACAATAGTACATACAGTATTTGTAGTGGTGTTGGAAGAATAGGCATTTTTTGTAGTTATGATTCTATAGGATGATGTTTTCAAGTTTCAAACTTGATTAGAAAATGTACCTATCAGAAAACACAAGGATATGAAAACACAGGTCAGAGAACGCCACTTTCAAACATATTTTTATTTATTAGCATTCAACTGAAAATGTTTTTGTTTCAGAGGACATATGAAGTCGATATGGGATAAAGTTGTTCGACTTCTGACTGCCTTCATTCCGCTTGGCTTATTTCTAGTAGCACTTCCTCCAAATGTTCTAACCATAAACGCAACAAAGTAAGTATAACATTGAACCAGATTCCGTCAAGATCTCGACTTCTGCGCGTAACCTCAAGATATTGAAAAACAAATTATTATATATGACAACTTCGTCTAGAAACACGACGTTACCCTTTGTTGATATGTTTGTGTAGAACGCACCAATTTATACTCTTCAGTGACCGACACTATAATAAATAGGCTGTTGATTTCTGGTTGATTTCCAGGTTATTGCCGAACTTCTCTTAGTAACATTCTGACAACTGGGTAGCGATCAATGAACCGTCGAATAATTACTTTACATGCGATATGACGCGAGAATTGAGTAATCAGTCTGAGATCGACTTCAAAGATTATTATATTTTTTAATATTTTCCTACTAACTCTGAGACGCAAAGGCTACACTGATATTGTCAACGAAGTAACCGTATAGATTAGATGGTGTTACGGATAGCTGACCATCAGTCAACCAACTGTTATTAATTTTTAAAAGGTAGCCCCCTCCAAGTTGAGTTGGGCCCGCTGGTTGGTTATGACTCACTCATCTATGGCGCAAGTGCTCCGAAAGAAAAACGTTTATTACACTGAAATAAGTTTGTTGAGTTGATGACATTTACAGTTTAGAAGAGAAACTTATCTTTCGTAATGTATTTGCACCGTTTAGTGGAGTATCAAAAGACCCAGATCGAAAGAGAACAAGAGTAGGTCTTACGAGAGATTTCGCCACCAACGCATTTTAATTGTTCCTCCTTTTTAATAGTACATTCAGTTGAAATGTATGGCATATTCTTCAAAAAGCCCAACTCTCGTGATTTTTGTTTTTGTTTTAAACTATAACTGTAAATATTCAATATACTAATCAACAAAATACAAATCTCTCAAATCGAATATTGAACAATTTGTCGCTGTCAAACAGTAACTCATATTTCAAATTTATCACTGAATAATGAATGAAAGTGTGAAAAATGTACCCTTACACTTATTAATATTTTTAACTAATCAATAAGTTCCCTTGTTTTGCAGTCCCTCGACCATCGGCCGGCAACGAGCTTACGACGGTGAAACATACGCTGTTATGAACTTGTTTGAAAAGTTTGGCTTTGATTCCCTCGACAAAGCCGAGTGTGAAAGTCGTGTGTTCTGCGAGGTTGCCAGAATGGGCGGCTCACAGTCGAGCAACGTGGTGCAGCAGGGCATCTGGCAGCTGGCACATGAGTGAGTACCTAATGGAAAATGATCAAAATATTATTGAAATTGATTTCGGAGTTTATTTGTGAACTCATCATTCTAACGTTTGCTAATTTGTGCTAAATTTGACATGTTTCGTCTAACCCTAAAGAAGCAAAACAAATAAGAAGTTTCTAACGAGAAGAGGGATGTAAAAAGTAATGTATATTGTATATTGATGAATCTCCAACTCACGGACAATTTTAACAGCTTTTTAAACAATGAACTTACAACATGCTTCTCTCTCAACGAGGAACTTTGAACTTGTCAATCAAATAGCTTGGATATCATCAAGTCGCCGCCATCGAATGTAAGTGTTCTCGATAGTTTTTCTTTTGTGTATCACAAGACTGTCTTAGCTGTCTTAGCACACAACTCTGAAAAGAAAAGATTTGCATTAGTGAATGACTGTATTCTGGAATTGTCAAAATTCTTA
Source organism: Sweltsa coloradensis (assembly GCA_024449915.1). Classification (NCBI taxonomy): domain Eukaryota; kingdom Metazoa; phylum Arthropoda; class Insecta; order Plecoptera; family Chloroperlidae; genus Sweltsa; species Sweltsa coloradensis. The sequence continues at coordinate 31,171 of JAMZAV010001226.1, forward strand.
AATCTGCATTATTTTTGCAATTTTGAGTTCGACTAGTTATATTATAAGGCAGCAAAGTGTCAGATTTATCATGATACTATTGAAATATTCGAGCTGTTACGCTTGTAAGTGAATTCTTATACACCATGAACATTTTGAACAAGGTTGGTTATGATCTATGGGTGAAACATAATAACACTGGCATTTTGACACATACACATAGACACACCAATTTATAATTATTAGTATTATGAACAATTTTAAACTAAAAACGCGATTGTGGATAACAGCCAAGCTACGAAAGTATCCCAATCCAAGAACCCAAAAACGCGCAGCATATCCAACATAGCCATGAAAAATTTTCAAAATATTTTACGATTGAAATACATTTCCATGATACATCTGTTTGGATGTGATTATATGATATGTATATTTGCCAGTTTCTAAGTTCAGCTACTTGAGATCGAGAAAGAATGAGACAAAAGCCATTGTCACACTTTGAATCTGAGTAAGTGAAAGCTATAATCAGATTGTCTTTTGTTATAATATGATGTGTTCTGGATTTCACCGCCAGTAATTATGACAGCATTGTTAGAAAGCTCATATTTACCACGGAAGCATATTAAGTCAATGACCTAATGTGCACATCGAGTCTTCATGGTGGACATGACTGAAAAACAAATAGAAGAGTAAAACATAAAATATTTCTAGTGCATACTTAGATAAGTTATTCATGACTGCAAATTAGTGTAAAACAAATTGATGGGATTACATGGGTGGTTTCATATATTTAATCCCTATTGCGAGTTATTCGACAGTACATTAAAAATTTTAAAATTTTAATCGTGGGAAACCTGTTATAGGGTGCAATTAGCCCCTCTTCAGGTGAACTAGGTATGTGCGGATAGGAAATTGTGAAGGGATGTCCGAGGGCTATTTAAGTGGACTCAATCCCTTGCATTCGCCTCAACAACTGAGGGAAAACCTCGGAAAAAACCTTCAGTCAGGATTGCCGGTCTCGACGGGATTCGAACCCGGGACCTCTCGAATCAGAGTCGAGCGCTTAGCGCCCGAGCCAACACTGTCGGTTGACAGTAAATTAGTTAGTTAGTTAGTTGGACAGGTTTCCCACGAGAAATTTTTTATTTTTTTTTGATTAATCTAATTGAGAAATAATGACAATTATTAATACATTCTTACAAATTTGGATCTGTTTTGATATTAAATATATTTAATAACAAATAATTGTGAATAATTGTTGCTAGCAATGATTTTTGTATAGGTGTGTATTTATCAAGTTACCAAGCCCTGCCATTTTTGGTATCGTAACGATACGTTACCGTATTGCAAATATGCGTTTGATAAACCGATACATGATTTGCGTGGGAAACCTGTCTAGAGACAATTTTATAGTTTTATACCCTTCTTTAAGTGTCTAACGAGGTACTTGAGGTATACGGACGGGTACTTGTGTAGGGAATGGTCAAGAGCTATGTAGATGTTAGAGGATTCAATCACTGGAATTCGCATTAACAACTGAATAATTGTGCTGCAATACGTAGGCACATGTGAAATTTAGAAGTTGTATTCAATTTATATTTTGCTCATGCAACACGAAAAAATTTGATATATTCATCAATTGATAAAGAACTTTATGTTAATCAATCCAGAAACTAACAATGAAATCCATCTCAGCGGGGTATCGAGCCCCGGTCTCCCGATTGCCGGTCAAGTGCTTTACCCCTAAGCTACCGAGACGGTTAGCTTCATAACATCTGGATGGTTGGTGCATTGTAGATATTATATAAATAAATAAATAAATAAACAATTACACCTACGGGAGTGTTTCCCGATTAATGAAATTGAGAGATAAAGTACTTGTTTATATGCTGGATTATTTCTCGTATCCAATGGTGTTTCGTTTTTTTCTTGAGATGAATGAATACGCGTTGTGAAATGTGGATGAGAGAAGATGGGAGGAAGTGATAAACATAATGAGAAGCAAATAGGTATACTAGACCAGAGCCAGAGGACAGTGTTAAATGTTGTTTGTTGGTTACAGTACTCCAGACAACATGGCAGAGGCGCTTGGCTTCAAACACATCTTCACGGCGATCAGGGACGACACATGTGAAGTCTTCAAGTGCCCAGAGAAAAAGAAGATAGAAAAAGAGAAAGAAAACGAGAAGCAGAACAAAAACAAAAGTGAAGAAGAGAAAACAATAGTTTAATTTTGACAAAACTAGTTTCTATAGTGCAAAAGTATAAAATAAACTATATGATAGATATAGTAAAAGACCTCAAGCTAGCGACGTTTGTGATCATCTGACAAATTGTTATTTTTCTGTTAAAAATATATGCCTTTAAACAATTCCTCCTCCTGGCTCAATAATCTCTTGTCTATGATTTTTTTTCAAAAGATATCATAAAAGTGTCGAGTAAGATTGTGTTGAAAAAAATTATTCAAATGACTTGACGGTTACATATGGGCCTAAATCGATGCAAAAATTGTTCTGAGAAATACACGAAATTCATAGGACATGAAAAAATCATAGGAATTTGTATTGATTTTTGGGTATAACCACAAAACACAATTTAGTTGGTTGTAAAAGAAATAAAAATTGTGAGACACAAACACAGGGTTTCAGTGTGTTGTGAACTGTAGCACGGTCCATGGAATATGAACATGATACTGACTGTGAAATGAATGGTTTATTTCCAGTTTACTTATTTTGAAATGAAGAAGAAACCTAAAGGGTACAACTCAAATATCAAATCCAACAGTTTGTCACCAAAGGTTCATTTATTATTATTTTGAGGTAGCAAAGCTCCCATATAAACATCACTTTTTTGTGCGTACGTCACGTCTCACGATAAAAACCGAATACGTTGTCCGATTGATATACATATATATATATACGTTTTTGTAGGCATTGCCCTTCAACAAGGATAATACAGAATATTTTGGTGACCTAGGGAGTAAAAGAGGGGAGGGCGGAGGGGGTTGACTAGCTCCTGATGAAGTTTGAAAATCACACGCCTGGCACCTCCAACATTCATGAATGCAAGAACAAGCAAGGAACATTCGTGAATCGTTACCTTCGGTAACAACCCGGTGCCGCTACCAAAAGGATCAACACACGGCTCATTACTTTACTTTTAAATTGTTCTACAACGATCTGTTGAATGCAGTTTCGCTTCCGCATTTGGGTGCCCTGTACCCGTGCTTGTTTTAGACCATTTCACCTGCTCTTCTGCTTTACTTGTAGGCATTGTTTGAGGTCATTTTCCAAGGACATACGTATAATGAATACATACAGTATAATGCAAATAACAAATTACTTGCTATTTTTAGACTTGAGACTTTTAACAAAGTTTTGAAAAACTCCATTGCAAAATAAACAGCAACATAAAAGTTGTAAATTTTCAGGAGCCAATTACTTATTTGGATTAAAATGCTTTATTTTATAGTATCAATGTGAATAAAAACATTTTTTCCATACAGAAGTTACAACATATAAAGTGCATCGATAAATAAATGACTTCAATTGATCTCAATATTGTGAATTAAGTTTGAATACTTCAATTGAATATTAATTGTTGTTTGAAAAATTAAAAATCTGGTATGTAGTTATTCTAACAAAAATAAAAATCATATTTTGTTACTAAACAAAAGTTATTTCATTCATCCTAAACACATAGGCCTAAGCCCAAAAACTCACTATTTTTTATTTTGTTTGAGAAAGTAGTGCAATACCATAGAACATGTTGCATGTTGCTTATTTATCAAGCAGATACATTAAGGCTATTCGACCACATTTTCTATTTTCCAAAATATGCTACCAAGTCAAAATATAGTGAATGGCTTTAAAACCTGGCTATTTTAGAAAATCAAAACTATTTTTTTCAAATTTTTCTTATCCGGTACACGGCCAATATCGCCACCTCAAAATAATTTCAAACTTCAATTCGCCAGGGCACACCATTCAACGTAGGGTGTTGTGCTTTTGTGACATTCATTTTCAACTGGTTTTCTATAGGCTGACCGAGAGAAAAAATATTTTTTTAAACAATTGTCGTTCCTGCGAATTTTTTCGTTTGGCGGTACAAAATCGGTACAAAATATCGCCAAACGAAAAAATTCGCAGGAAAGACAATTGTTAAAAAAATCATTTTTTCTCTCAGTCAGCCTATAGAAAACCAGTTGAAAATGCATGTCACAAAAGCACAACACCCTACGTCGAATGGTGTGCCCTGGCGAATTGAATTTGAACTAATATTTGAGGTGGCGATATTGGCCGTGTAGCCGATCAGAAAATTTGAAAAAAATAGTTTTGAATTTTTCTAAAATAGCCAGGTTTCAAAGCCATTCACTATATTTTGACTTTGGTAGCACATTTGGAAAATAGAAAACGTGGTCAAATAGCCTTAATGCCAGTACAATTTGGAGCCATTCAAGCACGACTCGGAGATAGATGTTTGAAATAATACGTGTTATTGCCGCACCCCCCCCGCACCCTCAACAAAAGGAAAATATTTTTTCTTGAAAAACGTTTTGAGCCAGTGTCTGTTTTAAGTTATTTACTAATTTTTTGTTTCTTGTTTTTGATTTTTTGTATTTTTGAATAAAAATGTTGCTGGAGATGGAGGGAAATTACTGGAAACTATATCAAGTCGCACTTAGCAGGCGCTAAATTAATTATAGAATAGGAAAACTTTCATGATTTACTTGATATACAAGAGGAAATAATACAAAATCGAAACGTAGATATATTTTTAAATACAAAATAAATAAATTTGCATTATACATACATTATCATATTTACTATATATAATTATAATATATTATTACATTATTATTATTATGCATTATACACTAACTGATTTTCAGCGTGGGATTTAATGCCACCGACATTATCGACTAGCAAACAATGACCACTAGAGACCGGATCGATCTATCAAGCTGGACACACGCAGGCGATACCAGAATCAACTAGGCTGATTGGGAACCACCTTAAAATTTAGTTGAATTTACTAGTGCTTCTTTGCTAAGAAGGCTCCAAAGTCACCGTTTACACATTCCTAAGCCAATCTCCGGGGGAGAAAGGTGCAGTGCAGCGAAGTCGTAGCCCATCGATCTCGTGTAAAATGTAAATGTAGGCGATGTAAAATGCGTGCTTTCTTTTTTGCCGCCTATCACACAAACAGGTCAAAATTGCATTTGTTTTCCTCGAAGTGCCACGAGCTTGTCAAAACTGTGTCACCTAAGCATGTTGTATTGTCGTCGAGAGATAATGCAAAGCCATTGCTAATCCAAAGATATTATTTATTTTCATATTATACTGCATAGTTTAATGAAGACCTCGGCTAATAAAATAATATAGGGGCCCATTATGTCACAGTTTTTGAGCGGAGTTTTAACTTTGTTTTGAAAGTGATGATGTCCAAAGCATCATTAGAGCTAGGCATAGATATTAAACACCTATAGTAGGCTAGATCCGCAATTTTTGGTCCACTTCCGTGACAATTTGAAGCCATCTTGAAATTACTGTTTGCATGTTAAGTAGATGGGAGCGATTTGTAGCCATAATATTTTTAAAGATGGCTGTCAGGTTGACAGGTGAGCATATAAGCCATTACCATCAAATGATTACTAAATTCCCTTCTGCAATAACTTCGTATTACTATTTGTTTGTGCAGTCCCATGCTGCACAAGCTAAAACTATATCAAACAATCCAGTAAAATACTTCATTGCATTAAAAAAGCAAAAATTAAAACGCCTAATCGCCATTTTGAATTGGTTCAATTTGCTACGCTCGCGTCTGTGCAGAGGTATTGGAGATTGCGGATCTAGCAGGTGTTTAATATCCATGGAGCTAGGTACTTGAAAATTTCATACACTGTGAAAAGTTAAAAACCGCCACTGTGCAAGAGGCGAGTGGGACGATGTGCAGAGACTGGGAGGATACAAACAAATGGAAAAATTTGGTTGCAAAACCCAAGTTGACCCTGTAAATAGATGATTGTTGAATGACGATGAATGTTAATTTAATATAAAAGTCTCACTAAAAATAGTCCTCGTAGTAGTTGTAAAAACTTAAGTTAAAAGTAAAAAGTAAAAACCTTTAAAGCCCATGTTAGTAAAACAGGAAAAAATATGTTAAATAATGTAGTGCAACCTTGTAGGAAAAGGCTTCATTAAATAAAAGTGGATGCTTGATTTTTCCAACTGGTTTATTAAGTTTGCATAGCATAACATTAGAGATTGGTCGATTCCTATTTCAATTCTACAGTTCTTGTGTGCAATACCGTTTGAACGATTCTGATTCTTATACTACTAACCAAGCCTAGGCATACGCGGTATTAAACATTAATGGACTAGTCTGAGGAAGGTTGTTTACCAGCATTACGAAATCATTTAAATTTACAATTTTTTTAGTGCTTGACTTGCTACAAATGTAGTTGTTGTTTTTCATGTTTTATAGGTCTTATTTAAAAATTACCACACAATGCAAGGCATCTAGGCATAGTTTTAATCTTTAACTAACACTCAATCAAAATTGTATTTTGTTTTAGAATGCTTACTAAGTGGTACATTCAATGCAAGGGCATCCCAGGATTAGGATAACAATTACATATATAGGAATCGGAATCACTCAAAATGACTCAAAAAAGGCATCGCCGTAATTGTTATTGTAATCGACCAACCTCTACTAAACATGTACATTCTATGTTTATGTTATCCTCAATGATGTAAAAGGGAAGAAACATAATCACAGTCTTGGGGACGCTACTTTTAAAAAGTAGCATGCTATCACTAACGATACATGCCAAGAAAAAGTAGTTTTCTCAGATGTAGCAACACTACATTCGCGCTACTTTTCCGCTACATGTTCGTGTTTAATCGGGGTGTACCGATATCTCAAATTATCCCGTTTTTATAAGCCTTTTGACGTCGTGCCGAGATGATTTTTGACTCCATTTATGTCGACTCGATCGTGATCTATCATCAAAAGCACATAGTTTCGGTTTCCATTGCAATAGGCGTTCTGTCAACGTTTAAGCTAGCTAGGCCCTAGTCTTTTAAGAATTCTAGACCTGTCAATGAGTTTTTCGCGGAATCACGGCAAAAGAATGCGACAAACAACTCTAGCGAGGTTCGGAATAGGCCTACTGGTGCTGGAATGTCCCAAAAGGAAGGGGGGGATATGACACTAATCACTTCATTTTAATGTGCAATACAAACAGTTGACGTAATTATTGAGCGGATTACGCTCTAAATCAATAATCCGACATCTCATTACTGTGGATACATCTTTGTTTACGACCCTGAAATAGCACTCAAGATGCACCATGCAATTTAATAATCACCGCAATATTTTTGGTAAAGTCAGCTACAAACACCCGATATGATAGATCGCTTGCATCCTTCGGACGACGCAGAGAGAGATAGCGCAAGAGAGAGGTAGAGCAAAAAGACGAGATTATGGGCCGGCCTACACGGCGAGCACAAGACGTGAAAATCGGAAACATTCGCGACACTGCGGCGAGCGTTACAAGTTAGTTTGCAGTGCCGACTTTTACTTTACGTGGTACTGGAACTGCTCGCGTCAGAACTTAAAAAGTAGTGCAAATATCAATCTAACATGCTACCGTTACAACATGCCCCCTTAATAAAGTAGCCGCTACTGGTTCCGCTACAGGTAAAAGTAGCACGCTACATGTAGCGCGCTTCTCCCCAAGACTGCATAATCAATAACCATCAATGCTTACTTAACAAGCCATCTTATCTCAAAGATAATATTTACACATGTTATTAAGATTAATTACTCTACATCATCATCAATGTAAGACGTTTGTGCAATAAGGCACACACACTAAATAATGTAATGACCGTAAGCAATAAGCTTATCCATTGTTTGCAAGAATTATAGAAGTGACTGTGCAAGTGTTCTGTACATACTAAAGTGGAAGGTAACTGGTCGCTTAGAATTTCCGCAACTTTTCATAATCATAATTCAAAATGTTCTGATAGTCATTCCGTACCCTAACAACACTAGGCAGTTGGTCACCTGACAGCCAGTCCTTCAGCACATATCCTTAAAACCATTGCTTGCAAACAACGCGACTAGCTAGGCCTACGTCACTTGTAAGTTTCCTCGTGAATGTTGACATACTCCTTAACCAACTCAAACTAACCGCAAAACCACCGATTTATGCAAGATTTGTTTATATATTGTCATCAGCACCACTTTGGATTTTAACGTAAGTAATTTAAAAGATATGGTGGTATGGTTAAAGATATGGTAGGTACCATCATCAAACCACACAAAAATGTCCTGAATTTTGGACATTTTAGAACCATTCAAAATGCTTGGGGAGGAGGGAAAGAGCAAAGCACATCAACAACCAGAAAGTGAGTAATTAAAAAGGTAGCAAAATATTTTCAAGAGTTATGTAAATAATAAAGTTATGAAGTTAATTTCTATATATGTATCAAGGAGTCATAACATCATTTTGTGAATGATGAATTGACATCATAGCTATTAATATTAAATTTTGGTTCTTTTCTTAGTTACCTTCCTTGAGCAATTAAGTAAAAGCTTGTCAGAATTGAGAAAAATAATTGATACCTAAAAGTAAAACAAAGTAGACTATAGGTAAACAAGTAGGCCTACTGAATTATAGAGAGTACGTATTGCTTTTCAAAGGACATTAAAGGAATGTACTGCATAGTGCCAAAATGGATGTAACTGAACTGATAAGGTTATTGCATGTTAAGGAACCATATGTACAAAGTGCGTATACAAGGAAAACATGTATGTAATTGAGGAATGCTTAACCGAAGTTAACAATGAGCCGTGTATGATAGAATGGTAACGGCTAATGAACACTGTAGGATCCATTCACACTTTGTCTGATAGTCCTAGTTGCACTACACACCCACATTCCTTACGAGTGAAAGTGCCTCATTCAAGCATTAGTGACAATTTACAAATGATGGAACCTAAAGGAATTGGTTTATCTCCTTGATGCAGTTTTAAAACAACTCCTTGTGCACATCCTACATTTGCATAGAAAGCTGTCAAGAAGTGCAGGCAATAAAGTTAGATGACGGGTAATTTAGTTAGTTTAGGTGTTATCGTTTACGTTTATCTCCCCAACCGATCTAGCCCAGAGACTATCAGCTGAAGCAAGCACTTTGTCTATAAAACTCCCATCGTGTTTTTACCTACAGTAGCGCAAGAGAAAACTCATCTAATCGCAGTAACACAGACTGAGCAGAATGATAGCTTTGCCCTTACAGTCATCCCCCAGCAAATAATGGTGGCACATATAACATTCCACTTGCTGACAACATCTTTGGACCTTTAAATGTGTTTACAAGTTACATACTAATCTGTATGAAAAATTAATAAAGGTTTACCTAAGTGGAGTTGTTATGGGTAGTTTTTCTATGGTGTTTCATGTTTCAAGATACAGGTAGCGAAGGTTTATTGCATGTGATTTATTTAATCTGTTTCTTCAAATTTGTACAGTCATCCATAAATTACAAAATAAATAATCATAGAATCTGATTCTTGCCTATGACTGTACTTCATACTCGACACTTAATCCACAATTAAAATTTAAAATGATACAGTTAGTTACATTTATCAAAACAAGAAGTTCACATATAGCGTCACAATGATGGTCAATGTATTGTTAGTAAAAAAACAAGTGAAAGTTGAGATATTGCGGTACGAACAAAAAAACTAAATTGTTTAACTAGGATTGGTGGCTTTCCATCCTACACACTTCTAAATTTTGAACTGTAAGTTCATTATCCTTGAGGTTTGTCAATTAAAACAAGGATACTGGTCCGATTATGCAAGGAAAAAAAATTAACTAGGATTGGTGGCTTTCCAATCCTACACACTTTCAACGAAAAATTTGAATCGTAAAATCTTTGTGATCCTTGAGCTTCGTCTTCAATTGAGGTGGAAGCCTTTCTCCTTGGTGGCTGCGAGTAGTCGCTCGCGCAGCATCTCTTCGGTAGGATACTCGGGCAACTTCAGATAGTGTACGCATGTGTTGACGGAAGGGTAGCTTCCCTCCAAAGCATCAACCTTACGAACTACAGTAAGGCGCGGGAAGAGGTTGGCCAAGCCCCCAGGAGGCAGGGACGAGCATCCCGTAGTGAATTGAAGGAACGCCTTCCTTTCGTCCGCCGACATGTCAACAAGAACATTGACGAAGCGTTGGAAGCCAGGGCTGGGAAGAGATGTACAAATGTTAAGAGATAATCACAGCTACATCTCTAAGAGATGGACTTCACTACATACAGTTTGAAATAATATTTAGTAGTATAGGACTGTTTAGCTCGGCTCGGGCTGTAAGCTGCACCGGGTTGTCAGGTTGGATCGGGAAATCGAAGAGGCAGACTAAGTCTTAAATTAGGTAGGGAGGAAAATAGCTGCAAGTTGGTCGCAACCCACTCTCCAATGACCCGGAAATTAAACAAATCCCGGCCAGCTCAAAATTAACTAGTGTAGACTAGGTGTATTTTATCCTAAACATGTGTTGAATTGTGTTCACTTACTGTCAGTAGGTTAGGGTCTAGGCCTATAGGCTTTGATTGCTTAAATTTGATTTTGCCAGGACCTAGGCCAAGATGCTACGCTAAATGTAAATATAAGTACAATATAATTTTATAATCAAAATGCCTAGGCCGAAGCCCAGTAGGTGTCTATAAGCCTAAACCCAGAAGGATACTAGGAATAGCCTAGTAGTAGTAGTAATAGTAGTAGTAAATTTTTATTTTAGCAGAGTTGCTATTTTCACAAATTTACATGTTCACAAATACATTGTAGGCCTACATTCATATTATACCATTCAATATCAGTAACATTTTTACTAGGGATGCACCGATGCCGATTCCTAAGAATCGGCAAAAGGCGAAATCGGCAATATTCAAAGAATCGCCAGAATCGCCAATGCCGATTCTCGCGTCATAATATGCCAATGCTACGATTTAAAAATTCCCGCAGTTTTCAAACGACCGCCTACAGTACAACTTCCTTATCGACACGTTGTATTTAGTGCAGTAAGAAGCTATAAGATAGCAAGCGTAGCGCAGCGCTCTGCCCTCTGAGCGGAGCATCAGAGCGGGACGGAACGATAAGGGAAAGCTCCCAAGCGAACGAGATTTACAGATTATTTCTGAACGCGTTTTGTACACTTGTTTTGTAAACAAAACATCGCGACATATGACATTACTTGTTGATTTGAGTTAAATCTACTACGTACATTTACGTAAATTTACTTTCAATCAACATGGAAGGAAAGTCTAAAAGATCAAGTTTAGTGTGAAAACACTGTAAACTGAAAGAAGGCGATGTTTCGAAAGCGATTGTAAGGTTCAACTTTCCAGAGGAGGCGGGTACTGCCTAGGCCTACGCAATCTTTTTGATTGTCTTTATTTTACTTACATGTATTACTGTGTCCTGCAAATAAATCGTATCATATCTTATCTTATCTAAACATTTTGAAGCAAATTAGGATATATCACTCTTCCCAACTAACCTCACAGTAAGTTTATTCAAATCTAACCTGGCCTAGCCCTAGGCCCTAGCCTAGGCCTAGGAGCCCCTAGGCCTATGATCTTTGTTCTAGGCCTAGCCTAGAGCAGAACTTCAAGCCTAGGGCAGAACTGCTAATTTAATCTTGAAACAACCCTAGGCCTAGTTCTGGAGCCTAGGCCTAATGCCTAGGCCCTATACTTATTCAAGTTATTTTTTAGTAGGTAGGGAGGGCTTATACATACATATTATACTGTCACATTTCCAAAAATATTCAAAAACTGTGGCTTAGGGCCTAGGCCTGCATGCTTATCCCTTACAATCATAAATAGCCTAGGCCTAGTGGCACATGAATCTTTATGCCATGAAAGTAGGCCTATCTTTTAAAACAAGAAAGTTAATGATATCTGCAATTGTAGGTAGGGCCTGCCGGTATTAAGAATAAATCTACAATCTAAAATAGCCTATTTTGGATTTTAGTAGGTTGAGGCCCATGTAGCCTAATTTCAACATTAAGTAAACGACATATTAAAATTGGGTGCGAAGAATGCACCGATTATTTAGTAGAGGTATGTATTTCAAAAGAATCGGTGGGAATCGGTATTGGCATAGGTAAAATGAGGAATCGGCATCGGTAAAAAAGTGGAATCGGTGCATTTCTAATTTTTACTATAGGCAATAAGCATGCATTTACCTTTCAGTGATATATGTAATTGTATATTGCTAATGGACAGGGATGTAAAATACAAATATAAATAATATAATAATAGGGCCAGGTGAACTCAATTAATTGCCAGCCTAGGGCCTAATTAGATTTTAGAGAGAGACTAAACCAATGCAGTAGGTTTCGGCTAGGCCTAAGACTATTAATCTTATCAGTGTTTCTTCAGCTCCAGCCGTTGCAGACCTAGCACTACACTAACTAGCCTAGGGGCCGGTCTGATGATCAACAAGTGTTTGTGAATGACATAACCTGGAACTTAGTGAAGGGCGGAAAGACTTTCCCCACCTAAACACGGAAAGTTGTGATTGATTGAAGTTTAACTAGCAAGTGGATGTAATAAACAGCTTTCAAATTCGTGTAATTTGAGTGCGCTAATTGGATGTAAATGGGCAGAAACTCGTAACTGGAACGGTAGGCATGTATCACAATCAACAAGTAGGCTTTGCGCAATTTAAGATTTACCAATGTACAAACGTTAAGGTCACCAGAGTATTGAGTAGGAGAGCTTTTATCATGAAACAAGGGTTCAATACTGGTTTGTTATACTGGCATTCGTGTATTGAATTGTGCTGCTCTCCGACGTCCGACGTGAATAGAATTCTGTGGTCAATATGTCACTGCAATAGAGCATTCTGAAAACATTTACCAAATAGTACCTACAAAATAAAAATATTAGGGTTGTGATTTTTGACCGACGGGTCGATCAGCAATTACCCGACCCGAAATTTCGGGCACCCTCACAGTAGACCTACTTCATGAAAACACAAAAACAGGTAAAACACAACAAGAGCAGCCCTATACCACTTTGTTCATTTACGAGTACCTGTAGACTGTAGTTAAGTACACTGGATACTGGAACAACGGATATACTAGGCCATTATTATTCTCATTATTACTATCCGGTACGCCCGACGAGAACTTGCAGCGTACTTGTTAAGAGCACACCCCTACGCGTGTTCACGGGTCGCCGGGTATCTGCCCGTTTACTAACTACATAGCACCAAAATAGAATTAATTAATATATTTAACATTACTAAATATTTCTGTTTTGAATGAAGCGGGGAGATTACCTTTCTTTTGTATACCCCAGCTTGGGGTCGGTAAAGTTCAGGAGATCCTCCCTCGTCCACTGTGGATTCTGGTCTCCGCAAAGCATTTTACGAACTTCTTCGGGGCTGAATGCACGAAGCTTCTCCAGTGGAAAGACCATAGAGAACCCTTCATGGAAAGCCTTCAGTTGGCGAGCTATGCCAGTCTCCATACAAAACATAGTCGTTAGATCAGCGTATTCTTCAACATTATCGATGGTCAGCTGGAATAGAAAATGCATCTCATTAATTATTCATAGAGTTTAGATTGGAGAAGGGTTGACAGGCTGGGCTCTATGTTCTCTATGCTTTCCCAACCTGTCAACCCTTCTCCAATCTAAACTACACTAGCCATTTGGCCTTTTCCAAACTTATTGAACTAATTATTCATAGAGTTAGCACTATTTTGCAAGAGGTGAATAGCTGAACTACCTATATGTAAAATAAGAACCAGTTGGAAGTAGAAGAAAATGTCCATCAATTCCCAGGGTTATGGGTATCAGAAGGTTGTTAAATGAAATTGTAAAATAGAAGTTACTTTAGGAATAAAACAAAATATAGGCTTACCATTTCTGATGCAGCCAATACCTCCATTAATACATTTATAAAACCAAAATAGAGGAATACCCTCTAATAGGTATAGGCCTACATACTTTCTCACAAAAATTTAATTTCTTTTGAAATAGGCCTAAATGTAGGGGGGGCATAATTATGAAGTAGACACCAGGCCTACATTTAGTTCATCATTTTTAACTCAGCTAATAGTAAAGTAATACTAATATAATATGCATTCAATGTATGTTCTGTTTCTAATGTCTATACTACAATTAGGCTTTGCACGCAAGGCTTATCGCAGGTCGCGTCACCGTAGTACCGGCCCTAACTGCTACAAGTCATCAACATAGTACGTGGTGACTGAATGGCTCACTCCGTGTAGTTCATTGGGCACGTCCGTGTGGATAATTTAGACGCCTTCGCTTTAGGCTTGTACTAAGGTGGCGCCATGAGTGTGAGAAAATGATAGTACAAAGACCAATTGCAGATATTTGGTAACTAAGACCTAGTGAAGCAAGACATTTAATAACACAAAAAATGCACAGATCAATGAACCTTCTCATTGGCAAACAGGTTTATCTGCTACTTAAGCGTGTATTTTAATTAATAACTGTATAATGAACTCACCTCAGTGTCTCCACTGTTAGGTAACAATTCGGCAGACTTGAATCCAAACACGTATGACGAGGGCAGGTAATTGAACGTAATTGCTAGGTCTTCTAGCCGCATTGTTGGCCCCCCGGGAGCAGTCGTTATGGGCATTGCAAGGTTCTGTATTTGGTGAACGCGCGACTCGTAAGATAAAGTGTTATCTTGAAGGATACGATGTTTTCGTGCAATAATATCTCGTAGCTCGTGCAAGAAGCGGCCACGGATGGGGTCCACTTCTGCCAAATCTTCGCTGCCAAGAATGTTTGCGAACCTGAAAATTATTATTATTTCAAAGTTCAAAGATAAAAAACATCAGGCTATCATTAGATAAAGCCAAAAGCAACAGAGATAGTACCTTTTATTAGGTAGCCCATATACTACTTTAAGAACGAATGATACTTGACAGAAGGGGCATAAAAATGGGCAAGACCAATAAGAGTAATTAAGAACAAGCATACAATGTACACATTAAAATAATAAACAAAAATACAACAGAAAAATAAATAGAAGTACTACACGCATTAGTTTTCAATGTCAACCCACTGACACAAGAATAGTTTTTGAGTGAAATGCCTCCTCCAATACTGCTGCATCAGTGGTTCAGACAATAACGAGATATAGGCCTAAATGCAGAAGTTGATGCACCAAGGCTATTCGAGACGGTGGGTGGTGATAGATGACGATGAAGGACAATTACAAGAACGCCCATGCCTTATGCGGGGGCAAACCTACATTACTTGTACATACGCTTCGGACCAACGCCCTAATCGTATGTGCCTCCGCCGACGGCCTAAATGCAGAAGTGTTGAAAGGGGTAAAGTAGTTATTATTCAACTCTTGATTTATATGTCAGTGGCTGCTCATATACTAAGCCAGTAATGTATTGAAGTTTCAAGATAAAAATCTCAAGACTACACAAGACATATTTTAAGTACTGTAATCACACAACTTGTTTAAGTAATAAAATACGTAAAAATAAACTACAATTTTAACAATTACATGAACATGCTTAGTACGTTGACTTAGGCTACCATTGCTTATCGTCAGCTTGGCTCTGTTTTGGTGGATCAAGCTCCAGCTCCTTCTCGCTCTCTTCGGAGATGTACGATGAGGTCATCACATCTTCCTCGATCACATTTGTTCGCCGAGGACCTTGTACTACCTGCTGCAGTCCAATCCTGGCACAAACAAAAAGAATATTTAATGATGTACATATATTAAAAATAATCAAACCATGTAACCTTAGCCAGAGAGAACAGATGGGGCAATTTGACTAAAAAACTGCATCAGATAGAAAACACTAAATGAAGAGAGTGGCTTACCTTTCGTTTACATTGTTTTGTATCTCGCCGTGACACATCAGCTTAAGGAACGGCTGAGACAAAGGGAGATCAACAAGTCTGCAGTCTTGAAGTACTTTAGCAAGGAAGACTCCTAGGAACCAGAACGTTTTACAAACCGCGTCACACACTTCCGAATCCTAGAAACAAAAGTACAACCATTGCAGGTATCACCCACAAACTGTGGTTTTTCATTAAGCTTTTCTTTGCATTGTTTTCTCCATAAAAATACATTCCAAAATAATATTCAGAAAGTATCAAATAGTGCCGTGTGTATAACAGAACAGCACACAATACATTAACAAACAGAAACAACAAAGCAAGATTACAGTGGCTGCACAGCAATAATGATGTATTTTTTAGGTAATTAAGTGTTACACACATATGCTTTATTTAAACAATACTGACGTATGAAAAGAGTTCATACTTTGATGATAAACTTTTCAAACATTAGTCACAATGATTTAGTTCACAATTTTTAGTATACCTTCATTAATTCAAAATCGGTTAATTCAAACTAGTGATGTCGATAGATGCTTTGGGTGTACGGTTCAATGTTACATTTCTTTTAATTTAAAGTGTGATTTTTGTGGTCCCTTGGATTTTGAATTAAAGGAAGACTACTAGTGCATAGTTACAAAATAAAATACACTGTATTGTAATTTCCATATTAAAAATAAGTACTTTGAAACGTATTAGTACGGTATACGCTGTGGTCATCCAATACTGAGAATGACCAGCTTTCAATCAATAAATAGGGCTGTGCGAGTACTCGATTTCTCGAGCTTTTTCGAGCTTCAGTTTTGAGCTCGCGCCGAGCCGAGCTTGATTTTAGGCTCGATTTATTTGAGCCGAGCCGAGCTTGGCTTTATGCTCAACTTATTCGAGCCGAGCCTACAAAAACACGCAGTACACGCGCTCATTTTCATCAACACTCAACAGACAGTCTTGTCAACAAAGACTTTCGCGGCAGCCTGAGCCAGCAATCAACAGTCGACTCGACGGTCGACGCAGTAGAATGCGATAGGCCTAGGCCTAGAATGCAAACGTGTCTCTCTCATGTGGGAAAACCTATCACACTATCGCCCGCGCTGAAGCTTTCGTCGCAAAATAAGCCTAGGAAAGAAAGGAGATAAGCCAAGGAATGACAATCCAATGCGTTGTGATTGTAGAAACATGATCACATCGCAATAATTCTTCTTCCAACTAGTTCCACACCGAGCATCTTTGTTCTTCGTCAGCTGTGACTGTGAGTTGAGTTGAGTTGAGTTGGTTGGATTGACCGAACGTGCACGCAGTTCGCGCAGGTGTCACGTGTTGGCTTACAACGCGCTCTGTTGTCAACTCAAGTTACTCTTTAGCAGAGTCGACAAAGAAGTTTCCCCGGGTCTTCTTTATCGACTGCAGGCAGCGGGCAGGCTCCGCGGGAAAGTTCAAAGATCGTATCGACGTAGCGCGTAAAATAATAAACCCGTGAATTAGCCTAAAAACGGTCGCGAAAAATACCCTGATCTTATAATCGGCTCCAGGTAATTTCTAGAACCGGGTACCCGATGACATCCCTAGAAAATATGTAGCCTAACCATTTTTAATTAAATTTTATTTATTTATTATTTTTTGAAAAAGCTCGGCTCGGCTCGAAAATCAAGCTTTTTTTTTAATACTCGGCTCGGCTCGACTTAAAAATTCTAGGCTCGCACAGCCCTATCAATAAACAATAAAGATGTAATTTTACTCTTACATATTTGTTTTGCTAGCATACAACTACACTTGAATAGTCACTTACAACGTGAGGAGGGAGGGGGGGGGGGGGGGGGAGCCTCCCGAGGTCGTCCAAGTGAACAACAACGGAGTACGAAACGAAGTACAGGTCACATTTTAGAAATATCTTTCAATGATAAAATAACAGGTCACATTTTAGAATTTTTTTTTGTAAATTAAGCAGGAAATGAATTATTGCGTATTGCGAGTCTACCCACTGTCTACGTTAAGTGATTTGTGGTGGGGGAATTCAATTAAGGCATCTCTAAGGCAACCCTGTCAATGCCAACACGCAAAAAATGGCCAACCGGCAACCAGTGATCAATATTTTAAATTTGGTCCAGTGGTTGACCACGATTCAATTTGAAGATAGTATGGATGAGGCTAGTTTGGAACCTTAATACAATATATTATGTGCTTCATTAATAGGACCGCTACAAAGAAACCATACACTAGTGCCCTGCCCACACAGTAATGTTTAATCACATTGACACATTTCAAGTCCATTTCAGAAGCTAAAAACTTGTGCTCGAGCCGGGAATGAAACCCGGCAAGGGGGCCAACGAGCCACACACATACCTGAGGCAACGGTGCGGGGAAGAGTCCGGCAGGCCTCCGCACGTAATATCCCGGGGGTTTCCGGCCCACTCCCAGGTGCAAGGGGACATCCTCGTCTTCCAGGTTATCCTGTGAGTCGTCACACAGCCACATCATCAGGTCACTTCGCTGGAGTTCCGCTGCCACCAGGGCGTAAAACTCGAGGGTGGGGCCAAGACCGGTACCCTCTTCACCCACAAACTCCACCTGGGACACCAAAATACAATCTTGTAGCAACGCATCACAATTACACAATCCAAGGCAAGGTACCGGTACAATATATTATTAATTACATGAACATTATAGAAACATATTTGAGGGAGCATTGCAATAAAAAATCTGGAAACTTTGGGTCCAGCATGCATTGTGACCTCACCTCTAGAATACTTTTGCGGTCGGCGTGAGTCTTCATGACTTGTTCCGCCCAATCGAAGAGCCTACTACCCCGAGGAACTTTAACGCGCTCGTGCTTCAGACGGCCAACCCTGAACTCCAGGGGGTCCTCCCTTCGAGGCGACAGACCGGGAGCTCGTTGGCGTTCCAGGGTCATATCCCGCTGAGTTTGTAGCCACACGATCGACCTGTGTGCAAACAACAAAATTCCCGTTCAGAGATAATTACAAGAAACACTATTGAACATGGTCCTCACTTTGGGAAGGCTAGTGAGCTAGCCTCTGGATTTCCAATTAAGTAGATATACATCTGAATTCTGTTCTGTTAAATAATGTATGACAGGACAGGAGTGAGTTAATGCTGAGATAGGGGTTTGGATAAGGAAGCCAAATGCTAACCAGGACGTGACTGGGGCATATTGAAAATTGATTAACACATAAACCGACACAAAACACAAAAAAATACCGTACATTGAAACCATTTCAACGCATCAACTACGACATTACGACAATACGACAATTGTTTTTCCATTTGGTTTGTTGGGAAACACTCTCATAGGAAGATTTTTTAAATTTCTGGATTGTACTTGATAATAACAATAATATCAGACCCCTATTCCAACATGCGTCAGGTCGGGGGGTGACGAGTCACCATTTTCTCGGGCTACGGCTTATTAGAGCTTGCTAGCCAGGCTCAGCACCTCATCTTCGTTGTCGGTTAAGACCGGCACACGATATTAAGAGAAATATAGATTTAAAGTTTAAACCAGGGCTGCCACTGACATTTAAAAAAAAATCCTGTTGGAGGACGTTAAAAATCCGCAAAAATCCGTGAAAAGTCTAAAAACGTTCATTTCATTGATCAAACTATGAAAATGGCTAAATGTTATGTTTATATTTGTTACCATCATAACCTAAAAGTTGCTAGGGCCTAGGCCTATGCACAGACGAGAATAAATGAGCCAGAAACGCCCGTGGTTGCTTTAATTAAGATTGCATAAAAATGTAAAATGTTACTTATTTACAGAAAATCTGTTTTAAATCTGACCTGGTTAAAAAATTCTTAGGCCTAGGCCTAGCCCTAGCCGCCTAGGCCTAGGCTAGGCCCTAGGAATGTTGCATCACAATTTTGACCTAGGCCCATGTGTTGTGTTTATTAATAACATTGCAGTCTTGCAGAACTTGTTAATAACATTTTAATCATATACCAATTCTATTTTTCACGTTTATGATCACATAATCCAAACTTTATAAACAAAAACGAAAGAAAACAATTTTGTAGGCTCCAATCTTCATTGTTTGTTCATGGCTCCTCCCACTCCCAAAAGCAACTGTTCTGGCAGAAGCAGTTCCTACAATGTCTAGGACACGGCTCCGCCCTTGCTCCGCCCCCTATCGAAAGTCTAATCGATTATCGCCCCGCCTTCAATGTTTACAATCGAAATTAGCCCGCGCAGATTCAAATATACGAAAATAAGCATAGAAAACGTAATTAACGAAACATCCGTAAATAAGACTAAAAATCCGTTTATCCGTTTTGCACCCTAAATATCCGTAAAAACGGATAAAATCCGTTAAAACGGCAGCCCTGGTTTAAACAAAATATCATTTAGCCCAAAAACGAGTGAAGAATAATAAATAATAATATGTTATGTCCTAGAATAAGTACACATAGTAATGTATGTATGCTTAAATGCAAGTACTTGCCTGGATGCTCCAAAGGCCGTACAATAAAAGTACAGTTGTCGAGTTTCGAATGGAAACAGGAACGGGCACGAATGGTTGAGCTCCTCGCACCAAGCAGGCAGAGCCCCAGATGAAAGCACCAATGGGTCTTGGATTTGCTGGAGTAGCTTATTAGTCAGTTTCTTGCTGGCAAACACTTCAGCGGGTAGTTGAGGTTCGATTTCCGAATCTGAAATCACAAAAAACGAATATTAACGTCGATTTCAGTGGATTTTTTGCAATGACGTACAGAGTTTGACTGCAATAAATAACTAAAGAAACTTACCATCGAGTAGAGCCGGGTTGTTTTGTGAATCGTCGCGGAACATGCTTATAACGAACAGGTGTCGCAGCAACTGTAGAACATCCTCCACTGTACAGATACTAGGAGTACCAGGGATCGGAGTGACTGGAGATTCTGTCACCGGTGTGATGTGGCAGGACGAATCTCTGGTGATGTATGTCGAGGAAACTGGTGCCTTACTTTCTTGTTCGCACTCCGTATCATCTTCATCGCGGACCTCGCGGTAGACGATGCTGCAGGAGAAAAGTAGACATTTATTTATTTATTGTCTCATTTGACATTAATGATTTTTATTTAGCCTATACTCAATGTTACTTTTAAAAAAAAACTGAAAGCAAATACATTGATCAAAATTGTGGAAAACTTCCAAGAAATATTACATTTCTGAAATGTCTTGCAAGACCCTTGCTTGATTGATGCTTAAACTTTCAGTAATCTTTGTTTCTACCTATTTGTAGGTTTAAACCTAGTAGTAATTGCACACAGAAAATAATGTCTTACGTGTAAGTAGGTTCCCAAATGCGGCGCAACTTCTCCTGCCTGCTTCCGAGATCTGCCGCTTGCATGAGCTGTTGTACGGCTCGGAATATGGTCTGGCTCGAATCCTTCAACTCGACCTCCACATCAGGTATCTGAAGATAATGAAATGCATGAGAAACCTGTACAGACCTCCATCTCAATCCTTGGCATAACATACTTCGAAAATCAAGTACAACATCACACTGCTAAATACAACTATAAACACAAGCTTTGTAAAAAAAAACGACATAGAGAGCTTACCATAGGCAGGTTTGGTCCACGCAAAGATAGTTGGAGTTTAGGTTGAGGCGTCTGGTCTATTGGATCGTCGTCATCTCCCGAATCGTCGCCGGGAGCTGATACATCAAGGTCGCTTGTTTGATTAATATTTGTTCGACCGGGCCGGGGGTCAAATGCCGGAATTAGGGCGGAAAACTGCCCCTTCAGGACAAAGTCGTCATCCCAATGGCGGCGTCTGCTTGTACGAGGTTCAAAGCCTTCTTCCTCCTTAATCAAACCAAGGTGTGTACACATTAAAACCCACAATACATTTAACTACTCATATAAATGTCACCAAAGAAACACAAAACTGACCAATTTGCAAGTAAAAAATTTTGACTTGCAATCTGAAAGGGGAATTGTTGAGGGTTGCTCCACAGTAGTACAGCATTATAGCCTAAAAAGTAGCAACTATTTACTAATTATGTAATAATATTAGGGGTGTGCGAACCTTGAATTTTTTTTCGAACCGAACCTCGAACCGAACCTTGAGAAAAATTTCGAACCTCGAACCTCGAACCGAACCTCAAGGAATATTTTTTAATTAAAACTAAATAAAAATAAGGTAACAACTTTAAATTAGCTGCAGTTGTCATCAGCAGGTGAAAAGTTTTGTCGCCCCCAGCCCTTCAGGCTGGGATTTATGTTCTCTTTGCTTTCCCAACCTGTCAACCCTTCTCCAAACAAACCTAATCAACAATTAGTAAATTACTAGGCTTGGCCTAGGGGCCTAGCCTAGCGTACTCTTAATTTTTACACAAGCCCTAGGCCTAGCCCCTTCAAGTCTACAATCTAGGCCTAGCTAGGCCTGGGCCTTTGTGTAGGTCTAGGGCCTATTCATGCCTGGGCCTAGGCCCTACGCGTGTAAAATTAGGCCTAGGCCTAGGCTGCGTGCTAACGGCAAATTTTATTATCCAATTGACCAAAACTTCGTAGCTTTTTAACTGATTCTTCTTTTGTGTTGATAAAGCTTTCTACATCATTTATTACGATAAACAATAACAGGATTTGGATGCGAGGACCGGGAGACGTGAATAGGCCTAGGCTAGCTAGGAAGCCTAGGCCTGGACACGGCGTCGAAAATAAACATCCTTTATTGGTTTGCTTGCGTCTATATCACTAATATTTCCGATCAACTATCCTGAAGAAAGAATGTGGAGAATATTCCATTTGATCACTTTTTTACGTCTTTTAAACTAGTAGTTTGCGTGGTTTGACATTTTTTATGTTCCTTCCATCTTTACTTGCATTTCACTGACTTTGAAGGTCAAATTCACCATCGCCGAGCGTCGCGATTGGAGGAAACTAGTTATAATATAGCGCTGGAGAGCATACGCGTGGTGCGCTCTATCGGCCATCGCTGGAACTTGTATTATAGGGCGCGGGATATTCAAACGTGCTGAAATAGCATTTTCACTACTTTCACGGAGAGGTTCGAGTTCGGTTCGAAATTCGAACCGGTTCGCACACCCCTAAATAATATGTTCAGTTTTTGTAGGCCAAAATAAATGAATATTAATTTATTGCACTACTATGTAGGACCTACTACGTATAAATATGCCACATGCAGACACCAAAATTTTCAAGCATATGGTTACATGAAGAACATAACTATTAACTATGTAGGCTATAATGGAAGTGAGAATATGACAATACAGGAATATGGAAAAAAATGTTATGGAGTTTTAAACTAAAATACAAAAGGTTTTTATAGAACACTTGTTGATATAGGTCTATCTATACATAAGGATCGGACAGAGATAATGTCATTATCCCAACAAGTTTCATGCTGTAGGCCTACATTGTATTATGTTCTGGCTTCAAACCAATTTTTGACTCAATACCTAGCTAAAATACAATACATAGCGGGCATATTGGATATTGGTTAACAAGCCCAGTGCAGGAGCTGTATGGTTTTTATCTTATCCTTGCTTTATGGTTGGTGGCTATACAAGATGCAAATAGAAATAATGGTGTTGCAAATGTTATGACAAGTGGGAATGAGATACAAGGTAAATGTGCACCAAACAGTATGGTAGTGACTAGTGAGCATTGAGGATTCAAAATCTAGTTGAAATGATGAAAACAGCTAGCTAGTTAGTACAGTAGTGTAGCAGAGACAAATAGTGAGAGGAAAATAATCCAAAGCAAAAAACCCTAACACCACATATAAACTAGGGGTCTGCGGGTACCCGAAATATCGGGTAATTTTGGGTTTTGAAGCATACCCGAAATTCGGGCTTTTATAATGTAAATTGTTTTTTTTTTTTTTTTTTCGGGTAGGCCTAGGCCTAAATTGCTAACCACTTAGGACCCTTAAATCGTCAAAAAACGTTCGCAAAATGAAGCCAAATAATACTGTTTTTACTTTTAAGGCGAAATACAGCCAGTTCTATTGTTTTTCACGAAATTTGGGCGAAATCGGCAGTTTTTGCCCCCATTTTCAAGTATGTAGGCTACTACGTTCTTGCGAGAAAATAGCCCACTAAAACAGCTGTTGAGCTGCTGGTGACGTCACACCTCACAGGGTCGGCAACATAACAAATACAAACCATAGAAACTTTGTTTCTTGATCGACGAAGTACCAACATTTGAAACTTAACGGCGGCATAAACGTCGGGAAATTTGAAAATAAGCGAAATTTGAAAAAAATAGTTTGAAATAATTGAATTTTTTAGGGGAAATGGATTCTTTATTTTGAGTTTTTATACTGAAATTAAAGATTTTTTGTATCGAAATGAAGACTTTTTATTTGCTATTTTTCAGGGTCCTTAAAATGAATTTAATATTTAATCGTTAATTCTTTTTTGTAAGTTTAAGTCAGGGTGAGGCCATGGGCTTTGAACCACATTGTAAAGAGTAGGGATGTGCGAACGTTCGAAATTCGAACTCGAACTCAAAAAAAGTTCGGTTCAAGTTCGAATTGTAAAAACAAGGTTCGAGTTCGAAAATTTCAAGTTCGTTCTTTATTTCGAACTTCCCGCGCGATATTTCAGTTTCGCTGTTTGCCGCTATGCGCGCGCACGTAAAAGTCGAAGTTTAGGTCGAAGATGGTACGTGCATTGGTGCCAACAACAAAATAATTAATCTTGATCTCATAGCTAGTAATATCAATTTTAAAAACCGAAATCAACATTGTTCACGTACTTAAAAACTTATTATTTTCGAGAAAAACTTTAAAAAAATAGATATCCATAACCGGACTTGGAGCATTGAAACATTTAACGAGTTTCTACAACAGCAGTATAATCGGTTTTCTTGTTGGCTGTTGGTAGTACTGACCCGACGAGTTGAACTGAGTACTGCCTGACCAACTACAATTTTAGGCCACTTTTCTTACTTTTAACGTCGTCGTATCTCAATTTGATTGTTTACGCTTTTTGTTTTTAAACGTATAATGGATTCAGAAGAAGAAGATGCAGACGATCCTGGCATTATTGGCGAAAATGCCATTGTGCAAAAAAGGTTCCCTAATATGGGGGTATTTCGCAAAAGACGGCGTTAAAGGGAAGTGTAAGCACTGCAATAAGTCCCTCAGCATTCCGACTGGGACAACTAGTACTCTAGTCAGGCACTTGAAAACTATACACCCAGTGCAATTTGCCGCCTACTCTAAAGTTCATACAGATATGAATGCAAAGAAAAAGTCTAAAGCTGGCCCCCCACAGGCATCGATTCTTTTGTTTGGATTTCAAAAAAAGAGCCAACTCACCTCAACCTGTCCAAAAAAGATTGCCTTAATGCTCATTGAAAACTATTTACCATATAGTTTGGTAGACAGCACCTCTTTTAAACAACTGATGGAAGAGGCTGAGCCCTTGTATAAAGTGCCTTGCCGAACTACTTTTTCGAGGAGTGTTATTCCAAACTATGTTCAAAAATACAAAAGATGCTATGCGAGAAGAAATAATCAAGGAAATCCATAATTTGCAGGCAATGTCTATCACGAGTGATATGTGGATGTCTAGGGCTATCGAGAGCTACATTTCCATGACTCTCCATTACATATCATCTGATTTTCAACTAAAAAAGTATACCTTGTCCACAAGTTATTTCCCTGGAAACCATACTGGTGTTAATATCAATCTCAAACTTGCCAGCATGCTCGATGAATGGGGTATTGGGCAAGTTACATGTCCGATATATGTTGTAACAGACAATGCTCGCAACATGATTTGTGCTATAAGCTTGACACCAAGTTGGACCCAAGTGTTTTGTTTTGCACACACAGTACAGTTGGCTATTGGGGATGCTAAAAAGGAAGTCGATAGATTTGAAAATGTGTGAACCAAGTCTCGGGCAATCGTTACACATTACCACAAAAGTGCAACGGTAAGAAATTTATTTATTTAATAGCCTAGGGCCTAGGACTACTATTAAATAATTTATCCTAGACCAAAAGGCTTAACGATGAAAATACTAGGCCCAACTCAAAATCTCTTCTTTGCTAAAAAAAAGACCTTGGCCCTAGGCCTACTATTAATTTATCCTAGACCAAAAGGCTTAATGATATAAATACTAGGTCCAATTTAAATGTCTTTTTTTCAACAGGCTTCAGTTAGACTGGAAGATTTACAAAAAGAATTGGGCAAACCACAACACGAACTGATACAGAGTGTGGAAACTCGATGGGGAAGTGAGTTCATGATGTTGGCACGTTTAATAGAGCAACGGCAGCCAATTTCGGCAGAAATAGCCAACTCGGGGAAGATCGACAACCTTACATTAGCTGAGTGGGATTTAATAAATGGTAAGTTGGGTAGGCTTAGTCTAGGCCTATCAAAACCTAGGCTTAGTTCTGCTAGACCCTTTGATCTATCAATAGGCCAAACTTATTTAAAAAATAAAAACACTTACGTATTGTTTTCCTTTCCAGAATATGTAACTTACCTGGAACCACTACATCAAGCAACCACAGAAATGTTGTGGTGAGGTCTACCCAACAATGAGTATGATCATACCGGTCCTGAGTGGTGTTATTCATGTTATTGACACACTGATCTCTCAAAACCGTCGTGATTACACTCAGCCCAGGGTAGTAGGCATTGCCTATGGGAGGGAACTTCGAAAAGCCATTAATGCTAGATTTCCTCTTTTCAAAACCAACAAAGACTATATTATAGCAATGGCTATGGACCACCGGTTTAAAACCGTCTTGTTAGAAGAACGAGAGAAGATAGTTGCAATCAACTTCATTAAACAGGAGATAGCACGGCTAGAAGTAAATAATGCGAATGTGGTTGATCTTGCAGAGCCAGTAATTCTGGAACCAGCTTCTCAAAATATAAGTCTGTGGGATAAGGTTGACCAGATGTCACGGGCAGGTGCCTCCCTGTCCATGTCTGTGGATGACGAAATCTCTATGTATTTCAAGGTAGGTTCAAATTTTTAGCCAATCCACATATTATGTGTTTAAGTGTACGTAAAACATAAAACTAGGAAACGCTCAGTTGGACGCGTTGATAAGCGAGCACGTGCTATAGCTAGACCCACATTGCACATAAAATTTATGGCGTTTGCGTTTCCAATATTATTTATTATTGCCAAGGTATTTGGGTAAACCCGTGTGTGAAAACCTTTACTTTGTGGATAAAATCCACCGCCATCTAGAGGACCTTGACTCCCTGGGTAAACTATTTAAACTCTTTGGTGACAAATAATAGACTGCTTTCTCGAAAGTATTTTGATTACTTCTAGGTGGCAGTGTATTAGATAGAAACTTCGCGCGTCTTTTCGTTGC
The DNA here is from genome assembly GCA_024449915.1 of Sweltsa coloradensis. NCBI lineage: Eukaryota > Metazoa > Arthropoda > Insecta > Plecoptera > Chloroperlidae > Sweltsa > Sweltsa coloradensis. The sequence goes on from JAMZAV010001226.1 coordinate 58,387, forward strand.
CATGGCAACGTTACTTTTGTTATAATGTAATTTCCATCTACACTACTTATCGGATCAAATAAAATTTACATATTCTTGACCGGACGGACATTCTAAATGATTTGGCTATCTCAGATTTTGTCGCCGGTTAGTTTGAAAAAAAAACTTTCGATTAACTTTAATGTAACTTTTTAACTTTTTGAACGATTTTGCCACAAAACTAATGGCATTCAATCGAGAACAAAGCTTGCGGATGGTCAAAATTTCAACTCGATCCGAGCCTCCGTTCGAACGTTATCGCGAGACATACAAACAAACAAAAAAAAAAAAAAAACAAAACCAGGACAAATTTTTCCGGCAGAGTCAAATGGAAACGCTCGCTTCGCTCGCTTAATAAAAGTGACTAGGTAATAAGAATAACATAAATATTTTTCTTTCAAGATCTCAAACCAGCGTACTGCTGATCCCATCCAATGGTGGAGAGAGAATGGGTCTAAATTCCACGGTTAAAGGAAGTTGCAAGAAAAGTTCTTTCAATACCAGCGTCACAAGTATCGACGCGAACGAGTGTTTTCTACAGCCGGAAATGTTGTGACAACCAGAAGGGAGAACCTGAACCCGGAACATGTTGAAGAACTAACATTTCTACATGACTCGCGCAACCTAAGAAAATATTAAAAATACTAAACAAGGCATTAGTGCAAACTGCAAACCCAGTCACAGTCTTCTCAATTCTCATATAGGCCTAAGGTCTCTGTGATTTTGCCCAAAATGGCCAAAACTCTTGACTCAACAGTCAACACTCATGGTTATATAGATGTGAAATCTGTTTTGTTTCATGTGTTATTGGCATATTTCCAGGTCCCTCGTTTACCAAATGATGTGGCAATGCTCAGTCCGTGTAGCAAACATTTTTACATTGACTTACATTGACTATTGTGGGTAACTAGTCTGCACTCTGCAGTAGTGGTACTGTTTGTACTTTGAATGCATTGTTTATCTTACGTTACCTTGACTATTAAGAATAGTTACGTTTTCTAGTGTTATGGTCCTAGGGTTCACCAAAATAAATGATTTGGTGTCTACTTTTAGTAGTATTTTAAGTTTTCTGGTCTTAAGTTCCTAGTAGGCCTACACCTCAAGTAATAATTTGGTAAACAATCTCAATTTCCTTTGTATAGGTAACTGAACTAGTACTGTAGTGTACTGTTATCATATTAAGATCTGTCAAATTATTTAATAGTTGACTATTGTGGGTAGCTACTAGCTAGTCTATGCACTGTGCAATATGCAGTACCGTAGTGATACTGTTAGTGTTTGTGCTTTGAATGTACCTATTGTTTATCTTACGTTACCTTTGGCTCTTAAGAATAGTTACGTTTTCTGGTGTTATGGTCCTACCTAGGGTTCACCAAAATAAATGATTTGGTGTCTACTTTTAGTAGTATTTTAAGTTTTCTGGTCTTAAGTTCCTAGTAGGCCTACACCACAAGTAATAATTTGGTAAACGATCTCAATTTCCTTTGTATAGGTAACTTAACTAGTACTGTACTGTATCATATGATCTGTCAAATTATTTAATTTATAATAAAAGTCTTGGATTAAGGATTGTGAATTATTTTAAGTTATTTATTTAAGTTCGAGTTCGAGTTCGAGTTCGAGTTCGGTCCAGTTCGAAATTTTTGTGAAGTTCGAAGTTCGAATCTCAAAACTATGAAAGTTCGAGTTCGAAGTTAAAATAGTGGGTTCGCACAACCCTAGTAAAGAGTCCTGTGACCAAACCCCGATCATGTGAACCTGGTGGAAAATTCGGGCGAACCAGCTTGGTGTTGCCCTTCTGAAATTGCAGTTATTTTCTCTACCCGAACCCGACCCGATACCCGTAGTTATTATTACTACCCGAACCCGCCCCGAACTTAAAAAGTACTACCCGCAGACCCCTAATATAAACTAAACTTATAATTCTGTACCATAAACGAGAGCAAGTTCCTGGAAACCATGACCTCCTCATAGTCGTCATCATCTTCGTTCTCATCATCATCGTTTTCATCGTCGTCAGCTTCTGGCATCTCGTCATCATCTTCTAGTTCCGCTAATAACGTTGGTTGGCGGCAACTTTCCAGGAAGTCCTGTGTACGTAAACACGGTATGTGAAGAAACAAACTTTAGGAGCCATTTTGAATGCAGAGTTGAAGGACAGGGACAATCAAATGGTTTGGAAAACATTGAATGGTGAAGGACTATAACGGAGGACAGGGGATATTTCAACTAGTTTTTAAATAAATGTTTGCGGTGTAGGATCACAAAAGAGTGGTTGATTTGATTTATTATGTGACTAATTTCAGACTCGTCAAATGACAAACCAAGCTAGATCAATAGTATTGTAGGAAGACAAGTCAGTAAGGCATGGCATAGTAGTGCATGTAGACCTACTTTATGTTCAGAATGGATTTTAAGAAACTATAGGGCTGTGCGAGTACTCAAATTTCCGCCTGACGAGTCCCAGAAGGACGAAACCCGTCGTGGATTAAGGTAACAAACAACTTTAAATTAGCTGCAGTTGTCATCAGCAGGTGAAATGTTTTGTTGCCCCCAGCCCTTCAGGCTGGACTTTATGTTCTCTATGCTTTCCCAACCTGTCAACCCTTCTCCAAACTTAACTAAACTAATTTAAGTATGATTGTTATTAAGGTAACAAGGTAATTAAGGTAACAAACAACTTTAAATTAGCTGCAGTTGTCATCAGCAGGTGAAAAGTTTTGTCGCCCCCAGTCCTTCAGGCTGGGTTTTATGTTCTTTATGTTTTCTATGCTTTCCCAACCTGTCAACCCTTCTCCAATCATACTAAACTAGCCAATTGGCCTTTTCCTAATTGTAATAAACTAATTTAAGGTTCAACATACATGTTACGGACAATGCTATGTGATAATATGCCTTAAACAAAAATTTCTTAACACAAACACCCAATTTTTTGGTGCTTTAATGTTTATGTTAACAAGTAAAGTATGACAATTAATAATTATGGGAAAACTTCAAAGGAATCATATAAATTAAAATTACATATTATTATTATTGCTTGTCCACAAAACATTGTTAATATGTAATTTTTTTGATTGAGCAAACGTTGAATTAATTAGACTTACATCTGATTTGGTAGCCAAAATATGGCAAATGGTGTTGTAGCAATTAAAATAATAATACAGTAGAGTCTCTCTAATCCGGGCTAATGGGACCAGATGTAGCCCAGATAAGTGAAAACCCCGGATTAGACGGAAAATGTTTTTTTATCGCGTATTTTGATACATTAATGGTTAGTGTATCATTCGTGACCCTTCCGCTGTCATAAATACTTCTCTTTATGGCTTTAAAAGCGATAAGAACAGACCAGCTCGACCTTGTGGCTGGCTGCATACATCGAGAGAAAGAGAGTGCAGAGCGCGATTACGACAGACAGATATTCTCTTTATGGCCCCGTGCTCACGACCTTGTGGCTGGCTGCATGCATCGAGAGAGAGTGAGAGCGCGCGTGAGGCAGAAGAGAGAGAGAGAGAGAGAGGAGTGTAAGCGGAGTGAATTGGAGATTGAGTTATCACTGTAAAATAAACAAAACAAAGATTTGTCCCAATGAGATATGAAGTTTTATTACGTAAAAAAATAGTCGTGGCTCTTGAGTCCCCCACTGTTTGCGCTCCGACGCCCATCTCGGAAGCTATCTTTTTTATTGTCTCTCCTTGATCAAGACGTTTCAAGGCGTTTAATTTATCCTCAAATGAGGCAGACTTATGTTTGCGCTTACTCATCGCGAATATCACTCGCGCACAAACACACGTCTAGCTACGAGAACGTCACTGGTTTGTTTGTCACTTGACTAAAGACAGACGACTGAGACGAGACTGGCCATTGGCCAATGGGCAGTCGGCCTGAAGAATTTCATTCATGTTATTCCACCCTCCCCTCGCTCCACCCGCTACTACGTCCGGCTGCAAGTCGGCCGCGAGCCTATAGTTTGTGCCATGTAAGACGGCTGTAGTATGTGATATTTTCAACTATAAACACATCAGATCCAGATTTTTTTTTTTTTTTTTTACTTACGACACGGGTCGCCCCGGATTACACGGAACACCGGATTAACGGGGCCCGGATTAGAGAGGCCCTACTGTATAATCAGTAATCACAAAACACAGTTCAATACGAAACAACTGAATCATCATTTCGATTGTGTTGTTAAGGGATCTAAGTCCAAGTTTACCTCCAAGCTTACTTGCTCGCTGTCACTTGATGTGGATGTCAAACTCATGGTAAGAGCCTGGCTCAGACATGGTCCCGTGCCAGTCGAGCCAGCAGTGCCGGTGGGAGGACCCGTAGACAGACTCGGATAGCTCTGAGCAGAGTTGAGTAAGCCTCCTCCTGAAACAACACCCAACTCAGGTAACAAAGTTATTCACTTCTACCATACATACTCAATAAATTATAAATTAAGTAGACATTGACTGTTAAACTTATGCAAAACTAGATAGAGATTAAATCTGATATTTTTAGTTTTTCTAATATAATATGATGTTGATAAATCATATTAGTCATGTTAAAAATTGTTATAAAATTATGTTAATTTTTCTTGAAAATACCATTACTAAATCTTTCTGTGATCTGTGAAGAAAATAATATAGACCTTACCTACAAACTTAGCTTTGTGAAAAATTGACCCATTTTGAAAAGCAGTTTACAGTGAAATAAAAAATCCTGCGGTAAAATCTAGTATAGCCAAGTGACCGATACGTTTTGTGAACACTAATATTGATGCTAATTTGAAATATTCTAATAATAAACACCCATAATAATAAAGAATTAATTGTATTATTACAAGGTCCATGTTAAATCTTAAAAAATGTTCCCCCCCAACTAATTTCTCAAATATAATGATGTCAATGTTTCATTATGTCTTGATTAATGCAAATTTGGAATTGAAAACAGTGAATGATGACATGATGCCCGCTTTATGCTGGAGTTGAACCATTTCCCTTGGACCTGCGATCCACCACTGACGACTCAAGCTTAATGAGTGGTTCATACCTGGGAAGTTGGATGCAAGTGCCAAACGCACTAGACTGGATACAGAGCTTGGTCCCCTGGGGAACAATGAACCACTTGGGGAAGGCATGGGGGAAGGCGAAGAGGCCGCAATCACGTTCCCCACTTGGTTGGATCCGCTTTGTCCGCCAGGAGCTGGACCCGAATTTGCTACGGAGCTGTTGGAAAATATATTGTACAAATATATTGGTACCAGCATTGACATATGAGTGACAGATCAGCAACAGCACAACTTCAAATATTATTCCATTTATGTAAAATATCAACGATACATGATTAATACATGTTTCATGCTAACGTTTAAGGTAGGTAACAAGAAAGTAACGTTTTGCGTTTTGACGTCATATCTAGAAGCTTTAGTCAGAAATGACATGCTAGAAAACAAGACTGTATGTAATACTAACAGATCAGGATGAACATATCTTAGAAAGTGTGATTCAAAGCCACAATGGAATGGAATTACTATGTGGCCATATTGCCTAAATCTCTTACCCAAGGGTTCGGCGCCTAGCCATCGCAGCAAATGTTTCCAGGAGTCCTGCCGTAGTATTGGTCTCCATGGTGTTAGTCGTAGCTGCGGCAGTCAAGTTCGGAACGCTGACAGACATTGGATTAGCGGAGGATGGAGTCCCTGAAAGAAGAAGGGTCTTCTTGATTATTTATTGGTCAACAGAACAACACACACACACTAGTGTAAACAAAGCATACAAGGGCCAAGATTCAAAGACCAAAAAGCATGGTATCAGCATACATATTTGGATGAGCGTAGCGAGCGAAGCGAAGATTCCATTTCACTACACTGGAGAAAAAAATCCGGAATGTTTTTTTTTCTTTCTTTCTTTCTTTCTTTCTTTTTTTTTGTATTTTTGTCTGTCTGTTAACACGATTCCGGCTTAACGGATACTCCGATTGCGATGAAATTTTATGGAGGCCTTCGAAATCTCTGAAGTAAGAACTGCCACGTTTTTGAGCGCAATCAAAAAATTATTTCTCATGAAAATCGCAATTTTACGATTTTTTTCGATTTTTTGAAATTTCTTCGACTTTAACACCTACATGCTTCATCCGATTGTAATGATTTTTTCTCAGAACCTTTATTTTATGAATTAATATATTCGTGTAAAATTTGTGAACAATCGAATAATTATTTCTTATGAAAATTTCAATATTACGATTTTTCCTGTTTTAAAATTACGATTAATTAAAAAAATTTAAAAATTAAAGTTAATTTTTTATTTTATTTAATTTAATTTTTAAAAAAAATTCAACTTAGTAATGATTTTTTCACAGAACAACAGAAAATCCGCTTAACACATGGCAGCTCAATGCACCAATTACGCTCATCCAACAACGCGGCGGGACTTAAGCGTTTTCCTAGTAATGATAAGATCAAATGCTAAAGGAAGAGGCCCAAGTCAAAAGAAACACACATTAACCAAACGGCCCCCTGGGAAAATAATCTAAAATTATAAATAAACCTGCAAAGAAAAATATAGCCTGTACACCCAGCATCAGAAGTGAATCAAGGGGACTTGTAATACGTATCTACAATAAACAGCCCTTGATTTACTTTTGATACTAGGTGTAGGTGTACATTGGTATGTAATTGGATGAGCGTAGCGAGCGAAGCGAAGATTCCATTTCACTACACTGGAGAAAAAAATCCGGAATGTTTTTTTTTTTTCTTTCTTTCTTTCTTTCTTTCTTTCTGTATTTTTGTCTGTCTGTTAACACGATTCCGGCTAAACCGATACTCCGATTGCGATGAAACTTTATGGAGGCCTTCGAAATCTCTGAACTAAGAACTGCCACGTTTTTGAGCGCAATCGAAAAATTATTTCTCATGAAAATCGCAATTTTACGATTTTTTTCGATTTTTAAAAAATTTCTTCGACTTATAACTCCTACATGCTTTAGCCGATTGTAATGATTTTTTCACAGAACCTTAATTTTATGAATTGATATATTCGTGTGAAAATTTGAGCGTAATCAAATAATTATTTCTCATGAAAAATCGCAATTTTACGATTTTTTAAATTTCTTCTGCTTATAATTCTTATGCTTATATATATTGAACTCCATGGAGTTCCTATAACTAAAATGAAGACACCATACAAGATAGTCGCAGACTTAAGTAGCTTGGTGGGAAGCTGATCTGGATGTCAATGACATTGAAATACTGCCACAGGCTGCCCACTCCGACCACCCACTCTGGGCTAAAAAGACTCCCTATCATCGTCGCGAAGTTTATTCACGGCAAATAAAAGAAAATCTTATGGGAAAGGCTAAAGGTATGGGCCTATCCTAGCAAATGACCTTCACCTTCAGTCAAACAAACAAAAAATCTATTTAAACGACCACTAAACCAAATCAAACAAAAACCTATTTTGGCTAGCCAGGTCAAAAAAAAGAATGGTTACAAATTTGCATGACGAAGAACGGCAAAATATTCATACGAAAAAAATGAACAATCGCCGATTATACAAATCAAAACCCCACAAGATTTACCACAGGACGCAATTGTTGGCGTAAATACTCCAGGCCGCCAACAGTAAACGGCACCTAATCTTCTTGTAACTTTATGTATACTTTACCTTATTTCACTTCTCCCCAACATGTATGACAATTCACACGACAACAGTGAGGTAGGCCTAGACCTACCTAGGCCTTCTAACCCAATTTTGAGGACATAACTTCATGTAACTGTTTTCTTAAACAATATGCTAGTATTAAAATTCTACACCTGAACATATGTGGAATCGCAAGTAATTTGATAAGTTAATGATAATGCTAAGCCAGTTAGATTTCAACATTGATGTAATTATTTTATCGAAACGCATCTCTCTAGAGAAACTCCGTTTCACATACCAACTTTTCAACCTTTCTATGTACCCTACAAAACATCCACATACGATGGAATGATGGTGTATGCTAATGAAAATACAACCTCAAATGTTAAATTCAAATATGAAAACCGATATGACTACAGCTAATGCCATTCTCGTTGGAGTTGACTTACGAACATGAAACATTTGCCGTACTTGGCATATACAGATCTCCTAGGAATAACATCAACACATTTAACTCAGAACTAGACTCGGCACTTGCTAACTTACCAGCCTCTAGACACCAGCTATTAATTGGTGATATAAACATTAACATTATAAGGACAGAGGGCTGGAAGCAAAACCAGGATGACTATCTTAATTTTATTATAGGCAGGGGGTTCATTTCCTGTGTTAATGACCTATCGACAGAGCATTAATGTAAATCAGCGTGTAACAAGTACTTGATTGACCATATGTTTATCAAAAACACCACTAACCTTGGGTATTATTGCCCCAATTATCCACACTAATATTACAGACCATTACCCTATATTGTTTACTTGGAATAGGCCTAGGCCTAATAAAGGAATGATACCAGTATCAAAAGCTGAAAAACGTCCCACATCTTACCTTGATCTCTTAAAATTAACAGGACTACTTGAAAATGAAACGTGGAGCACAGTTTATGATTGCGTTAACGTTAACGATGCCACTAATGACTTTATGAACAGCCTTCTGAATCACATTAATTCTAGTACCACTACAAAAAAATACAACTGTCAATTCTAAGCACAGAAAAACTAACCCCGTGGATAACAAAAGGGCCCTAATTATTTCCATTAGAAAAAGAGACAATCTTCATAACAAGTTCTTAAACAAAAACGTTACAGTGTTATGCAAAACGTCCCCTTCGATCAAAACTTACTTAAACTGTATACTACTTATAGAAACCTTATCAACTCACTAGTAAGGATAACCAAGGAGAATTTCTATACAAATAAATTACGTGAAGCAGGGTCGAACACAAAAAACAATTTGGAAAATAATTAATGAAATTACAAATCGTAGGACTAAACCAACTAAGATTATCCCCGTAATAAAAACTGCAAACTGGAAATATCACAAATGAACCTACTGAAATTGCAAACACACTGGCCGACCACTACGCTAATATTGGGCCAACGTTAGCAAGAAGATTAACAATAAACATAAAAGCACAAAACAGAAAGCATCTGGCATCCCCTCAGACCACTCATTTAATCCACACTCTATATTCATGGAACCAATCTCTGGTGATGAATTAAACAAACTCATTACAAATCTAAATAATGACTCAGCCTGTGGATATGATAATATCAGCACCAAGACAATCAAAACTATTCATCCATTTATTGTCAATCCGTTACTTCATATTTTTAACGCCGCCTTAACAAGTGGTATATTTCCTGACTACTTTAAAGTAGCCGACATCTCCCCATCTACAAGGCTGAAAGTAAGTTAGAACCTAAAAACTACAGGCCCATTTCCTTAACAACTCATTTTTCTAAATTGTTAGAAAAATGTTTGAAGACGAGGCTTATGGAATTCATGAATAAATATAATCTAATTTCCCCGAATCAGTTTGGTTTCAGAAGTGGCCTGAGTACTGATAATGCTATTTATAAAGTAACCAACACAATCTATGAATCTATGGACCAATCAAAAAAAAAACTATAGCTATTTTTCTAGACTTGAGTAAAGCCTTTGACACGGTAGACCACAAAATACTTATATATAACCAAATTGGAAAATCTAGGAATTCGAGGATTAGCGCTGGACATTTTTCGTAGCTTCTTAAACAATAGAAAACAAAGGGTAAAAGTAGGCAATCATTACAGTGACTATAAATCAGTTGAAATTGGAGTTCCACAGGGTACTGTCCTTGGACCAATACTGTTTACTATTTATATAAACGATCTATGTAATCTGAAATTTAATGGAACTATCATATCATATGCTGATGACACCGTAATCATACTATCAATGAACACCTGGAATGAGGTCTATAAACTAGCAAACCAGGTGATAAATAACACCTTTCAATGGCTAAATGAACATTTACTGACTCTAAATGAAACTAAGACCGTCTATATAACATTCTCACCCACTCTAGTTACTCAACCTAAAAATGTGAACCTCAATATCAAACTTCATTCTTCTCCTTGTGTTTATAGGCCTACTCAAGATACTAATTTCCAATGGTAGTTGTGTATGAGATTAAACAAGTTAGTATGACTAAATACTTGGGACTAAAAATCGATCTTCATCTAAAATGGAATGATCATATACTTACTCTATGTAATAAAGCAAAAAATCTAATGTATGTCTTTTACAGATTAAGAAACATTTTTGAACTCAATGTTCTTAGAACCATCTATTTTGCATTACTCCAGTCTTGCCTTGAATATGGCATTATTGGATGGGGTGGTGTGCAAAATGTATATCTCAACCCCCTGTTAATTATTCAAAAATTAGCCCTAAAAACCATGTTAAAAAAGCCAAAAGACTTCTCTTCCAAAAGTACCTTTAAACAAGCAAAAGTGCTTGACATTAGACAGTTATATGTTAGAAATATACTACTTTTTATCATAAATACAATTCAGAATTTCAACAGCCGTCTATGCACACAGTACTAACACTAGACTTTCAACCCGGCATGGATTGTTCCTGCCTAGGAAAAACACACGCCTGGGTCAAAGACATATCTCCTTCTTGGGCCCCTAATTCATAATGCCTTACCTGAAAATATGTTCTCTTCTTCTTTCTACACTTTTAAAAAGAATGTAAAGAGGTGGCTCCTCGAAAAAGGATTTAACAGTAATCAGAATGCCCAATCAGTTTAACTTATTATTTGCAGTAATAGTTTAGTTTTTAAGTTTAGTTTTTAAGTCTATAGTTTTTAGGTCTCTAGCTTTAGGAACCTTTGTAACCTATGAGTTACAGGGTAGGCTTGAAAATGTGAATTTAAAATTAAGGATTAGGGTAACCATTCACATTTGCTTCCTTGCACATACTTTTTCTTCTCTATTTAAACTAAAGTAAATTACTCTAGCCATCATCTTGTTGATTATGAACAATGTATTTAATATGTCCTGTAATTGCCCACACACGAGCATTATGCTTATGTGGGCTTCTCAAATGATAATGCATTTATAGAATTTTATTTCATTACTATTGTCATTTCACTCATAGATTATTTTGTTTCATCATTCATTATTGTTATTATTTTGACCTCAACTATGAGCTTTTATTGTACTGATTAACTTGTGTTATAAATAAGCCATGTAACCAATGTAATAAGCATTTTTTTGTGAATAAACATTTTTCTGATTGATTGATTGATTGATTAACACCTACATTTCTTTGTCCGATTATAATGATTTTTTCACAGAACCTTAATTTTAAGAATTAATATATTCGTGTAAAAATTTGGTGCGCAATCGAATAATTATTTCTTATGAAAATTCAATATTACGATTTTTTCCTTTTTAAAATTACGATTAATTAAAAAAAGAGTTCATTTTTTATTTAATTTGATTTAATTAAAAAAAAATTTCAACAAAGTTCTGATTTTTTCACAGAACAACAGAAAATCCGCAAAACACATGGCAGCTCAATTCACCAATTACGCTCATCCAACAACGCGGCGGGACTTAAGCGTTTTCCCAGTAGGGATGACATCGGGTACCCGGTTCCAGAAATTACCCGGAGCCGATTTTAAGATCCGGGTATATTTCGCGGCCATTTTTAGGCTAATTCACCAGTTTAAATTACGCGCTACGTGGTTGCGGTCTTTCCCGCGGAGCATGCCCGCTGCCTAAAGAGTAACTAGAGTCGACGACAGAGCGCGTTAGGCTCGCTATCACGTGCTTCCGTCTGTCTCGGTGAGTCGCGCCCATGCCACGAGTGAGTGCAAGAGAGAAAGATGCGGCAATAAATCTTGGACACTGCCGTCTGCGCAGTACAAGATGCGCGTACGATCCAACCAACTCACACTCACAGCTGACTGACAAAGATGGTTGGGTATAGAAGAAGAATTCGCGATGCAATCATCTTTCAAAAGATTCACGAAATTTGTAATCACAACGCATAGGATTGTTATTCCTGGGCCTATCTTCTTTCTTTCCCAGGCTTATCTTGCAACGAGAGCTTCAGCGGGGGATATAGTAGTGAGAGATTTTCCCACATTCGATGCGTGTTTGTTTTCCCCTGCTTTCTGCGCGTAGGCCAAGGCCTACCTACAACGAGTTTCACTGCCTGTACAGTGTAATTGGTAAACTAATCTTTGGTGTAATTAAGAATGAAGATCATTGCCTGGTTATCAAAGCGGATCTTTATTTGTGAACGATTATTGCAAAGGTTTCCAGAGACGGAAACGTAGTCAGTCGGTATGGCCTTCAAACCAACTAGTAGGCCTAGGAAACAGCGTTTCCACACATCGTGACGTAACGGGACCCGGGTAATTTGAGTGCTTGAACCGGTTCCGAATTTTACTACCCGATGTCATCCCTAGTATGTAATGTACAGTAAGTAGTTCATGCTGTTTAAGATAGTGTGTAGTACTTAGTACTTATCCAAGGACCGTAAACCGAGGTAGAAAAATGTTAAATGAATCTAAATTAATTAATTGAACCCAAAGTAATTGATGTTGTTGCACACACAATTAAACTGGGCATGCAAATATTACTGATACATGGGCATAAAGTCAACAGAGCAAAAAATCTAAAGCCCAAGTTAGCATGCTGTTTAGAATTTTCACTTTGAAGAACATGGTAGACAAGAACTCGAGTAGCCTCTTGGTTGTGACTTGTGAGCTGTTAAAAATTAAAATTAAACAAGACAAAATGGTGCTAAAAGAAAAGGCATTTTTAATAAATAATCCAAGAAATAATTCATACTACACAATGCATATCATAAGCTTCATGCAAACCTTGTCGAGGAAATATTCAAGGGCAAACAACACAGACAAATCATCCATGCAATCACATATATTTACGCACCATTGCGAGAGCTAGAAGTCTCTTTATCCTTCACACTACAGTCTTTATCTCGTAGGTCGCTATCAGCAACCGAAGGCTGCGGCCGACTTTTGGTCTTATCTTCTTGGTCTGTAGTTTCCCCCCCTGCCATCACACTGATGCGGACGGAAGGCGCTATCGAGGCCGCCATGAGACCTGTTAGCACCGACCCAGAGGTTAGGCCATGACTCAAGCAAGACCCACAAGAAGATGCCATCGCAGGACAGCAGAGGTTAAGCAGCCTCAAGGGTGGTGGCTACGCTTCACGAGCAAGAAGCAGGAGGAATATGACAAGAAGATATCGCAGGACAGCAGAGGTTAAGCAGCCTACGCTTCACGAGCAAGAAGCAAGAGGAATATGACAAGAAGATATTGCATGATAGCAGAATGACAAAACTAAAAATTCCCCTTATGTTTCCTTGTGGGTGTAAATAGGGCCTAAAGAGAATAGTTTCTGGAAATAATATGTTCGTAGGTAATAAAATGCATTATGAATTATGATGTGCTTCAGCTTCAACGATGTATGCGCCAAGGCCTAAAACTCAACTCGACGTAACTTGAGCCTAAAATTAAACTCAAATCAATTTCAAGTACAAAAGAAAAACATGAAAAAATTTGACATCTCAAGCACTCACACCCACCCCTATTCACAACATTTGGCATTAATACGTCAAAGCTTGTGTAATGAAGAGCGCCAAAAGTCTGGATCATGAGAATGATGAGAGATAGATAGGGTACCAACAGCTTACCGGAAGTGGAGTAGGCAGGCCGCAATAGAAAAAAAATGTAGTTTGTGTTTTATTTTTTTTCTATTGCATACTGCATTTTAGGTAAGCTGTTGGTTCTCAATCTCTCTCATGAATCTCAACATCTAGGCAAAACAACTTTGTCAGTTGTTATTCATTAATCATTATTATGAATGATAACAAGCTTCACAATCTGCTGGACACAGCTGAATGAACAAACTGAAAATTGAAGCACCCAGTTGCAAATTAGCAACTCAATAAAGATGCTTTTAGAGAAGGTAATTCAGATGCATACTAACAGTACACATTGTAAGTGTAACAGACAAACAAGAAGCCACTATTAGTCATTCATTACTCATTACTAAGGCCACAGATTTATGGTAAATAAAAAACTAATATTTCATCATTTAAAATGGTAGATTTTGGGTTATAAATCGTCAAATGAAGGAAATTTTATGACTAAAAATTCAAATATCGTGAAAAATGCCAACAATATCGTCAATCGCTATCTAGATTTTTAGGATTTTAGGAACGGCATCAGCGCTAGATTCGAACTAGGGATTACCGGTAAAATGAAGTAGCAGAGTCAGGATAACTGAGTAGTGGGAACAAAATGAACTTGGCTTAGGCCTAAAGCCTAGACAAGGTTAGGCCAAGAATCTAAGCCTAGACCCTAGGCTTACATGAGGTTGTTGGCCTTGGGAGACTACAACAAGGTCAGGCAGGGCTGCCGTTTTAAGTTTTAACGGATTTTATCCGTTTTTACGGATATTTAGGGTGCAAAATGGATCAACGGATTTTTAGTCTTATTTATGGATATTTTGTTAATTACGTTATCTATGCTTATTTTCATATATTTGAATGCGCAGGCTAATTTTGATTGATTCGACTTTCGATAGGGGGCGGAGCAGTCTCCCAGACATTGTAGGAACTGCTTCTGTGGAGGAAAAGCCAAGAACAGGTGCTTTTTGGGAGGATGCAAGTTGAATTGAACAGCCAAGTATTAGTATTATTAGTATTATTATAATTAGTATTAGTAGTTTTAGAGCGCTTTAACAGCTAAGATTATTCGCGCCTCCAAGATAAAACAATTTCTATAAGTGTGAGCTACCACCATGTATATTTCTTTCCAAGGGGAGGAACGTAAGAGGAGACGTGGGGGGACGCGGGGTGGAAAGGCCTGTGCTGGTCAGAACTAGCCACAAGCGTATGGGGAGGGCAAGGGTTTCCCCACGTCGTGGTCGTCTTCGTCATCATCCGTCCGTGTTGTCATTGTCGTCGCGTCGGGGAGGTAGTAAAAGGGAAGGAGAAAGTTCCTGACGACGACCTTGAATAAACAACGGAGAGTGGAGCCTACGAAATTGTTTTCTTTCGTTTTTGTTTATGAAGTTTGGATTATGTGATCTTAAACGTGAAAAATAGAATTAGTATATGATTAAAATGTTATTACGAGGGCCTTTGTTTAAGCAGAATTAAAAGTAGTGGTGCAGGCGATATCGTATATCGATACGATATGCAGTCAGTATCATACCATACCCAATATAGTGCGATGTTTTTACCCGAAAAAATTTCCTCCAAATTCGCACTCACTACATTCGCTGCCTAGGAATTTCCAATGCTATTTGAGCACATTTGAATATTCCGTGCAACGAGTTCTAGCAATGGCCGATAGAGCGCGCCACACGTGCGTTTGTAGCACTGGTTTCTAGCTCCGTTATTGGCTAGAGTCGTCTCGTTTCCATCCAATAGCGACGCTCGGTGAGTATGACCTTCGAAAGTCAGTGAAGTGAAGCAAATGGAAGATGGAACTAACATAGAAACTAAGTGTTGATTTCTATTGATGTCCATCACCCCGTGGCATCTCTCAAGTATCTGTTTGGGTACTTTACTGGAGACACGTTATCTCACACTAAGCTTGCTCCATGGAAGGGAGTCGGTGATGAGTGGCGGTCGCTTCAAAGTCGTTGGCCTTGGTAGTGTGTTGTGGGCCCGAGGAGAGGGAGGGAGATAACATAACAGCTGCGTCCAGATCAATAGATGAAGTGTAATGTCGGTAAGGCCTAAAGAGTTGGCTTGGTCTGCTTTAAATTTAATGGCCCCCACTGAAAATCAGTTCTGTGACTGAGTGGGTAAACTAAATACAAATTAATTAATTAAAAAGTGATACTTGCCTATAGATGAGGAGGCGGAACTTGGTCCCCCAAGAAGTAGCTCTCCGGATAAGAAGCTGTTCGTGTTGTTACGTAGGAGATCTGCGCCCTCCCGCATCCGATCCAAGACATCCACTGCTTCAGCCGATAACAGGTGGTGTTCTGGGGTAGAGGACGACATTTGTGTCTTGTTGCCGCGCGTGTTTTGCGATTTGTTCATGCCTAAAAGGATAGATACAACAATATTATAGAAACTTCTATTCACCAAGCAAAAAATGTATAATATTGAAATAATATTACATGGTTAATTAAACATTGAGTAAAATAAATCAAAGGACTTACCAAGAGACGATGAACTAGCCGACGAAGGTGCCGACATATTGGTCTTAGTCACTGCGCTGTCAGACACACTATGAAGTGATGATGAGTTACTTGCAGGTTTATTGCCATAGGAGGAAGTACCGTAATTCTCTTCCGGAGCTGGTTGTGGCCGACTATGACGGTTACACACCGAGTCTAAATTATTAAAACAGATTATTAGACTCTCTACATCGTAAGCGAGCTCTGCATTTTTATGTTATTAACGAAAAATTAAAATTAGGCTCACTAGACACAAAACAAATAAACCGTATATATTGTACCGATTATAAACAAAAATTAAATCCAAATAAAATCACAGTAAATTTTTGTTGTTACAAAAATCGAAAAAATCGAGAAATATGGACGTTGCTTACCAGGATGAGACCTCCTGGAAGGTTCGTCAAGAGCCATTGTCTCAACTATGGTTGCAAGATCGCTAGCTGGAATTGCCATATCTGTGTGATGAACAACGACAGAGAGTTCGTTGCCAGATAAGGACTGGCCTTCTCCTGTAACCGCTACCAAGGCTTCCGCTCGGGCCACAGATATCACAGAATCAGCAATAGCCTCTGCAGCTTGCTGAAACCAGACGGAAATCTTGGTGTTAGTATTCGAATGATTGCATGTGTCTACAATTTTTTTTAATTGAGAGTTGTTTGAAATACAAGAAAGGGCTAAAAATATTATTGCTGGTTGCAGAGAAATGTGTGATTTTTACATGTAGGCCCTAGTAGTATTTTACTATTTCAAACAATTGACATAAGTGGAAATAAGATACCTAAAAAGTAAACAAGAGATTGAAATAGTTTGATCTCAGTTTGGTTTTGGCAAGAAGTCAAACTTAGTGTAAGTCGACTGCAGTACCAACCTGGGCTGCCAGATTGTCGGCAGATGCCGCTTGGTCTGTGCTTGCTACAGATGTTTTGGACTGTTGGTCAGTAGCGTCTGGCAAGGAAGGCGTGGAACTCGACTTGCGAGTGTACAGGCAGCTCCTGGGATCGGTACTACGCAGAGTACGCGTGGTGTTGCTGATCGAAGTCGGCTTAGGTACGTTAGTCGAGCACCCTGGTAGTAACGTTTGTGATGGGCTCCCACCGAGTGGGTCGCACTCGGATGCCAGACGGAGGTCGAACTTGCCCTCGGCCCCCATACGGTACGAGTTGGCGCCGCCGTGGTCCCACGTCACATCGATCCATCCTGAAAACACACCGTGTCTTAGTTTCAAGGTGGCAACAAAAATGCACAGCACAATTGCAGTTGCCACAATAATTAATTGTAAACTGAAAATAACCTTTGATCTACTTGTTGATGATTTCCATTAAAAGATCAAATTCCAATCACAGCTAAGCTTAAATTAAATTTAGCTGTTACTTGAATACTTTATGCACCTTACCTTGCTTCACTTTCTACATACTTATTTTTCAGTACAAAAATTTTCGTTGCCATAAAATGCATTAACAGTAAATACTAGGAATGTGCAATTCTTCATTTTGTATTTCGAGTCAAGTCCGATTCCGAATCCTAGAAATTACTCAATTTCGAATCCGAGTGTAGTAGGACGGACAAGGACCTAGATTTTAAAATTTGAGCGAGATCGAGCAGAAATGATAAATCCCGTATGAATTTCGAGCGAGATTTGAGATCGAGCAAGATCGAGCAAATATCGAGATTGAGCGAACAACATATGAAAAATGTTTAGAAATTCACCATCATTAGGCCTAGGCCCTCGCCCTACCTATCATAATTTTCCGTGTGCAAGGCTGCAAGCTCAAAAACCAGACACTTTGGAAAAGTCATCTCCAGAAGTAGCCTAGCCTAGGTCCTAGGGTCCCTGGCTTATATCTCATATCAGTGACACATTGGACTAGTCAGCCCATATAAACAGTGTGGCCAACAACAACCATCTGCCTGATGAGTCCCAGAAGGACGAAACGCGTCGTGGATTAAGGTAACAACTTTAAATTAGCTGCAGTTGTCATCAGCAGGTGAAAAGTTTTGTCGCCCCCAGCCCTTCAGGCTGGGCTTTATGTTCTCTATGCTTTCCCAATCTGTCAACCCTTCTCCAATCGAAACTAAACTAGCCATTTGGCCTTTTCCAAACTAATTGAACAAAGTAAACAAAGGGGTCTTTATGTTAAGAGCATTAAGGAAAGCAGTCTCGCAAATCCTTATGCGTCAAACTTATTATGCTTTTGTGTTCTCCCACCTAGTGTATGGGATTATGTTCTGGGGCACCTCTGCCCACCTAAATAGAATATTTATCATACAAAAAAGAGCAATCCGCACATGGTGCAACGTCAAACAACGACACTCATGTAAATCTCTATTCACTAGATTGAACATCTTAACTGAGCCATCCATATTCATTATGAAACAGCTTGCTTTGTTAAAAAATACCCAAAATCATTCATTCAAAACTCAGAAATACACAATCACTCCACCAGACAAAAGAATAACATACACGTAATAGACCACAACCTCACATTATTTAGTAGAGGCCCTGTTTATGCTGCCACGCAAATATGGAACAAACTACCAACCCAAATAAAAAAGATCGACAATAGTTCTAGATTTAAGTATGAACTGAAGAATGTATTATTAAAATACTCCTTCTATTCAGTCAAAGAGTTCCTACAATGGGAGAAAATTACGATGTAACAGCTACAGACTATCCTAGGTTTAGGTTTAGATTGTTTGAGTAAATTAGCTCATTTAGCATAGGTAGGCCTAGTTTATAGAAAATATACAATAATGTAGTTAAATATTAGTTATTTTTAGGGCTGTGCGAACGGGAGATTTCAATTCGAGTCGAGTACGAGTTCGAGTTCAGTCAAATGTTCGGTTTTCGAGTTCAATTCGAGTTCAATTCGAGTTCATTTAAAAATTAATTTTTAATGATGTTGGGCCTAATTATTTTTTTATTTTATTTTATAGATATTTATTTTATTTATATTTAAATCGAGTTTATTTCCAAATTGAGAAAATGTATTCTTTATTTCAGACTTTCTACTAGGCCTATCAAACAAATTCTTCAGTTTTAAAGCCTAGGCCTAGGCCTACCTTCTGGGTTAAATATTTTTGGTTATGGAGACCTAGGGCCTAGCTAGGCCTACAACTAACCTTGGTTTGAAAGGTGCCATAGGCTAGGTCTATGGGTATATCTAGCTAAGATCGGTAAAATATACTAGGCCTAATCTTGACCAGAAGAAATCCTGGCAACTAGGCTAGGCTAGGCCTACTAGCAATTGTACTGTGCTACTAGGCCCTAGGCCTACCTGTTGTCAATGGTACTGTCACGCAGTGTTGTTTGAATGTTTACCTGCATTGTGACAAGTGTTCCATCTCATGAATATTTCAAAATTGTATTTTATGCTAGGCCTATGCTTTAGAGAAGAAATTACGCCTAAGCCTAGCCTAGTCCGCCGCAAATTTTTACGAATCATCTGGTTGCTCTGCTCTCGCCTCGTGAATCGTGGCCATTTTTGTTGTCAACATACATCTCGGACACAAAAGTGGTGATACACGGTAGACGTGAATTATTTCACAAAAACAGCCAATCAACGCTCGCATGTGACGTATGACTAGCTCCAATTGGATCTCGCAAAGTTCAGCCGGCCAATCATAACGAGTTTCACGTCAGAAGGAGTTCGACTATCGTGTATCACGAACTTTGCCGCGTATGCTGCTATCTAACGGAAGAAACACGTAACTTTTGACGGGTCGGTAAATGAAAATGCTGTTTTTACCGACGTTCGAATATTCGAGTTCAAAATAAATGAAACTCGAATTTGTTCGAACTCGCCGTGAACTCGACTCGTACTCGAATATTCGAGTACTCGCACAGCCCTAGTTATTTTATGTTAATTTTGAGAGCTTACTATAGGGTCTATGTGGACATGTATATTAGCTAATAGCTTATATTATGTATACCATCAACTGACTACGAATAAATAAATAACAATAATAAATAATAATATTACAAATAGGATATGGTATCAAAAAATGTCCAGGGATTCTTCTGATATATTTTCAATCATGTGGGGAAAATGTTTAAGGGGTAGGCTAGCCTAGGTAGGCGGAGGCCTAGATCTGAAGCCTAGGCCTAGCCTACCAACATCAACAATCAACATCACTTTCCGATGAAAAATCATAACAGGATCAATCAAATAAAGTGGCAATGCCACTTTTATAGCCAAACCTGAAGACAATACATCAAAATCAACATTAATATCGGTTTTGCCCTAGCCCAAGTTGTGCCCTAGGCTAGGCTTACAGGATACATTTGGACAGAAACTTTCCGATGAAAACTCATTAGTAGATTGATAAAATTATCGCCTGACGAAAATCTATCAGCATCAACAATAAATAACTATTTCTTGCTATCTCGTGTCCAAAAAATTCGCGTTGAGAAAAATCAGCCATTTTAAGATTTTGCGAGTTCTGTGGAAAGTCGAATTATTTAAAATATATCGCTTGCGAGCAATTTCGACTTCTCGATAACGAAAGACTTGCAGCGCTTTCTGTTAGCGAACTATAACGCGACGGTGGCTTGATCGATCCCTTAACTATATTACCGCAAATTGAGGAATCGGCTTCAAGTCGAGTCACAAATGCTTGACTCGAAATTTCGGGTACTCGCACAGCCCTAATAAATACTAAATAGCAATCAATAGGCAAATGTCTCAAGTTAAAAAACAATTTTCACAACTTGATCCACTCAAAACTCCTGCCCCCAGTTCTGCACATGTCATACATACATACCATTATGTAACTCTCCTGTGATTGTCCCTTCGCCCGGAGGACTTCCATCCTGATCGCGCCACTTCCAGTCTAATCCTCGCACAACACGGGCTCCAATCAGAAGGTGTTTCAACACTTGGTTACGCAACATGCGGCGTTGCCGGCGCAAATTCGCCTCCGCTTCTTTCACAGCCTTGCCGAGGTCGTCACAAACACCCGTTACCACACCGTAGACTTCAAAACCTAGGAAATAAAGCTCATGTAGATACCAATACCATACACATCAATCAAAACACCGTAGACTTCAAAACCTTGGAAATAATGCTCATGTAGACACCATACACATCAATCAAAACTGGAAACAACAATGCAAACAAGAGTAATGATAAGATTTAATTGTTAAATATTCAAATCAGTTTTATATTTTGTATAAATTGTGTGCTTGTATTTATGATCGTAGTACGTTAATCAGTTTAATTAGGCCTAACTGAATAGGATACATACGTATTGGACCGAATATAGCACGATCTCGAATATAACACGACCCCAATTTTTCAGAATCATTTCAAGAAAAAAGAAAAATCAAAGAAAATTAAAATTTACAGGAAACATTTTTATTTACAATGCAATGAATGAATAGACTAAAGTTTCATTCTTACAACAAAACATTTGAACAATGTTAGGGCTATGCCTATGTTTTTAACAGCGTAGGGCCAAGCACAAGCTCACATAGGCCAACCACAGTTCACCAGTCTGATTAAGGGACTACAAATCGATCATTGTGACCTAGAATCGATTCGGGATCAATTCCCAAGAATTTTTTTAAAAATTGTACGCATAGTTATTTTGGTGGTCATTTTCCGCGGAACCCGGCGATATTCCCGCGGCCTTTTGCCGCGGAGCCCGTGATGACGTCACCCACCGCCTCACGGGATCAGCTGGCGTCGAGTGGGTGGGCGGGGCGACGCGCAGCAGCCGATGCGCGGGAGTTGTATTACGGGTGGCCTATGTTCAGGCGCTATTTCAAATGCAAGAGAGCGGAAAATAACGCGAGTGCTGTTTTAGAGATAGTGTTTTCGGAAAAAAAACATCGCGCTTATTCGGTCCGATACGATATGCGGTAAGCACTTGCAGTCTCTGAGGGAGCAAAGAACACAATAGAGAGCATATAGAGCAGTGGTTCATACGATTTGTGCACAGGCTCGATGTGTATGACACTAGCTAGTAGGATGTGGGTAATTGTCCTTCACCCTCATCGATCACCACTCGTCACCTCGAATAGCAAAATATAGTAAATTGAAAAATCATCAACATAGTGTTTTAAGTTGTTTGTATTGTGTTTCAACTGTGTTGTTATGTTTGCATTGCATTAACATGGCATAAACTGCTATATTGCATGATTTGTTAAGTAGGTCAATAAATATGATGACATGTTCAAGTGTTTAAGACAAATGGATGCCTTTTCACCTGACATCACTATGAGAAAAAGGAGGCTAGGCAGCTTGTTTTACCTGACAAACTCAGGTAGTGTGTCTGGCCTGAAGCATTCTTGCCGTTCTGTTGAATACGGACGTGCCTCCAACCGTGTGTTTCATCTGGTATGCCCTCTAATGAGAAGGTGAACGTGGATCCAGGTTCGTTCAAAGTGGGGTCGTCTACATGATCGCGAAGCGTTACCCAGGTTGTACCATCCTTGGAGGCCTAAACAAATTCAAAATGCAAAATAAATTCAGTGCCTAGATAGTTTAGTTAAAGGAATGTACAAATTAATAAGCCAACACTAAATTTAGCTTTATCTAGCGGATCACAATACAATTAATGATTTGCACATCTGTGAACGTTACAAACTACGCAACTATTACGTCATATGGCGGGGCATTCTCTTGTGCAATTGAATGCTGTAATGTAGGTGACAGTAGGTCTACTTGAATTTACAACGAAACCTTGGATCAACAATTTTCAGGGGCTAACAATAAAACTTCTTAGAGGAAGGTAATTGTTCCAACGGGGAACTTGCAAAAAAAATAGCTCAAATTCCTGTATTTGCAGGATGTGTTTGGTTTGTTGAAGTGTCTCTCTCCACACGATCATAAAATGCACGTGTGGTGTGAGCAGAGCCACACGACAAAGAGATAGGGAGGAAAGTGCCACGGAAAGATGATACCGTGCGATTACACCAAGACTTGACATGTTGATGCTGGCTTGCATAGGCCTACGTCCAATACCTGACTAGGTCGGTCGGTCATCTCAAAATCTGCAGGCAGCACATATTAAGTTTCCATATAGGCAATATAATATGATTGATTGATTTGTTTACAGTGGTAAATAAATTCAGCGTTTTAGGTTTCTGATGCAAAATCGGCGAACATATTGGTGATGTTCAATGATATTGGTAAAACTGTCAATTGTCAAAGTTGGTACCCCTACATAACATCACAGAAAACACGTTGCGCGGAGTTGACGATAGAGTATGTTACAAAACGTTAATCGATAATGTACTTGTTTTCTGCGTATGGTAACGTAATGTTAGTGGGAATTTCAAATCGAAAACTTTGAAAATCGAATACTTCGAGAATTTCGAATATTCACACACCCCTAGTTAAGCTAAACATATTGCTATTAACAATCAATCTCAAGTTAACAAGGATATACTTGACGAGACTAACCTGGAACTGCCAGTTTCGCAGAGCAGATCGTCCGTAGCCTCTGGCATGGCGGAGAGTATAGAATGTGGGAATAAGCCACACTCCAAGGTCAATTGAAAACCACGCTCGTTTATCATCGTTGGTGTGACAGTTAAGAGCAGACGGGTCGCGGCTGAGGATGTCTTCCAGCCGACCGTACGGCAGGTTGCGGCCGTCGGAGCAAGTAATCACTACCAAGCCGAACTGGCCTGGATTCACCCACTCGGGACAAGTTCTGAAAATAGGGAGACATTAGTAAGGCCCTAAAACATGGACAAGTACTGCCGACGGCAAGTAGGGTAGTAGGCCTACTTCTTATGTGCTACATTGGCAGGATTGCTCCAAAGTCACCGTTGACCGGGCGATAACACCATGCCGATGGATAAATCTCATTAAGGACCTTTTGCCCCAACTGAGTTTTAAAGCTGGGACCTTCCGCATTGAAAAAAGGAATAAACTCAGAGGATAAACTAGCCACACAACATCAAGTAGTAAGCCTACAATACAACTGTCAAACTATACTTACTTCCCATTTGTTCCTATCCAGTAGATAAGACCATTTTCGTCAAAGTCTTGAGACATTTTGAATGTAAGCGGAGCACACTCCTTGAGTTTCTTTATAAACAGAAACGACGGTCGATCATAGTCGTACCACTGCTTAGCGACCATTTTCAACAGATATCGCTCCAATTGTGCAACTGTGCTCAGAGGCTCCATCTTAAGACTGCGGCCAGAGCGGTCGATCAGCGAGCCCTCGCTTGGAGCCTTCTCAAGGCGGAAACGCAGTCTCCTCGTCAAGATCTACAAACAGAACAAAAACATTCATAACAGCTTAATAAGTGTCCATACTCCATAGTTATTTGCCACCCATTATCGAGTAATCAATTACTTATGGACTAATAGATTATCAATATTAGACTTTATTTTAGGCTTACTCCATTTAAAAAAAATATAAATATTAGTAATGTTTGTGAAAGAGCTAGGAAATTGACAATAAGGAATTGTATGCCTTTTTTATTTTCACATACAATCGATCATACAAATTTGAAATTATTCAATGAATAGAAATTTGAATGATTGATTTATCATCAAAAGAAGCAGTGAGTGGCAAACCTCGTTCTTAGAGCAAAATAATTTCCAAATATAAACCAGTCACTTATTAACAGTTAGCACAAAACATATTAAATCCAAATGATATTTATGTTTAAAAAAAGTGTTTAAAAAGAGAGGGTAGGAGAAGAGCAGGTTAATCTACCTGTAAGCCATAGCTGGCAGCAAGTGTGTCGTACAAATAGATGGGCAGCTTCTCTATCGACTCGAGCACAGAGACTAGCTTGTGTACGAGGATCTGTGCAGAGTTCATCGAGCCACCGCCATCCTGAAAACATACCCACAAACTATTATTTGTCAAGCTCCACCTATTGCCTCAAAGTAGAAATACTAGCTTCATACACATACTTGATACAGTATTATCAATTATCAATTAATATTATTGGACAATGAGTATGGACAAATTTATGTTGCAGATTTTTAAATTACATGTGATAACACTTTGATTGCAATGCAAAAAATTACAAAATTTTTAGACTAGGTACGGTATGTTTAAAAATGTCCAAAATCCATCTCAAAAGGGGTAAGTATTAAGTAAGTCACAACAATTAACTATTCACTTTTCCTCGACTGTATATCCACACACATTGAGAAACAACTACTAAAAAGACAATGCATTTACAATGTCCTGCAGGGCTACTTTAAAAGCTAGCAAAGAAGTAAGTACATACATAGTACAACTAGCCAATGATTGACATTGAGGGTTTTAACAATAAAGTAGAAGAGTTTTGCTGATGCTGACAGTAGATATCTGCTATAAAATAGTCTCTAGCAAATTTACCCAAGCTGTGAGTGATAAGATAAATTATGCATAAGCTTGTCAAAACGTGCACTACAGTAAGGTTGGGATGGTTTACGTTCCAAATGAATTTTAAAAGTAATGATCATCATCGCTCCATTGATTATCCATCATCAAACAATTAATTGATATTTTAAATACCGAGTCTGTAACTCTAAGTTTGTAGCAGCCACGATGAACCGTACGTACCTTAAAGCAGCTCTTGAAGACACGTACCCTCTGCTTCTGGAGTTTGGTGGTCTTATTGTGTTCCAGTCCCTGATCCCAGCAACTGGTTGAGAGTAGCGATAAGAGTGCCTGGACTAAGCCGCTGCTGTGCAACTCATAGGCGGACACCAAACCTTCCTCCTGCAGCAACTGAGTGAGCTCGACTAGTGCGCCTTGCAGGATCTCCCGCCACGTGGAGCCCTCACGGTTAAGCATGTGCTAGAATAAAACAACCAAGTCTTGCTTAATAATACTTTGGTCTATAAACCGTTTTAAGCTGAACAACACCAAGAATATACATTTAAAGTGTGTTTCTTGGATGAATTAGTTTTTATTATTATTATTTCAAGCATGCAGAAAATAGGAATACAGGCAGAAGTAGACGTACTAGCTATTGATAGGTCGTGAGTATTTGCGTGGTAGGAGATCCTCCCGAGCTAGGCGAGTACATTTGATATGCTGCCATGTGGAGGGATGTGACAAATACCACTTTTTCAGTATTACACTAATTGCCCAAGGCATGGCAACGCTTACAAACCGTAGGAAGTTAAGACATTTTTACAATTCCAAGGGGCAGTGTAAAATCAAATGGATCACGTTATTTACGTTAATGTGCAAAGCAATTCATAAAGCTCAGCAGAATCACAAGTTATGTGCTTAGCTTGGAGCATAATCGTACAGAATCAAAGTGCCATAATAACACGTTACCTGTTTTTGACATGCCCTCTCAATCTGAGCCACAATGTTGCCAAGTTTAGCAACCACACCTCGGGGCTGGGCTTGTGCAATCTTGAAGTACTTCTCGTAGATCTCTTGCGCCTGTTGTTTTACCTGAAAGAATAAGATCCACGTGAATGGTGGACTCGAGTCTAGATCGGGACCCCAAACTTAACGTCCGTGGCAATGTGCACTACCTTGAGTTTGATTGCCTCCATCTTGGATCGCATCCGCTTCCCTCGCTTGCCAGTCCAGCCGGGGGAGAACTCGGGCCCCAGGGACGTTTCGGCGGTGAAGGAATGTTTTGTTCCACGGTTAGACTCGAAAATAAAGCCTGGCAAATCTTCTCGTAGGATTGTAGCCTGCTGCAATGTAACATCCCAGTATAAAAAGAGGGGGAAAATAAGACGCTAACCAAGAGTGGTCTGTTGCGAAGGGAAGACGAAGGAGAGTGGATAGAAGGTAACACTTACGCCTACCTGCTGGCCGTCAGAGTTATGGATGTGGATCTCCCCCTCCTTATGACTCTGAAGAGACCAGTTACCAACGACCAAGCGAGTCGAGCCGGGTCGGGTGAGCATCGGCTGGCTCGGAGTATTAGGTTTCACTTGAGCTCGGGCACGTTGCAACTTATCTAAGAATTCGCCGCGGTTTTCTAAAATACACAACCACCACACAGATATCAACAAAACTGACAAGAAACAAATATAGCCTAGGCTTAGGGGTAATATATATTTTTTAAATGTCTCAGGTTTGGATTTTCAAATGATTTGACTAATATTGGAGGGATAAGTATTAATGTACACCTAATGCTTCAAAAGCAGCTTGCAGAGATGGCTGCATTTATATACCAGTTTATTTTATGGTTGTCAGTTATAACAAGAATGTATTATGGGAATAAAGAAAATATATCAATAGGAATTCAACCTATTTGGTAAAAGTTCTGTTGTTCGTAAGGGGAAATCTTACAAAGTAAAAATTGAGTGGTCAAAACAGAGTAATAACTAATAAGTAATAACTAATAACCATTTTTATAAAACTTTTTAAGTAGGGTTGCCAACTATCAAAAATAAAATTACAAGCCAGCTGAGAGCAGAGAACTCAATGTGGGATGGTGTCAAAAGCACTAAAATATAGAAGATCTGTAGAATAAAGAAAAGTTGGCAACACTACTCCTGGCAGGTACAAACACAATATCCCTTTAATTTTCTACACATATTTATGGCATTCAACTAAAATACATAGTACTCTGAAAGCGTAAGAATTGTAACGTCTCAATTGGTGCAAGCACATAAAATTGAGACTTAAAGCCCAATATCAATCAACAATACGTAGATGGTAGGAATTATTATAATAACATCAGAATACCACTGAGTAACAGCTGCTTGAATGTTGTACATCTTCAGTTGCTGCATTCTTAGTCCGAATTGCTACAGAAATACATGGTAAATGGAAATGTGGGCTTTCAATGTCACTTTTGCTAGACTACGACATGTTAAGTAAACTGATAACACTGTTCCACCTTGTTTTAACCAGTTAACTGGATATTTTCTAGGTGCAATTTTCACTGAGGGTGGAATATCTTTATGCATGCCAGTTCATTTAACATCGAGTTGAGTCTGCATTTGTAATCTGAAATTTACGAAAGTACAAACATACAGTTTTCCCAAACAAAATACAGTTATTTCTAAGACATATTGGGGTGGCAAGTGTTGTTGAGCAATTGCAGACCGGCAAACGAACCACCCAACCTCCCACCCCCATTGCATTGTCCTGCCGGCTATACCTGATTCACAAGAGAACTTGGCACAATAGTGCCATTATCCATGAAAATAAAAATAATTATTATAATAATAATAAAAATAATAATAATAATAATAATAATAATAATAATAATAATAATAATGCCACGTATATTTTCGTTGGGTCGACGTTTCGATGAGATTTACCTCATCATCTTCAGGTACAATACAAGCTAAAATATTAAAAACGAAAACTACTTTACTATTGATATTAAGTATTCATTAATATATATATATAAAAAAAATACAATTGTAGACAAATGGTGATGGATAAAAATAAAGCAAATTACAAAAATGTATACCTTATGGGATTTGAACCCATGTACATTGTTTCCATATTCTAGAAAGCTATTTTAGCAAATATTTTAACCTTTGTAATCAACGTTTCGATGAGATTTACCTCATCATCTTCCAAGGCCAATACAAGTTAAAATATTAAAAACGAAAACTACATTACTATTGATACAAAGTATTCATTAATATAAAAAAATATACAATTGTAGAAATATGGTGATGGATGAAAATAAAGCAAATTACAAAAATGTATACCTTATGGGATTTGAACCCATGTACATTGGTTCCATATTCTAGAAAGCTATTTTAGCAAATATTTTAACCTTTGTAATCGACGTTTTGATGAGATTTCACTCATCATCTTCAGGGCCAATACAAGTTAAAATATTAAAAACAAAAACTACATTACTTCATTATTATAAAAAAAACAATACAATTGTAGACAAATGGTGACGGACGAAAATAAAGCAAATTACGAAAATGTATACCTTATGGGATTTGAACCCATGTACATTGTTCCATATTCTAGAAAGCTATTTTATAAAATATTTTAACCTTTGTAATCGACGTTTCGATGAGATTTCACTCATCATCTTCAGGGCTAATACAAGTTAAAATATTAAAAACAAAAACTACTATTGATACAAAGTATTCATTAATATAAAAACAATACAATTGTAGACAATTAATGGTGACAGACAAAAATAAAGGAAATTACAAAAATGTATACCTTATGGGATTTGAGCCCATGTACATTGGTTCCATATTCTAGAAAGCTATTTTAGCAAATATTTTAACCTTTTAAGTAATATAATATATCTTAAAAAATAATGAATTAAAAAAGGAATAAATATGCCAATCCCCATTAATGATTATGTATGCGATGAGGGCAAAATGACATGGATCGATTGATAGTGTAATGG
Source organism: Sweltsa coloradensis (assembly GCA_024449915.1). NCBI lineage: Eukaryota > Metazoa > Arthropoda > Insecta > Plecoptera > Chloroperlidae > Sweltsa > Sweltsa coloradensis. The sequence continues at coordinate 87,871 of JAMZAV010001226.1, forward strand.
AAGGATTATCTATTCACATCAATGACATGAATAAAGCCATTGTATAACAAACCATGCCTAGCTAGGAAACTAAATACAGTAGAACCCTGCTAATTCGGTCTCTGCCAATTTGTTTTTAGGATAGTTCGGTTCGGGCCGGATCCAACTTTCCAAAAATTTATGGAAAAAATACAATAGTACTGGTAATCATTTTCTCACGTCTATTTGATTTGCACACTAGTGTAACCGCGCGCACCAAACAATCATAGAGACTCGAGCCAACCCCTGACCGCCGAGGCGTATTTGCTTCATTTGAACTAGCTAGATAATATTCATAGATGATATTCATGTAGAGACTTGTCTCACTTATGTTACCTTTACTTTCAAGACTGGACCAAAAGGTGAACTTCAAAAATGTTTTAAAGCTATTCCTATTACATACAAACAATACATTATGACCAATTAATTTGTTAAGCATACGATTTTCATTATCATGGGCAATGAAGAGGCACAATTAGTCCGAATCAGCAGGATGCTACAGGAACAATCTTAACCCATCAGCTTACCTTTAAAAATCGCGGAGCGCTACCCTTAAAATACATTTATTTTTGCAAAAGGGGGTGCGGAGCGCATTCCAGTTGAAATGTTTACTGCTCCTACAAAAATGAACCGATTTCCCTCAAATAAATTCTGAAATATAACCTAAATAAATGCCTAGAGGTTATGAACTCTCCTGCAAATTCTTCTTGATGTCAAAATAACACACCCCTCATAATCGTCATAACTAGCAAAATATTGAATATTGCCATTGCCGCCATAGCTCCTGCGCCACCATACTGCCCCCGAATGCAAACATGCCTTTCCTAGAAGCATAGAAACGCTCAAACTTGACCTAGATACGAGCCAAACATATCGCTGGATGCAGCGAAGTGCGTAGAGTACATCGAGCGTGATCTCTTGGCGATTGGATGAACCATTCTCATATAACGATCGATAATGTAGCGCACTGTTCCAGCCCGTCGATCTGACGGACAGGTAATTCGGCGGGCACTACACGCAGCTCGTCGAATCGACGCTCGGGAAAGTCGGTGGGTTAACATTGAAATTTGCTAACAAACCAATATAGGCCCTAACACAAATACAAAAGAAAATTACACAGGCGTTACATCAACTCCAGGTGAACTGGAGTTTCAACTCCTATTTTCATGGAGAAGATAACAATGACAAGCTAGTAATGCCTGCAGCTATCTTCGGCCACAAAGCCTCTTGATATTGTTAGAAAATATGAATGTTTAACATCAAGCTGTGAAAGAACTAATAGTTGGGATCACAAAACATCTCATCACTCTCGAAGGAGGGCAAAATGTGCTATCCCACTCAAGTCTTCAACCCCCTCTCTCAACAACCTTACATATTGATTATTCTAATCCAAATCCAACTAACCAACCAACCAGAACCACCAAAACCAAAACCACAACCACCACCATCACCAAAACCACCACCACCCAGAACCAAACTATATATTTACATGTCGAGTTTGAAAGATGGTCAGTCTGCTATAGAGTTAAGTTGAAGAAGACATCTCAGTTCACTACCCGTGATCTCTTCTTCAACACAACTTTGCAATATGCATGCACATTTATTTCTCAAAGTAGCAATGATTAAGTGAAACTTACCTCACAACGTTGCCCTGACAAGAGAGTAATCAATTAATAATATATTAATGAATACCACAATTTCTTAGTAGTCTGCATTTGATTGAAATTGCATTAAAAGTTACAAAATATGGGGTTTCTAAAGTTTGCTGCTCTTATTTATTATCCTTGGAATATCGCTATTGGAATTATCCCACACAGCAGAACAGCTTTATACGACAACTCTATTCCATGAGTCAAAAGAACATTTCTGCCCTGAAGTGTTGTCTATTTAATAGGAAAACCTTGAATTCACAATCAAACAGTTTTGGGTGCAAAGTTAACTTACGAATTGCAACACCATTATTCTTTGTTATTCCAGTGTCCGCACAATTAGTCTCTGAACTAGCAGTAGTGGATAGAGGAGTTGAGGAATTAGGAACAAGATGCCCATCACTGTCTTGATGTTCTTGAAAAGTCTTGCCTTAAAAGATAATCATAGAAATTAAATAAAAATATGAAGAACACAAAATATGTCAAAAACTAGTGGAGGTCCCTGAGGAAGAAGACAGTGAAGAGGAAGAAAGTGAAGTACATAAGGCATGGCTAGCTGGCTTCGATAAGCCCGGGGAGCCAAGAATGTGGTGGGAACCTACCCGACTTAGTTGGAAATAGGGCTCGATATTGATCGATTAATTATTGGAAACTGAAAAGTTCAAAATGGTTTACTACAATAAATTAATGAGTAGGCCTACCCTATAATCATGAGCTTGTTATTTGAGGTAAAAAAAACTAGTCTAAAAGAGAAGAAAATGCCTGTATGCAAAAATACTATTGATATGTCAACTTCCAGATAAATTTTTCATAAATATCTTAAAGGGGCTATTACCCCCCAAAATTACTTTTTAACACATAATCTAAAGCATAATACTACAGTTAAATGACAGTTTGAAAAATCATATCTTGCAACTGTGATTTTACACAAAATTTCAAAGTTTTTTGATCCCGAAATTGGCAAAAATTTGTGTTTTGGGGAATTTCTTCAATCGGCTTTAACCTGCTTATTTCTTGTTCCACATAGACACTAAAGCTTCGTGTTAATATAAAATGGGCCTTTACAACATCATGTCTTGAAACTGTGGACAAATATACACTCAACACAAAAAATATGCATTCCAATATCACACCCCTTCTTGGTAATCAGCATATTATTTTGACCAAACCACTTGCCCAAATTACAAAACCAAATACTAGATCAGATTTACAAAAAAGGCTGTCGAGTATGTCAATAATAACTTAATAAGTAATAACCAATATTTTTTGGACCTAAATCCTCCCTTAAATTTGGTCTATGACCCCATTCCCAAAACGTGAATGCATACAGTATGTATTTAATGGTGGTTATTAATATTATGGTAATAGCCTATCTTTGCCATTTTTAGTGTACTCTACAGTTGCAAAGAGCAAAATTAACTTGGTTTTTGTTGAGATAAAAATAAAGTAAAACTGAGAATAAAAGTTTTTAATCAGAAATTTAAAAAAATTATAATTGAAAGTAAAATAAATTACCATTTTCTATTAAATCAGGGATTTCACATTTATTGATTTTAATTTCCTTACTTGCTAAATAAAAGTGAAGTCTGAGAAGGTAAATGCAAATTTGTTATGAATTTCAAATTAATCAAACAATATTGGTGTGCTAGAACATAGCCATCAAGTGTACATTCTAAGTGCCTAATAGGGAACTCTTTTCCAATGAAACAGATGTGAGCTGCAAAAATAACTTACAACCTATGACTGTTGGTTCTATGGTGTCCGGTCTACTGGGAGATGGATCAGTAAAAATAGGATCCCATACTTCAGGAGAAGAACCATCTACATAGTCATTAACTACGATAAAGTGATCACATTCCAAGTATGATCCGCTGAAGTTAATATCTGGACCAGGTGTAGGAAATGTTGGCGAAGGATCAGTAGGAATTGAAGAATGGGAGCCACCTCGGAGTTGTGCTCCCTGAGAACTTATCTCTATAACAGAATTGGATATAGAATAAATGTAAAATATTAGCTAATAAATGTGGTTCTCCAATACAAGTCTGGCTGTCATCAATCCACTGCCTCACTCACTGTCGGTCTGTACCAGTGAGTATTTGCCGATTAGCAACTTGAGCATAGGGACATTAGCCAAGTAACTTTGAAAAAAGACAGAAATGCAGACTTTGCAAAATCAAAACCAGGTACCTGTACTTACAAAAGGAGAGGCATTGCATGTGCAAGAAAATTTGTCATTAATCTATTTGTGTATACTACTAACACCTATTACGAACACAACCCTCCAAACGTCTACTCACTAGCTCGCAATTTGCAAGTGACGTTTGATAGGTTGCGAGTATCAAGTGCATGAGTGACTCTTATTTAAAATATAACTGATTATCACAAAGACACTTAAAATTTGGTTAAAACTTGAAAGATAACATTAAATGAACATTGATATCTGTAAATATGGTCCGATGGGACTAAAAATGTTGTATAGGCATTCAAAGACGTCAAAGGTTTTCACACCCATCCCCTGTCAAATATTGTACTAATTATTGTATTGAGTGATTAGTCTCTGGTCTACTAGGCAAAACATACAACATAACATACAAAATGCAGTAAGCACATTGAAAAGATTGGATAGAAGTAACAAGTTGGAAAAAAGAAGCAATTACAAAAATATCACAGCCTTTCATAACTAGCATAGCTGTTGACCAATCTTTCAAACCAACAAATGCTACACCCGTTTTGACTCTTGACATTGAACGCCGTAAGCACTTACCACGACGCGGCCAAGATTGAGGATTGTTATTTCTAACAAGTAATTGATCAATATTCGTGTAATTGAAGTATGATTTCATTCGGAACACATCCTCAGTCATAACGATGGCTTCTTCAGCAAGGTCGGCAACAACGAGAATTCGAAAAGGTCCGTAGGCAACGCCTTCCACTACATCATGTTCGGCAAATATAAAATCAATTACGCCATCCGAAATTGTTTCGGCTACTAGTTCTTCTATTGCTTCGGTAGCTACTTCCGGAACGTCTTCAACGTGGTTGACACCTTCTTGGGGAACGAGGGCTCCACCAAAATCAGGTCGCTCTAATTTTGGCGCCTCAATGACGGGAGACTCATCAGAGGCTGTAGGAGCCTCAGCATTACGAATAAGATTCCTAAGATTTTGACGCTGTAATGGTCGAACTAAGGAAAGCAAAAATGAAGAAAAAAACACAAACAATAATTACAAATAGCTAAATACCTTATCCTTGGACAGACAAGTAAGTACATAAATATTGTTTTGGATTCCATGTCCCTGAGTACAGTGTAATTAAGTATTGTGTAAAAGATGAAGCGTGCATGATGTATGAAGGTGCAGGTTAATTACAAATCTCCGTGCTGTAGCCCAAGGGAAGAAATACATAAAAGTAGCATAGGCCTATATAGTTTCCAAAAGATTAGATTCACCCGCCACATTAACTTGATTTTCAAGGCTTTTGTATCACGCTCCAACAGATATTTTACAAGTCGAAGTAAAGTGGGTGAAAGTTGGCTGAATGAAAAGATGAAGTTGAATACATTGCAACATACAACAGTAACAAATATTATTATTATATTTAAAATATTGTTTGAACACACCTTTCTTCCACCATATTATAAGGGGAATTAATTTTCTTAAATAACATTTAATGAAAGTTTTTTGACAGAAGGTACAAATACGAGTTTTGTAACAGAGAGTGAAAAAAATCATACATCACACGCTGTTTCATTCTCTTGTATTGAAGCAATATTTTTAAAATGTTGCATCTGGCTAAGTGAGTACATTATTATCATAAGGCTGACAGGAAGGTTATGTCCCGTCCCACCCCCCACTTCACCTGCCCCAAAACATTTCAGCTAACTTTTCATCCATCTTTCTAGGACTTATCGGACAGAGGGCGATACAATAGCCTTAAATAGCATTTTAGTTTTGCATTGTAGAAATCATATCATCTCCCAATGTTGCGGCCTTTAAGAAAAAAATTAGAAGGAAAAGCAGAGTACCCGGGTAACACACAACCTAAAATTACCAAGATTCTTTCTTCTATCAGAACCGCTTTATGCACACGAATGAGAAATTCGTTGTTCCGTTGATTCATACGGTAAATTTTCACGGTCAGTCATCAGTGCTGTCATTTTGTTATTCAATTTTAATAACTAATTACAATATTATTTAATTGAAAATAGGCATGTACATAGAATACGAACACACACTTAAAAACAATTAACCAAGGTCACTTACATAAAAAAAATTGCGAATTGTGTACATGTACATGTTTACATAATTTAAGCATTTAAGCAAAGAGGTGAATATTTTTGTAGGGTCGATATTCATCAATTGCCCTTCATACTCTGTTCATAATGCCAAAACAACAATACATAATTATGCTGATATTTCATCAAAGATAGCATGCAACTGTGTATTTTATATCACTAGGATGTTCCTAAAATGCACTGTATACACCTAGTAAGAATGAGTATCAATAGGCTTGGTAAATACTCAAATCAATGAATAGAAAATGAATTTGCTATTCCCGTTTTGTTTGGCTATGTCTATATATGACAGCCTAATCGTAATGGCAGGCTATATTTGTATATAATATATTAATTAACAGATATAAATTAAACATCTCGTGCTTCGCAAGACCCTTAACTTAACCCTTGTATTTGAATGGCCGTATAGCCTACAATTTCTTGGCTATTTGCATTGCATTGGAGCCACTTCGATTCAGTTTGGTGTAATTCACATATTTTTAATAAAACCAAAAGCGTGAGATTATTAAGTATGTTCATTATTGATAAAATTAACAACTTGTAAACATTTAATGGGTATATATTAGATTCCTAATTAAATACTTTTGGGTAAAGGAAATGACATATAATTTAATATGTATTCATTTAAATCAAAATGCAAAAAAAAAACAGCTTTCAATGTAGGAAGGCAGTGCAGATTACAGGTGTAAGCAACAAGCAGTTTGTAATCACAGCAGCAATGCTGATGTGATGTTGCTGGTTTCACTCAAGAAATGCCCAACAACCAGCATGTGTAATGTAACATTAAGCAGTTATCAATAACAATAAGGGATTTAGGATGAGAATCCCGTCGTCACCACTCACCACTTTCAAGTGACACTTCTTCTAATGTTTTCTCGGATAACAATTCAACTGTAACTTCAAACATACAGCCTCATCCCACTCTCCTTAGTGAAGCGTTTTGGTAAAAGATCATCCCATCTTATAATTGAACGCGCTGTGAGAAAATATATGCAGATTTCAAATGTCAAAAAATGACTCATCATTACTTTAGGCAAGGTTACGTGCAGCTCCATCCACAATTTAATCGAGATAGCTATGCGATACCCAGAGATAAAAAACAAGAACCTACGCAATCAACAATCTTGACTGGCAGGCTAGGCCTGGACACAATATAAAAACATAATTTCTCCTCGTTCTAATTTAATAATATTCGTCGAGGAGGGATTTACACATTTTTTCACTGGTTTGGTCTTTACTGTACTGGTCGAAGGCACCCAGTTGTTATTTTTTGCAACTAATCAACTCTCTTTTAGAAATAAACAATCCACTCTGTGCTTGCAGTAGACGTATCAATTTGTTGTCGACCAAAGTTCAGTACCATGCTTCAGTTGCCACATCACCAACCAGTACTACATTGCCAATTTATACACCATGGATTCTACTATTTTTTTTCTTCAGGTTTTCACTAACTTAATGTTGACTTTGTGCACAATGTGCCAAACCGGAAGACCTACTGAGGAGACGGACAATGAATTTGAATTAACATAGCAAGACGCATTACAATATGAAAAAAAAAAAGTGGAGAGACTACAGGACAAAATTGGTAGATAAGACTTCAGGTATGTCCAATTGACATGTAAGAAGAATTAATTAAGATCAAATTCCAAGAAGAGAATTTAAACGTACACGGGGAAGAGTGCTAGATTAGCTACCCAAGAGATAGGTACTAGAAGAAGCTCTTACAAAAATGGAAAATTGTGGGAAAAGATCGACAAAGACTGACACAGGACCAGACAGAAAGACAAGTAGGCAGAATGAAGTGGAGAGAACTTGTAGCAAGCAACAGAAATCCATTGCCCGAATACTGATGAATCGTCACCCCCTGACCAGACCTATGTTGAAACCGGATGTTATTGATTGTCTGGAAACCATCACAGACACGGGAATTAAAGAGTACACATTTGCACACATTCACAATAATAACAAATTACACCTTTAATGAAATGCACGATTTTACCATCCCTAAAACTGTATGTTTTCTTCCCTTTTCTCTAGCAGAAATATAATTCAACCTAAAATTTTACACTTATTCACTAAAAGTGTATACGACTAAAGGAAAAAAATGCAAGCAACAAAACACAAATGAAAACAAATGTGCTGAGAAAATGCCATACCTCTATCCACTCTACAATAACAAACAAATATGCTGAAACGTAACACATTATTTGTACCATTCGATTACAATCTAGTAACACTTACGTGGTTCCGGTTGTTCATCCCTATGTCTTGTTGGAAAGGTTGGAGCTGAGCTAGGTCTTGTTGGAACAGCAGTGAACGAGCAAGGTAGCGTTATAAAGGGCAAGATATGTCTTGGCATAATGGAAGAAAACCAGTCACGTCTATGATTGTTATGCACGGTAGCAGCTCTGACATTCTGATGAGCAGGATAAATGCGGATACGAGGATGGCGTGAGCGAGGAATGAATGGACCAGGATCACTTAAAGTGATCTGCACCTCAGTTATTTGTTTGCCTAAATAAATAATGTACTCTTAAATACAAATATTCATCATCAAATTTGTGTCACCCATAAGAAAATGTGCTTAAAATGTTAAAAATGTTCCACATTAATGCAATGTGACAACACAAGCAGACTTTGAATTTTACATTTTGTAGGGGCAGTCTTTAACCTCCCAGGCGTGTGGGATGTCTTAATATGTCATCCCCAAACTGGCGGACAGCGTGTGCGACATCCTTAGACGTCCCGCAAGCTCAGTTGTAAATAGCCGCGCTTCTAATAGGTTCATCAAGTTGCTACTTGCAGCAGCACTCATACCAGGGTATAGCTTGTACCGTTAGCGTTCATATTCGCCGTGAGATAGCAGCACACGCAATGACGCGTCATCAGCTGTTCAAGTACACTCGCAAACTCTGCAAAGTAGCGCGCAAAAACAAAAACGCCAAAACATTGTTCAGTTGCTGCTTTGCTCGTAACGCAAAGATGACATAGCGGAATAGTGTCTCATAACAGCAGTAAATTAAATATCAGATATATTTTATAATAATTTTATATATAGGGAACCTAAGTGTGCATTGCTCAGTTCTCTCCCGTCAGCGAGGTAAAGGGGATTGACCCGTGCTTCATGTTTTGTACGCGATAGCGCATGAACCCGACCACGGACCGGAATTATATCCATACTGTAAGAAACTATAATCTTTCCTCTTTGCGTGGATATACAGAACTCTGCTCTATCACAAATATCAATGACATTTGTTTTGAGTTGAAGTGAACTCTACATTTACACTGTTGCCAAACCTTCCAAACTGCTAATGAAAAAGCATGTAAAAACATTTTGTCCGTGGCATCAGCACAACATTTGGTATCCGACTTGCTTTGTGGCTACTGTGAGGTCACTAGGTTGTACTAGATTATACATTAGTACTTATAAAATATCCTACATATACCAACAAAATCTTGAATGCGAAATAAATGTCGCAACCATGGATAGGCGCGTGGAATGCGAGGATGCCACAACTGTACACAACGGGCTGCATCTCGCTTAGGTTGCCGATCAGTCAGAGTACATTTGCAACAGCGCGCAAAAAGGGGTCCATATAACTCATAATAGTTTGAATTTAGGAAGCGTCATCGAGCAAAGTAGGATGCCATCATCTTCTTCACAAAATTATGCATCTTGTGATGTTATAGGTTTAGATTTCTTTTACGCGAGTCAAAAGATACGGCGAGTTACATTTTCGTACCATGCTAACTCTTATGGGCGCTGAGACCGGAGAGAACCAATTTCCTTCCCGCCTTCAAAACTTAGGTTTCCTATTACATACATTATAATTTTCCGACGATACTATATTTTTACGCCTTGTAGGTTACTTTTTTTGAGGCGGCGGTTACTTATCGGATTTATATAATTTTTTATAGAAGGCCTACAACAATGTGTACAATATTTAGTGAACAATGCATCTATAAATAACCTTTTTATTTGAATCATTGGCCAATTGGACATATTTTATCCAGTACCCTACCCTACCAATGATGTTGTCTTTTTGGATGTTTTATAATTTTTGTTTATGACAACAATAAGTACAATAATTTAAAATATCAACAGTGTATTTTTAAATTTATTTTCTTCATTGGCTATTCTATGTGTAATTACTTGCATGTCTGCAACAATGCCATTTACTCTTTTTCTTATTTTATTTATTTTTTACAACAATAAGTATTGTTAAAATAGCAACAATGATGTAAAAATAGTTATGTTACCAACAAAAATATTGACTTTTCCCCTAAAAATTCGGAGATTTCACCCAAATTTTTTCAAGAAGGATTTTATGATAATGCATTGCAAATTATTTAATTTTTCTTTAAAATAACCCATGCTGGGGTAAAATTTTACCCTAAAAAAAACCACGCCTGGGAGGTTAAAGTACACACTGGCAAATAAGATGAAACACTATTGATCTAAAGAGCTATAGATAAAGTAAGCATGGTTTTAAAAAAAAATTATACCGAGGTGCATTTATTCCTGGGTCAGAAGAGTTAGGATATGACTGGACGTAAGTATGAATATACCGGGCACCTCCGAAAGTGCTTTATTCAAAGCTAAACCCATGAGAGTTTGAGTGGAGCTTTAGGCAACATCAACATTCATTTGAGCATGACCAAATTTCCAGTTAATTATGTAAAAGGTTCTTAAGAGAAATTCAAAACTTTTTCAGTGCCAGAGAGCAGTGTAGTATACCAAATAAATTTAGGCAGCTGGGAGGTCAAGAACAGTAAATAACCCTTTTATACAAAGCTCAACCCCTTACGAACTTGTTGAAACATGTACCGGTACATCTTAGTTATTTTGCGTGTGTGAGTGTTTAATAGTGCGGAACATGACATGACCATTTCAATCAAAGAATGTCTTATGCATCACAATTCTTATTCTCATTTTTGTTGTTAGTTCTTACGTGAAAAAGTAGCTTTTTTTTTTTTTTTTACTTGATAGTTCAAATCAAAACAAACAAACAGCCCCTGGGGGTCGTACGCCCGGGGGTCTAGATACTATCTTAACGGTATTATAAATGTGTTAACAAAACTTTTCTGCACCAAATTTGATTCAGTAATATTTATTATAGATCATTAATAACATTTAGTAACTTAGTACTTGGTTACTCAACGAGATTTGGAAGTGTTTTATTTCGATCGTCTCCCGAGGCCGGCATTTTTTTTAGTAATAAGAACAAGTGTGGTCATTTTGTTACTAGGTTTTATTCTTGTTCTGGACCCTTCGTAAATTGCGTCTGACGTCACAAACGATTGATGACGTCAAATCGAGAATAAGCCACGTTTATAAAGCCTTCAGAAAGGTCCATACATTGGATTTATATTTGGTATACTACATTTTAATCTATTTTCAAAACACATTGTGACATTTGTACTCAAATGAACTTGGATACCTATCTTCACGGAACTCATTTGGAAATTGCTATTTGAACAGTCCCAACTAACATCCATTTGTTGTACAACTATTTACATTCCTATTTAACACAGAATGTTTTAATTAAGCTACAAACACATACATGCATACATACATACTAGCTATTCCGAGGATACGACTATTTTGTATGTCTTGCCTAAGTCATGCTCATATCCCAGTGTATTAATAATCCACTGCATACAATGCACTCCATTTTGAGAGACTATGCCTTTTACCTACCAAGTATTTGCAGATCTGGAAAAAATTAGAAGATATGGGATATATTGGGTAGTGTGAAAATGGGAAAGGTATAGAACTGTTATTAAGGACCATGATTAAGTGTTATCAGTTCTCACCTTACAGATTGTGTACCAAACCAATCTATTGACATATATTGAGAAAATAACCAGTCTCATGTTGCTAATTACCATAAATTATTATAGGACATTATATAGCACGGCACTGTTTTCCAATTATGAGTTACAAGTGTTTTAGGGGAATCGTTTTGATTCCGTTGTTATTAACCCCCTTGCATCCACAAGCCTACTGGTACGCTCTGCACCTCCTGGCCTAGAGCTCCATAAGCGTATACTATATACGCGCTAGCGCTGAGCTGATTTGTATTACGCTTAAAATCTATGCCGTTTGTTCTAGAAGTTCAAATTTTTGCGCACTTTGCGATTGAAGTTCCAGTAACTCACGCTAGATGGTAGCACCATACGGGAGCTTCTGTTATCCGTATCGGCAATTCTTGACCTATCGTTCCGTGGAAATGCCGTGTTTTATTTGTTGAAGTTTTAATGGCGGCCTGTCAGTTTCGTACGTAAATAAAGCCAACTAAAATGATCTTTAAGGCCTTTTGGGCTTGTATTTTAGTGAAGGAGGGTGCAATTTATGAGTATTGTATCATTTTCAATATGTTGTAATAACATTACAATGATTAAAATGCAGTTATCATCCCAAGTTTCATTTTGTTTAGCAGTGACAGCTGGGATTAGGCCTAGGGCTTGGATGATCAGTGATCTTTATTACATTCTAGGATATATACTAGGCCTACCATACTTGGTTTTAGTTGACAATAAGTAAGTAGCCTAGGGTACCTGCAAATTATGATCATGAAGTTATGATGCTGTACATAATTAGTTTGGTAAAGCCCTAGGCCCAAGCCTTATTGTCACTGAATCTGTGAATCTGTAGCAACTAGCAATTGCCTTTAGGCCCTAGGCATTTCTTAGAAGATCCTTGTTTTATCAATAAAATGGTATTATAGGCCTAGGCCTAGTTGATTTCCAACAAAAACAACAAGTAGGCCTTGACCCATGCATTGGAGTTAAATCAAATTGAAACCCTACCAATAGGCCTAGTCCTACATTTTCATCTTTCCTTGACCCTATACAGGGGCGGATTGGGCCGCCGGGCAACCGGGCGAATGCCCGGTGGGCCGGTCTGTTGGTAGGGCCGGTCGGCCGAAATGCTAGTATAAAGGCGGCGTCGTATCGGTAATTTTGAAAGGTTTACCTAAATGTTGAATACAGTAGTTTAAATATATTAGGGGTAAATTAGTAGTAGTAAATAGTAAACTAGTCAAAACAATGCAGAAAGGATATTCAGATAAGTTGAAACAATACTTGTTGTAATATTAGATGTTAGTCGACTACTACTACTTGCTTAGGACAACCATATTTAGGTTATCGGCGCACGCTCTCAAGCCATGAGCTAAGAATTTTGACAAACATCAGTCTTTACATTAAAACTCACAAAATCCACGCTTTTTGATTGTTACAAAAAATTTGGGATATAAAGGCAACACGCTAAAATAGGATAGGACGCGAATGGGTGCCTGAAGGTATGCAGTGAGGGCAGTGGCATAATTAGGGAGGGGCGGGATGCAAAATCAAAATGCAAAATGTCTTTTTTGAGCCTAGAAATAGGGAACTAACTAATAATATGTCCAAAAAAAATTTCGCCTTTGGCGAAAAGGTCTCCGTCGGCTGGGGCTCTGCCCCAAATCCCGCGGTTTTCCGCTCATAATTTTGGGCTGCTCACAACAGATTGCCCGGGCCGGTTTTCTTCCCCAATCCGCCCCTGGCCCTATAGACCTACTATATTCTAAAGAACTATTTTAAAGTTTTAAACCAATATTTTTATAGAGATGAGTTTGTTGTGAATAATTTCATACCGACAACTTTCTTGTAAATTGTCTATACAACCGGAGCTTCATCGATTTAAATGGCGGAACACATCATTAAATTTTTTGTCCAATACCTACTGGATTTCTAGGGCTTTTAATGGGCTGAGCTGCCGGATGCAAGGGGGTTAATTTATTGTTATCATACTAAAGTCACTATGGTGATTGTGCTGCTTAATGTGTTTCTCAAAGTTTGGATACCTCTCTTGGTATCACCTAAATTTATTTGTAGTAGTTGCACATGGAGTGATGGTAGAGCTGGAAGCAATCACTTGCAGTTGTGGCTCGGTGTCATACTTGTCATCACACAATTACACAAACCACTGCGTAGGCCTACGTCAGTGATGGTAGAGCTGGAAGCAATCACTTGCAGTTGTGGCTCGGTGTCATACTTGTCATTCATGACACAATTACACAAACCACTGCTAAGGCCTACGTCAGTTCTTTCTGTATCACGTTGGTACCATGGTAGGCCTAATACTCATTACTGCCTTTAAATTTTGTACGTGTTTTATGAATTTCCATTGCTCCGCGAGAAAGTCTGGGATATAACTAAATAAAGATATACAAAAATGTGACGCAAGAAACTTTTAACTAGTGATGCGGCAACATGAAAAAATACATGCTCTTTTATATGGAAATCAAATAATTGGGTATTTCGGCAGAAGAAGTATGACAGCGTCCCTTATATTACTAGGTTATGTATTAGACATCAGTTTAAGCGAAGATACTGAGAATGTTGATGATGATTTTTTATGCTTAACGTCTCATATTAATGCTCCTCCCTACATACTTGACTGTACAAATACCATTGACTGAAATCATTCTTCCTCTAGTAGCCCTTAACAATGATAAGTAGGGTTGGGATTCGATAATCAATTCGTAATCGATGTCAAACCAATAATTTCGACATCACATTGAAAAAAATTCAACATCAAAATTCTTTTCGACATAAAAAAACGTTTTTTTTAATTTAATTTTTTCCTGTTTTTTAATGTAATGTTATAATGCAAAAAGTAAAATATATGGTTTTTACATGGTTCCAAAAGTTTTTTTTAAAGATGCCAAATCTATGTTGAATCGAAAGCCAATTTTGTTCCGACATCGATGTCGAATCAAATAATCGATGTCAAGTCCCAACCCTAATAATAAGTAAGGACGTCAAACGTATAACAATTCCAGATCGATATTTAGCCCTGGCAAATCAGTATCAATGTAAAAACACTATAACAGATTTAATCGGTAAATTTGATTGGTATCAATCTACTATAATTGACTAATCATTAGAATTCTTGCCTAACAAAGTGGATCAGAAAAATCAATTTATTATGATTTTGTTGACCAATTGGCAATTATACAAATTTTGCTAGTATATAATAGAGTATATACCAATACTTTGCCATAAACATTGCCAAAATGGCAAAAACTGATTAAAACTAAAAGATATAATATATGATCAATGTTCATCACTACAATAATCTTTAGTGTTTTTACCAATTGATATTTGATCGTAGGTCTATCGATCATTAGATACATAACCAATGGACATCCCTAACAACACAACACGACTTTTGGGTATATGGAATGATGATGTGGTGAGATGAATTCCCTGTTGACTATACACTAGTGTTTCTATACTTAACTGTTAGTTTCCCTCCATGATCTTAGACGTCTAGAAGAAAAAGACTAACAACACTTTAAATGGAATTTAACAACTCACCTTCGCCGGTCAGGGTTTCGGTATTTCTGCCTTTCCCTAGATAGAAAAAAGGGTAAACACAGAATTAATGTTTAGTAGCACAATATTAGTATACCACAAGAAAACACAAACAACAATTTCCAGAGAATAATGGGAGCTAAAACATGAACATGGAAACGTATGGCATGAAACACAAATGCAAAAACATGTAAAACACAGTTAGTATCAGGGGTGGCATTGTGTACTAATTTGGAAATGGTAAGCCTACTAACAAATGCTATAGTTTTGAAATAGAGCCACTCAAGAGTATTGTATTGGCCTGAATATAGTACAAGGTTTAAGTTTGAAACAATTTCCTCCAAATTCGCACTCGTTTTATATTCGCAGACTAGGCATTTCCAATGCTATCTGAGCACGTTTGAATATACCGTGCCAAAAATCTTCAAAGGAATGATTTTCAACGATGCCCGATAGAGGCTGTTATTGGCTACCTACAGGCTTCAGCCTATCTCGTTTCCGTCCAATTGCGTCGCTCGGTGAGTTTGACATTCAGCCTCAGTGAATGCAAGCAACGATGGAAGACACACCAACATGTTAAACAAAACTGCGATTTTAAAAGACGTGAAAATTAAAAAGTACTTAAATGGAATATTCTTTGCCATTCTTTCTTTAGGATAGCTGATTGGAAATGTTAGTGAAAAGACGCAACAAACCAATAAAGGATGTTTAAATAAAAAAATAAAAAATAAATTGTATTAAGAGTTTACCCACTCAGTTATATAACTGATTTTCAGTGGGGGACTTTAAATCAAAGTGACCAAGCCAACCCTGTAGGCCCTGACGCAATCGACGAGTGAGCGATAACCAACCAAAGATCAACATTTTTAATAGGAAATATAGCAATCAGTGGTATGGATGGACAGTGTGAACATCCGCGGATCAATGCCAGAATCAACAAGGCTGATTCAGAACAACTCTGAATTTATTATGTGCTTCATTGCTATTACGGCTCTAAAGTCACCGTTTACAAACTCCGACAAGAACTGATGGACTTAAGTGTAAATCAGAAGTTTTTTAACTTCTGACTTTAGCGGGAATCGAACCCAGAACCTTCTGCATTGGAAACAGATACGCTAGCCACAAGACCAACGAGCCACACAACAAGACCAACGAGCC
This sequence comes from Sweltsa coloradensis, assembly GCA_024449915.1. Classification (NCBI taxonomy): domain Eukaryota; kingdom Metazoa; phylum Arthropoda; class Insecta; order Plecoptera; family Chloroperlidae; genus Sweltsa; species Sweltsa coloradensis. The sequence goes on from JAMZAV010001226.1 coordinate 104,356, forward strand.
ACACACATGTTTATTTTTGACGCCGTGTACTCAAGTCTTTAGGTTCCTGCATCCAAGTCCCCTTGTTGATAAATACTTTACCGTAATAACTTTGGAAGATTTATCATTATCGTTTGAAAAAATATAAAGATTCGTCATTGGATAATAAAATTTGCCGTTAGCACGCGACTAGGCCTAGTTTTTGCCGTCGCAGTACACGCGTAGGCCTAGGCGAAGTGATGTTCAGCCCTGGTTCTAGGGGCCTAGGCCCTAGCTAGGCCTACATGTATGCTGGTTAGGCCTATTCTTCAATAATTAGAAAAAAGAAAAACACTCGCCAAATTCAGGTAAAAATTTATTTATTTTTATTTTATCAGCTTATTTTCTTTTTCTTTTGCAGCATTTTCTCTTCACAAAAACACTACCTGTATTAGCCTATATTCGATGCCGTAGGCCTACTGTATTGGGGGCAAAACGGTAATTTCATTTTGTAACCAAGTGTAGGCCTACAATATATTTCAATTTTATAACGAACAACTTGAAAAGGAGAAAATATCGCAAGGGCTTAATTTACAATGGAGAACTAGATGCATACATGCTCCCCTCTTACTTTGTGACTATAGCCTATTGCAGCATGCATAAAATGGATGCTTTGGTGATCATAAAAAACTTAAAGTGAATATACATCAGAATAGACATAAATGACTTCATGCAATTCAACATGTAGTCAGTAAAATAAGTAAAATAAATCATAACTACCTATGAGGGATCACATTGGTTAGTAAAATCATACACCAGTTAACCAAATCCAAAACCAGTTTTCTCTGATAATATTAATTTACAAAACCAGTATTTACGTAATTAACATTGCGTCATGTTGTGGGGTGGGGTGAGCGCAGGCAGAGAAGAACTCATATGAGTTCTCTGTTCTGTTGGTATATTTACGACCAAGAAAGCGGGTGACCTTGGGACTTAAATGTAGTCCAACTAAACATTCATAAAAGAAAATGATTGTATTGGTTGCATTGCGGGCGGCTAACAACGACGGGGTAAAACAATTTCAACATTATGGCAAACATTAAAAGAGAAACGACACAAATTTAAACTGCAACCTATTGTACCATTGATAAAATGATTTATTACAAGACCACTGTTTGTTACTCAACATTTTTGTTTCATTCTTGATTTTCAATCAATCCATCGATGCATATCGGTAATTTCTAGTCTCGGTTAATTAATGCCAGTGGCAACCTGGTGACCATATTTTTGGACCTCTGCTTGCAGGTAAACATGCAAAGATTGCACACCACTTTACTTTCTAAGAGCATTGCTGACAGCAAACTTACAACAAACATTTCAGATTAAGTATTATTTTCTTCAACCCGTGCAATACAAAACGTTCTTGCAAGGGTGTTTATTTATTTTAAAACATCAATGGATGCACAGTAAAGAAAGAGCAGATGACCTTTTCACCGCTGGCAGCAATCCCAGACACCAATATCTATCAAATGAGAGAATGAGAGTAATCTACAGGCACTGCAAGAGCAGTATACTTAATTCATGGCAGACTGGTATGAACCAGTGAGCTAGAATGATAAGTTAAAAAGGCCTAGCACAAGACCAAGTTGTAAGCACACCACAGCCTCATTAGCCTAGTAGGTTTCTTTCAAATACAGTTTTTCTATAAATTTATTAGGGCCATGCGAACAGAGAATTTTAGTACGAGAACAACGGAGTTCAAATCGAGTTTATTTCCAAATGGAGAAAAAGTAGTCTCCATTTGAGCCTAAAGTCTACTCGGACAAGGCATAAAATAAATAAACAAAGAAATTCGTATTTAGTAGGGTTGTGTGAACCGTTTGAAATACGAACCGAACCTTAAAAGTTAAAACCGGTTCGGTTTGAAAATTATTTTGAAAGTCGAACCTTGAATCGAACCTTTGAAATTCCCGCTTACGGGAAGCCATGCCTTCCAGAGCCATGCCTACATCAGCGACCGATCGATACAAGTCCACCGCGGTCGCTGCTCGATAATCAAAAGTCGAATTAGGGCTGCGAGGAGTAGGTCTACTATTGCATGCTGTCATCGACGCTATAATAGGGAACTAGCCTTCATTCCAGAAATCGAATATGTTAAAGATAACATCTAAAAATAAATAACATAAAAGTTTTTTTTTGTCTAATGCTTTTCTCAATATTTAACGTGGAAAATTTGAATCTGACTTCCCGCCAAAAGACAACACGAAAAGCAGTGTGATGTATGAATGCGACAATATCGCATTCATACGTCATATTGTGCAGTTTAGCGCAAACTCAAAGGCGCAACGCTTCTGGATATAAATGGCAGATATTCTACCATCCAGTCGGCGGTGGGTGAAACATTGCTAGCAGGCAGCTTACGTCACTGCGCCTCCTGTCATTCGTGCTATCGTTTCTCAATGACGCCTTCGGATTTATAATAGGTGTATGGTAAACACCACTCTAGAAATACAGGAGAAAGTATTTATATATGTGCCAAAAGAACTAAACAGGTGAAAAGAATGGTTAAAAGCAGCAAGATGAGAATATGTCAAGGAGGACAAACCTCTACAAATTCATTCAACTGTTGTGAAGACCACTTTCATGTGAGTAAATACTATTAATTGGTCTACCTAATAGTTTTTAATTTATTTTTGCAAGTGAGTTTCCTATAAGCTTCTAATTTACTTCGGGATTATTATAAGCCTAGGACCTAGGCCTATACAGAACTCATTTTTCTCGGGGAAATATTTCAAATATGTAGTTACATATTTTGAACATTTTTTGAGTGTGTAATATGAACACAATTCCATTCTCCCATGCGAGAAAACGCCTCTTACATTTAGGCCCTAGGCTTATAACTCCAAGGCAAATTTTGCTGCGAGTATATCTGGCCAGAGATTATAGGAAATTCACTTGCGAATTAAAAAGCTAGTACCAAAACCAATTAATAATATTTACTTACATCCAAGTGGTCTTCACAACAGTAAAGTGAATTTGTAGAGGGGGCATCCTCCTTGACACATTCTGTTCTTGCAGCTTTGAACAATTCTTTTTGCCTGTTTGCCGTTTTGTTTTGACACGTGTAGGCTACTATAAATAATCTTCTCCGGTGTTTCTACAGTGGTAGCCTTGGCTCTCTTGGTAAACCCAGGACATAGGGCCTATCACTACGCCCCGGTCTAGGCTCATATTTAAATATGAAATCTAAAGCCCTACCCAACACCAATGAAAATTACCACGAGAACTTTTATTCTAGACTACCGAAAGGCCGGCCCTATAGCTAACCTAAAAACTAGGCTAAGGATATACAAAATGCCTAGCACCTAGATAGGCTAGGCTCAGCAGTACTGTATAATAAAAGCCTAATGTCTAGGGCATCCAAAGGGACATTTGATCAAATAGGTTTACCAGTTACGCCTACACAAAAACTATGGCTAAGGGATATTAAATACACAAAGCCTAGGGCGTAGGGCCTAGCCTAGCGCAGTGCGCAGCCTTGGATGTGTACGCCAGAACATACCTACAAACCAAATACTGTATTATTACACTACCTATACCTATACCATTAGTTACCTCGCGTCTGAGGAAGGCCACGGATGTGGCAGAAATATAACGCAACGGGTGAGTTTGTGTTGGATAATTTTTAACCGTGTATTGTTCAGTTGAGTGGTTTTGTTTTAATATTTTCCGGTGAACAAGTTCTGGTGTATAATATTACACTACGCGTAGTGTAATATTACAGTATTTGTACAAACTCTTTCCCACCAAAGAGAAATAAATCCCTTTCTAGTCTAGTCCAAGGACCACTGGATTGACTATGGCCGCTAGGCTTTGCTGCCGCGCACAGCCGGTCGGCGGTCTGTTTTTTGTTGTTGTTGTTGTTGTATTTATTTCTTGATAAATGCCAACTACAACGAAGAGCATGCTGCAAACTACGTAACGTGCCTTGATCAACGAGCGTTGGCGCAGGAGTTCAAAACCCTATAACTTTGTACCCCCGTAGTTACCAGGGATGATTTTTTATAAAAATTCTTTCAATTGTGAAGATTATTTAACTGTGTTCTATTTATAATAAAAAATGTAAAACGTAAATATGAGCCAAGGCTAGTTCCCTATTTTAAGAATGTTCCGTGCTCAAATTAAAAACTGATTACAATTGTGTTGCTTCTAAAAGGGTTTTCGAGAGAAATGTAACAAATGTTCTGTGTTTTTATTAAGTGTTGAATCATTTTCTCTTGAAAATGAATGGGCTAGCTAAGCTAAATAAAATGAAACGTTTTTCGTTTGTGTTGACAATGATTACGATCGTGTGGGTGAGCTAGGCCCAAACGTGAGAACACCCATCGAAACATGAAAACACCGGTCTTAAAACAGATACCCCGAACCGCGATGTGAGAAGAAATAGGCTATCTCCGACGCAAACGAGATCCGATAACTCTATCTAGGCCTATGCCAAGATAGCCATCTGCAGGCCTAGGCATACAATAACCTCATGTTTCAACAAACATTTCTCTAGAAATTTCTCTCAACCGCGGTTAATATCGCTGATTAATCGATTAGGTAATTAACCGATTTATCCCACCCCTAATTATAAATAGCATTTTTCTTATGGAAAATGAACCCGACCACTCAAAAATTTGACGTGAAAACAGTGATAACGTCCTAGTTTAGAACGTAACAACAGAGTTTGACTGTACATAGTTACAAATAGTAGATGTCCAGATTTTTAAGAAGCGTTTTCATCTGGCTCCTACTCCGTTTTACTTTCGTAGCACAAAAGTGGTGATCCACAGTGTCGACACAAGTGATTTCACAAAACCTGACACACAATCAACGCTTGCAAGTGAAGTCATGAAATAACATCTAGCATGTTTTCTGCACAATATTTAATATTTATGTTAAACTCTGCCCTGAATGCTCGACGAGACAGATTGTGAATGGATTTTGTTGGTCAACACGTCTTCTTGCTTGCACTCATCAGTCCATGCGATGAGTTGACCGAGTGTCTTTGCCTGCACTGTACAGTCTATGCATGGAGCTAATCGAGTGTCGGGTAGTGCTCATCATGGGACTACGTAGATAAGCAGCATCACTCTCTCTCTCACTGCCACAGGCCGGCCAGTTGAGGAGAGCACGAGAGATGATGCTCTTGAGACAAGGTAAGCGAACGATGTATGTGCGAGGCAAGACCGTTCGTAGGTTAGAGACTTTTTTCGTAACGTAGGGATTCTAATTTTTGCCGCAGTTTTTAAGCCCGCATGGAGCGAGTGCAGGTAATCATAATCACTATCACTATCACATGATGACATAGATATGTAAATGTGGGTATAAGAGAAGAAGAGAAGAGTATCTTCTTCATTTCACTATAAAGTAAAAAGTTATGGACGTTGATTGGATATTGCTTAACGTCTCATATGACGAGAAAGTTTATATTCCAGGTGCCAGTATCTATTCCAGGTGCCAGTATCTATACCAGGATGTACTGGACACAACCAAGCAGGTAAACCTAAACTTACTGTTTCATTTACTGGTAAGGTCTATTTTTAAAAAAAAATTTTATTAAAGGTTTGAAAATCGAGCTCTTTTTTTAAAATGCTCAGCTCGACTTGAAAAAGCTAGCTCGCACACCCTTATTAATGTACGGTATGTAGGTTATTAACTTATTTCACTATGAACTGTCCCATAGACCTGTTAAGCCTAGACCCTTATTAATACGACGATCGCGGTTGTACGACGTTTTTGGACATTTCTATGAATTCCCATAAGGTTCTATGTACAGTCAAACTTCCTTACGACGCTCTTCATTACGACATTTTCACGGTTTCCCCGCCAAAATTTGAGTGGCCCCACTCAAGTTCCATACTAACAATGTAATTTCTAATTCGTTACGACGCTTACTGATAGCACGCTTTCACGCTTACGACGCATACAATTCATAGTCCCGTGCCACCTGTGTGTTTGTTTACCACGTTTTTGAGGCGCCGAAAGAACAAAGTCTGGGAGCTCGAAATCAGACCCCCTCCCTCCTAGCCCTCCGTCAGAGCGGTAGCGTAGACGCTGGGCCACCCACACATTCTTACAAGTGTGCTACAAAAATCCTTTAGGAATGAAATAACTCATTGCAAAACAGGCAATGAACATGTATGCAAACAAGCATGTAAATAAATAAACCATTTTATTTTAAAGCAATGCTATTGTAGTGTTGACTTTCCATGTGCAAGGTCGCACAATCACGTCAGACACTAACACAGCTGGCATTGCTTGGAGTGGTGTGAATAAAACAGAACGAGTATCTGGTCTAGTTTATCTTATCTCATTCATAACGTAAACAAAACAACACAGCGAGAGGCTTGGCCTGAAGCCAAGAGACAGTGAGCTAGGCGATACGTATTTAGTGGCTTGGGAGGGGGGTGGGGGGGGAGGGCGGTTATCTCCGCGTCTGTCGGCTCTTGACTGATGTCGCATTGCAAGTTCCATTCGCCCATTCATCCACTTCTTTGTCATCGAGTGCATCACAGCATGGTAGCCGACGGAACACATTCAGAAATGCTTCCGTGTTGGCTATTGGATTGCATTTTCATAGTCACCGTCATTGTCACCCAATGGTAATGGCCAATGCAATGTCCATTTCTTCATAATAATAGCCAGCCTCTATCATTCATGTCGTCTTTTAAGCCATATTTAATCTTTTTCTCTCTCGTCCGCCGTCTTCGAGCAAGGTGGCGGCGGCGGCAAGCACTCACAAAGACGACCGCGCTGTGCAATTCTTACGTCATTGTAGCATGACATTCAGATGTAAAGAACATAACATTTCGGTCCAATGAAAAAAAGAGAAGCGCGCCTGAAACCAGCTCAGATAGCCTACGATCATCCATCAGGAAACTGCGACCTTGCGCCGGGCGTCGGGTGGATGCGTGACCGGCTGACGAGGCATACATTGCCGCGAAACGGAGAATTCTACGGGCGGCGGGTGGACATCTTCACTTCCGCGGACGTTTCACACGTTGAACAAGACTTATTTAATTTATTACTTACCGTTAAAATAAGTTTTTTTGACTCTTGCTCGCAAATAGGTACGTAAGATTGATACAATTATATCCTAGAATTTTTTTAGAATTTTGACTTTGTCGACAACAAGTGTGATCTGTAGTGAAATGTAATCTTCTCGTCCTAATTTTATCTCGCACGCGCTAGTGAAAACACTCGACTCTCGTAATCTGCTTGTTGTTTGTTCGGGTTCCGCTCGGGTTTCAGCGAAGCGAGCCGACCTCGTTTACAGCGGCAGGGGAGGGAAGTAAGATAGATAGCATTAGCGAGTGCGAGAGAGACGAGACTAGGCAACTCACGGCGGGGAATCGAGTGACAGTAGTTTCAGCTGAGCAGCTTTGGAATGGGAAGGAGCAGACAGGTGTCTGATGTCAACGCTGCAACGCGCACTGTCAAGTATTTGCAGCGCGTGATTAGTGCTTGCATACTTACCTGTTATGCATTTAATTACACACATTTAAACTATTAATAACCATACTATTTGAGTGTATTTGATTGTCTCACTATAACTATACATACAAGATATTAAAGAATGCAAATTTCTAATTTTTTTGAATGGAATTTCATTTCCGCGTTTTCACGTTTACGACGTCCACTTTACTTTGTCCCTTCAAAAGCGTCCTAACGAAGTTTGACTGTATTTCACTTTCAATTCAATATTACGACGCAATATAATGGGTCACTCTCATTACTACGACGTCTGACGTCTGAATGAGCAAAAACGTTTGTAAAACTCATAGATCACTAAAACTTTATTTATTACTCACTCGCAAATGGCTTAGAAAGTGGAAAACGGTGATTTCAAGAGTCTCGGCCGCTTTCTTTGTGTTTCCAGTCAACTGTGAAGTTGATCGAATGCGTAACAGTGTCCGCGCACTCCCCTCCTCTCAGCCAGCTACGACCTTGGCTATGACGAGTAACATAGCCGCAACTCTCTCTCGCACTCATATGCTCACCGGTACGCGCTAAGCTAACACACAGAGGCATTGGCACTGGAGCAGTCTGCTGTGAAGTGAATCGTATGCGCACCAGTGTCCGCGCACGCCCCTCCCCTCAACCAGCTACGACCTTGGCTACGACGAGTTACATCGCCGCAACTCTCTCTCACAGTCACACACTCATACACCTACGTGCTATCACACAGGTGCTGGCAACGGCGCTGGACTTTTATAGATATTTTAGTCCTGTTATTACGTAAATATTTTGTTTTATCATTAATAAGTGATACAAGTAAAGACTAATATTATTTGTCATTTATGTAGATATTTGTATGTTTTTCATATTAAGTTGTATTGGTTAATCTCAGTAATCCATAAATTGACGTTTTTATTTATATTTTGATAGAACGACGATCATGATAGATATAACAACGTTTTACCTGTCTCTTCTGAACGTCGTACTATCAGGTTGTACTGTAATTAATTTTTGGTGGCAGCGTTGCTGTCTTACCTGAGGTGTCTGTGCCTCCCTCGGGGCTTCCACTCGAATACATGGTAGCAAGTTTGCCATCCAGAATAAACCTGAACCAGCCATTGCTGCCGTTGGAGAGTTCCAGAGCAGCAGCATCCGACCAAAGGTACAGGCAGTCGCGGCCGCGGCATATGGACCAGTCGCGCCAGTGGTAACCTCGCCCAGAAAGGATTTCTTTTGCGTCTTCAATTGGTTCACACGATTCACCGTCCTAGAAGAAACATTGTCAATTAAACAAATGTATTAATCTTAAAATAATTAAGATATTCATGTTCAAATCAATGAGGTAGGCCAATGAGCTAAGTATGATTTGATCTATTCCCAAAAACCATACTGAAGTAGACTATTAGTCCCTACATAAGGGCAAGGTTATTTATGAGTGAAGTTAAGTTACATAGGATCAAATTAAAAATTATCTTACATTCTGCTCGATCTTCTTGGAATGAAGATCCGATGGATCCATGGGCCCAGCGAGATGTGAGACCTTTGTAAACACTCCTAAACGAGCAAAGTGATCCAAGAACACATCTTGAGCCTTCATCATCAGGTCATTTATTATCAATAAGACTATGAGATGTCCTTCTTCATCCTCCTAGGAAAAGAAATAAGAAACAAACATAAGCAAACAAATACTAATATAGGGCGTATTTACTTTTAATACCTGCATGGAAACATGCACCGTACTTTTTTCAACTTGGGTCGGTTTTCGGTTCGGTTAGTGTATTAATCTTGGGTTTTCGGTTCCGGGTCGGTTATTTCCTCCTAATTCGCATTCGCACTATATTAGCTGCCTAGGCATTTCCAATGCAAGTTTGAATATTCCGCGCAACGAGTTCCAGCGATGGCCGATGGAGCGCGCCACGCGTGCGTATCTTTCCATACAATCGCAAAGCTCGGTCGGTGAGTTTGACCTTAAAGTGTCAGTCAGTGAATTCCAAGCAAAGATGGAAGTAACATAACATGTCAAACTACGCCAACTACAATTTTAAAATACATAAGAACTAAAAAGGCTTAAATGGAATATTCTCCCGCATTCTTTCTTCATGATAGTCAATCGGAAATATTAGTGATATATACTAGGGTTGCCGTCGATAATCGAAATATCGATCGATTATCGATATCAGTAATATGATATGATAATCGATTCAAGTATTTTGATATGATATGATATGATTATCGATTTAAATAGTGACATCGATGTTTTCGCGGTTTACCATGCTTAAAAATGCCGCGCTGTCGTATCAACGCGCCGATTGGTTGTCGGAGTAGCCAATCGCTGCTCAAGTATAATGCCACGCCCACCGCCGCCAGTGCGCATGCGCTCGCAGCGCGATACAAGGCGATACGAAAACATCGCCCGGCCCGATTGCGATGTATTCAGTACGGCTCGACGTGTTGTGGCGTGAACTTCTCTAGCGTCAGTCTGCCCAATTATATTGAATTCGCGATGTTTCTTCCGTGTTTCTGCTTCCTAGGCTCAATTTGGAATTTGATATGATAATCGATTTGGGTCTATGATATCGATATATTTCGATATGATAATCGATTCGATGCCTCCGATTATCGATCACGATTTTCACATCGAACGGCAACCCTAATATATACGCAACAAAACCAATAAAGGATGTTTATTTTCGACGTTGTGTATTCACTTTCCACAGTTCCCGCATTCAAGTCCCTTGTTGTTTATAACAGTTGACAACATAGGCCTACTTTTTGCTGTCACAGTACATGTAAGCTGTTTTAGGCCTAGCATAGCCCAATGATGCAACGCTCAGGCCTAGGCCTTGGGCTACATGTAGGCCTACGCTAGGTTTGTTGACATGCGTTCAATAGATCACGTCTTGTTTGATGTATCGATTGGTCGTATTTTTAGTAGTGGGATCTAGCAGATTGAATGTACACTACTACATGAATGTCACGGCGGCTAAGCAGGTAAAATCATTGTAAAAACCGTGCGAAGTAACCAACATCGTTTTTTGAAAATAATTTTCAGTTCGGTTAGTTAAAATCTGACCCGAAAAGTCGGTTAACCGTACATCCCTAACTGTAAGTTAACTTTAATAGCAAGGCATTGTGAATGTGATTGATGTGCAGAAAGCATCCCATCCAATTCAGTAAATAATTATAATACCGTTAATACGTAATCGTGCACATGTTAAAACCATAGTCAAACTTCAATAGGACATTTCTAAGGGGCCAAGGAAAAAAGTAGGCCTACAATGCAGATATGAAAATATGTATAGTAATTATTAAACTCTCAGGCCGCTATAAATTCCGAGCTCTGCCCACAGGAACCAAAAATGAATACCCCAACACTGTAGGGGCTACTGACTTGTTTTATAAGATCCATGAGCTAAGACTAAGCATTTCTAATACAGAATGCTTAGGAAAGAATAGAACGAAAGTGGAGGGTAGTATTAGTTATTTTATTTTGACAAATATTCTTGGATGAAATTACCTCATTGTCCAATACTGTCGCGATAACTTCAACAAGCATCTGACCAAAGTTGTTATTGTCCGTCTCAGGACTGCAGGCATCTGCAAGTAGGCCGGGCTGGATATAATGGACCATTTTCTTAATTAAGCTTAAACTTGCTTTCCTGCAACAACAAATAATGCATTATTATGACAGTTAAAAAAAACACTATTGCCACTGTATTTCTACAATAGCAGGCCTATGCCCCATGCCAACTCCCGATGAAAAATAAATTAATAATGCTAAAATAAAATGAATGTCAATCGAACACTTTGTGTAAGTTTGCCATTCATTCTATTTTAAGTCAAGTCAACTTTTGAACGACACAAACAGTAGGCTTGTAATCAAAAAAATATGGTAGTATGCCTACTATGTAAGGGGGTTAAGAAAAACCTCGAGCATTGCCTATGACTATGATTATCCTTGCTTGCCTATATCCGGCAATGTAACCAGCATGCAAGATCTACACACAAGACAAACACACAACACCTACACCAAAACAGTAAGTAAGCCTAACAGTAACATTGGATAGCACCTAAGGTTAAAATTAGGGATTTGCGGGTACCCGAAAAACGGGTAATTTTCGGGTAGGTAAAATTACCCGACCTCGGGTCGGGCCGTCAATTCCTACCCGAAAAAGTCGGGTCGGGTAGAAGTAATAAAGAAACACGCCAATCTGCTCCTTTTAAACCTCCCGCTCACACGCCAAACGAACAGCTGACGTCGGAGCGGACCAATCGCTACGACGTGGGCGCGGCTATGCTATGATGCTGTGTCCTTGGCTCTTCCGGCGCTGTCCCCGCTGGAGTAATAGGCCCTACTGACCGTCATTACTCGTCTTCTGGTTATTCAACGCTAATAACGGCATAAAGCAAGTTGAATATTACGTACGTAGGCGAATGGTGAAAAAGAAACAACGCTAATAAACATCGTCTAATGCCTAGGCGGCAGGCCTAGAACAAAGTTGCAATTCATCTAGAAGTCCGATCTAGTGCGCATCGTTGCGCGCAGCAGAGCGTTGGGCGGAGTCAGACCGAAAGGCTGGTGCAAACGCGCGATTTCGTCAGATGCATGGCTGGTACAAACGCATGATTTTGTCGGCCGGAAGAGAAAAATACGCGATCGCATCGGTTTTTCTTGGGGTTTTCGTATCGGAAATATTAGAAAACGATCGTTACGATATTATTTCCACGAACGATTGATGCAGGAAAACGATAATAGGGGGGTTTCACTGTACTAGGCCTAGGCCTAGGCCTACTCAAGCAAAAGTTCATAAGACGCCGATTTGGAAGTACTTCGTGTCAACACAGCCCAGAGTGGCTATGGCTACCAATGCAAAACTGTTTTGTAGGATTTTTTATTTTTTTTAAATGAATTCACAAATAAAAAAAAATTTCACTACCCGAGCCCGAGGGTACTTCAATTACCCGAGCCCGAGGGTACTTTCAATTACCCGACCCGAGCCCGACCCGAGTTCAAAAACCACTACCCGCACATCCCTAGAAAATGTTCCAAAATCTTTCAATATGCCTCATGCAAGAATTAGAGATGAACCAAAACCGATAGGCCAGGGCTGCCGTTTTAACCGATTTTATCCGTTTTTACGGATATTAAGGGTGCAAAACGGATAAACGGATTTTTAGTCTTATTTACGGATATTTTGTTGATTACGTTTTCTATGCTTATTTTCGTATATTTGAATCTGCGCGGGCTAATTTCGATTGTAAACATTGAAGGCGGGGCGATAATCGATTCGACTTTCGATAGGGGGCGGAGCATGGGCGGAGCCGTGTCCCAGATGTAGTAGGAACTGCCTTTGTGTATCCAATCCCTACTGCTTCCATTTGAGAAACAGCCAAGCACAGTTGCTTTTAGGGAGGATGCAAGTTAAATTGAACAGCCAAGAGCCTACAAAATTGTTTTCTTTCGTTTTTGTTTATAAAGTTTGGATTATGTGATATTAAAAGTGAAAAATAGAATTAGTATTTGATTAAAATGTTATTATCAAGTTCTGCAATGTTATTATAGAACACAACACATGGGCCTAGGCTAGGCCTAGGTCAAAATTGTGATGCAACATTCATAGGGCCTAGCTAGGCCTAGGCCTAGCCCTAGGCCTAGAATTTTTTAACCAGGTCAGAAAATATTATTTTAATGTTTAAAATGGACTTTCTGTAAATAAATAACATTTTAAATTTTTATGCAATCTTAATTAAAGCAACCACGGCCGTTTCTGGCTCCTTTCTTCTCGTCTGTGCATAGGCCTAGGCCCTTGGCAACTTTTAGGTTATGATCGTAACAAATATAAACATCACATTTATCCATTCTCATAGTTTGATCAATGAAATCAACGATTTTAGACTTTTCACGGATATTTGCGGATATTTAACGTCCTCATACAGGATTTGAAAAAAATATCAGTGGCAGCCCTGCGATAGGCCAACCTGAAAACTGATTCCAACACTGATACTACAAAAAAAAGTTGGAAGTAGAAGCCAAGGCCAATGCTGAAACGAGATGTGGTCCATGCTACTGTATGGACTTGGGAGGGTTTGTTCTAGGCCAAGAGGCTAGGTGTATTTGCTCCAGGTATGCCCTAGGCCTAGGCTCACCACGCACAACTGGCACCTGTGCTTGATATTGGCCACAATACGACCACACATCACGCTTGGGTCTTTTCTTTGCAGACATGATCAAATATAGTAATATACTCAATTCACGCATTAGTAAATAACTAAATAAAACACAAAAGAAGTTGATTGAGCATTCTTGGAGGTTACCAGGAAGTAGGCCTACCATCAGAGTTAGTTTCCGGTTGTGTCGATTTGATGTTCAATATTTAATATATTGCTAAAATGGCGACTAGTTGAATTGATACAGAAAGAGAAAATCAAACCTACTTCGAAAAATATTGACCAAAATTAAAAAAAACATTAAGCAAAATTGGCGGGAATTGGTAAAATTGTAAAGTAATCGTGAAAAAACTATTTGTACCGATATGGAGAGAATCGGTGGTATTGGCATTGGTCCATCTCTAGCAAGAATTCAACAATGCAATTTAAGAGCTACACAAAAACACAATTCACTAAACCTAAACTGAGGTTTAGATTGGAGAAGGGTTGACAGGTTGGGAAAGCATAGAGAACATAAAGCCCAGCCTGAAGGGCTGGGGGCGACAAAACTTTTCACCTGCTGATGACAACTGTAGCTAATTTAAAGTTGTTACCTTAATCCACGACGCGTTTCGTCCTTCTGGGACTCTTCAGGCGGATGGTGGCCACTAAAAATCAGCTAACTACATGCAACCAAAACTCACAACACATAACCAAACCTGTGGTAGGGCCACGCAAGAAGCAAATTCTGCAAGCATGTTGTCATCATCAGCAAGGTTGCTTCACACACCATTCATACTGGGGCACACAGTCAGCACAGACAGTAAGGGGGCTTCCCTCCCAACTCTGGTGCTCGGGAGACAAGAAATCCATGACTTACCCTGGATTCGAACCAGGACCCTTGGCAACAAGAGAAAAGCTGCCCCTCCTGCTGTTGCTGGGCAAGGGTGCCTCTTCATTCATACTAAGAGAAAAGGTTATAGATAGGAAGGGTGGAAAGTCACAACACAGCACAACCAGTGAGGGGGCTTCCCTCCTAGACTCTGGTGCTTGGGCGACAAAAGAACCATGTCTTACCCTGGATTTGAACCAAGACCCGTGGCAACGAGAGAGGCTGCCCTACTAATTGTGACTGGGATTCGAAAACGAAAGGAACGCGTCGTGGATTAAAGGGATCGTTCACCTCTTATGTAAAGGTGTACCCAGACATCTATTTACCTAAGTAGACTCCATTTACAACAAATTCTTTCTCGAAAATAATCATAATCACCATATATTAATTGTTAAATATGTAATGAAATTGACTACGTTTTCGCCACTTCGCTGTACTGGCAACAACGCACGACACGGCCTTGGCTTCCGAGTCGAGTAGCCGGGTGACGCGGCGAACTGAGTTATCGTATTGGACATTTAAAGATGCTTGGCGAGGGGGGATATGACATGTAGTCAAGTATGGCATACTCGCTTCAAATTAGGTTGAAATAAAAACGCATGACATGTGTTATTCGGCTCAAGTGACAAGTGTAGAGGTGTTTACGAAGTTATGTCGTTTTGACAATTGACTTCATAAGCGCACAGCGCACTTACTGTATACACATACAAAACCTCGTACACCTAGCTGAAATATATATTTACTGCCGATGCCAGTACGTTATTTATTCATCCTTTTGTCGAGTATGCTGTTGATGTGGATTTTTAAATCTTTGTTTGTGTTTGGAATGGTTCTTCTAATCTATATAGCATAAGATATATTATGAGTGGGGTGTGCCTGTATACTCGAACGATATAAACAAAAAGCGATAAGCTAATGGGCCTAAAAAGGGAGAGAATAAACATTCAACACTGCCCAGTAACCTTACGCAGACCTCTTCACATCAGTTGGACACGTGCACTCGTTTCGATCAATCGTTCATGATGACATTGAGGAGTGGTGTAATAGGTGCAAAAAAAATAAGAATGTTTATTATACGTTACAGGGCAAGCGAATTCTATTCAGTAGTGTTCGTGTAGAGTTTGTCCACAAAATGTCAAAATGTCAAACGACAAAGAGTGAAATCGTTGCGACGAGAGTGACTTTATTAGTGAATTACTTGAACATGAGTCGGCGCAGTGTATAATAACTATGCATATAGTTGTTTTGGGCAGATGATAGTTTTCAAAGATGTTCTCAATATTTTACGCCACGAAAAGCTTTGGAAAAAAACATCCATCAGTACAATAGAGAAACATTGATGTCTGGCGTAATAAAGTAAGCATACCTACTCATTGTTTATGGCTATTACAAACAGAAATTGATCAAACAGGCAACATAGATTTGTTATTCATTCTGTATATACAAGAGTGGTCATAAGGCGGCTGTAAATAATAAATATACAGATAATTCCATGAGAAACTAAAATAAAATGCCGCTTGGGATAATGAAACATTGTTAATCGGTTACATGATACAATACATGGTACAATACATGCATAACGCGCGAGAGTTATTCGGGAGGTCCGCGGAACGATCCTCACCACTGGCAATCCTGACATTTACAAGATTAGGAAAACTGCTGTCAGCCCATTGCGTTTGGAAATACTTTAATCATGTAATTTCACTTATTGTGGAAGAATAATTGAATTTTTTAAATGCCATAACCAAATCACTTTTATTTTTTTAAAGTGCAAGTAATTCTGTATCATGTGTGTGTTTGTGTGTGTGTAAGAATCGCTATCGCGTGTATTATGTTGTTGTATAGGCAATACTTATTCAACTCCACTACCTGTCCTACCTGTCATTATTGGCAACATATTATAACTTTATAAGAACGTGCCAATATAATATTTATTCCATTAAATTGACGACAATAACGTATGTGTTTCAAAACAGGTGTTGGTTTAACTCTAACGTATTGTTAATCAGATGATCGCAGGCCTTCCGCTTTGTTTTTAGTAGAACAGACTATCTCGACAGATAGACCGGGACCTGCCTCGCGCGTTACTCGCCGCTAGTAGCTGTGCTGTGTTGCAACACCTCGCCCGCTCCGTACCAGTGACGTCACTGACCCGAAGCGCGCCGATGAATTTAAAGACCACTATTGACGTAGGTCTGGAAATATACACAATGAACTTAATTTTTATGTTCGTACTTGGTTTTAAGAATAACTTGTTAAAGAGGTGAACGGGCCCTTTAAGGTAACAACTTTAAATTAGCTAGAGTTGTCATCAGCAGGTGAAAAGTTTTGTCGCCCCCAGCCCTTCAGGCTGGGCTTTATGTTCTCTATGCTTTCCCAACCTGTCAACCCTTCTCCAATCTAAACTAAACTAGCCATTTGGCCTTTTCCAAACTAATTGAATAAACCTAAACTGAACTAAGAGTGGTGAGAGACAATTAATCACAAACATTTTTGCCTCAAGTAAGATTCCAATACTCGTTTTCCCAGGGTTAAATTCAGCTGAATGGTCTAAGCTCTAAGACATCAATAAAAGTATAATTAATGTGAGTGTGACATAAACATACCGGATTGATGCAAGCATCGTTGACTGGAATGTGTTACAGAATACCGGCAACAGCCGTCTTAAGTAGATGGGAGCCATCTCAGGGTCACCCTTTGGGTCAGCAGGATCTTCTGTCTCGGCAGTCTCTGGCTTCCTCTCCTTTTCTACTGGTATCATCCATTCCCCTAGAACAAAGCTCACATTTACACAAGGCAATCTCTTGCACAACCACCTGCAACAAGTTGATGAACCAAGTTGCTAAATAGACCACTGAAAGTTTTGTAAGGTCTACTTATAGTTAAGAGTAAGAGAAGCTACTTTGAGAATAGAGAGTAGAGACCTACTAGGCATCACAATCATGTACAGGTACTATTTAAAATTATAAGCATACACAAATGGAACTGTTTTCTGAAATCAATCAAGGTAGGGTACTATAGTAAACATTCTTCCTCTTGATGAAATTATAAAAACTAGTCAATAAATTTTTATACAAGGATCAATACTCAATTGTAAAAATTAGAAAAGTAAACTTCATAGAGTTAAAAAAAAGCATACAGGGCTAGATGTATGTCTTTCAATTAGTCAGCTAAACAATAATATAATCTATAAAGTTTACGCAAATCTTGTCTTTGTGTTCACCTCTACATGTTAGATATTGCAAGCTAAAAAACACTAATTTGTCGACTTATCATTAGGTAAATGTAGGGCCACTCGTGTTCAGCATTACGTCAAGCAGTAATACAACCTTTTACTTTCAAACTGCATCTTCTTTCTTCTACAATGTGAAACAAGTAGAGAATTGCTTGCAGCACTGTATTGATCAAGTTACAAACTTAGATAAGCTAGAAACTAGAAAGATATTACTCATACCTGGAGACTGTAGAATAGCTGCTACTTCGCGGTGACCTTCATCAACTCGCTCTCGTGCTTTGTCTAACGGGGTTTTGCCGTCTTCGTCTCGCAGATCTGGGTTGGCTCCATGCCGGAGTAGCACTTTAGCAATTGCTGGCCTTCCAAAGCAAGCAGCGTAATGTAACGAGGACGATCTTTGTCCTGCACAAAAAATCAAATACATTTAGGCCTATATTCAGAGTCTACCCACTCAGGGAACTTGAATCAAAGTGAAGGCTGAACCAGCCCTGCCAATGCCATTGTGAGCAATTAATGGCTAACCAGCTCAAACAGTATCTGAAATGAAGACTGCTGGTTGGCCTTGATTAACTTGTGGATGACACCAGTATCAAGAAGGCTAGTTTGGACCAACTGTATACAATTTATTATGTGCTTTGTTGCTCACATGTGGAAATGTTATAAAGTTAGGGCACACAGTATACATACTAACTAGTACATAAACAATCCACAGAATCGGAGAATCTAGATCAGAATCGGTCTATCCATAGTTCAAACTTAGGCCTAATGTGAAGGTTTAAAATTAAATGGAAGATAAATGGACATTGCACATATGTACCTTTGTTAACATCTGCACCCCTCTCACACAGGAATTCAACCATCTCTTGAGTGCCGAACGCAGATGCCCAATTCAACAATGTTTGACCGACATCGTCCATGAAATTTACCTCGATACCTGAAAAGAAGCGATCACATAGTAAAAATTACAAATAAAATAACAAATAATATATATATATATATATTATATAATCGTTACTTCATTTAGGTCTACTGTAAAACGTAGGCCTACTAATATTCGTTTGGCAATAGTCCAGGTAATCTGTGCTTGGCTTAGTGATAGGGGAACTTGACAAGTTGATGACAAAAACTAAATGAACCACCTTATAGGCCCCTAATTGAGGCCTTAACATGTTCATTCATTACAGTGGATACAAAAGAGAGCAAAGAGTAATAACAATTGACCACTCACCTCCATTATCTATAGCTTCAATGAGCGCATCTGTATCCTTGCTCCGAATACAATCTATAAGCTGTCGATGGGACTTCTCTCCGGCACTGTCCATACGACGTAAGCGTGGTAGCAGTTGGCCAGTGGAACTGCAAGGGCCAGTGCGAGCCAGGGCATCCCGCCCATCAAACAACAGCACTAGCAGAAGATCCACAAGGCGCATTGAGTCCAGGGAGCATCTACAACAAAGAAAACACCAGTCATGGCAGAATAAAAACTTGTTGATTACATTCGCTTACATTTTACTAGGGATTAGACCTACAGGCATTTCAAGAAGTATTATTTGCAGGCCTATTCTTCTTGTCGTATCAACCAGATAAACCCAACAAAACAATATAATGACATTCTTAATTATTGTAGGTTCATCACTGGTCCAATTAACAATGGAATACATCTCAGAAATTTTCATAAACCTAATAAACACCTAATAACATGCAATAACTTACCGCTCATCTCCTTGTACAGCTTTTTCAATAGCATCGGGCAGCTCAGATCGGAGCAGGTGCTGGAACAAACAGTAATATTATGCTTCATTTGCTAGGCCAAGCATTCTGGACTCAAAGCTTAAATCTACCGCTGGGCCTAGGCTACCATAAATCAGGAACTAGTACTAGGGGGCCTAGGCCCTACTGTAGGCTTAAACATAAGTTTGGGGCCTAGCCTAGGCCTATACCGAGACCTAAATAGGTATTGCGTGTTTCATGTTTTACAATAGGAATTACGAAAATAAGCCCCAAAAAAAAGATACAGTAAGATCTCTCTTATCCGAGTTGGATGAGACCGGGGGCACCTCGGATTTGCGAAAACCTCGGATGGCGCGTTTCATTTGTTTATTTGCTCTCGTAGCATAGCCTGATGTGGTAAAATGATATATGACACATGTAATGGATAAAGGAACATAAATACACACGATACACTTCGTGGAGGGTATACTAAATGATTAAATAGCTTGTAAATCAAGCTCACAAACACACGTAAACAATTAGGCCTACATGTCGTAATAAAAACGTAAGTCTAGGCCTAAACTCGACGCAGTAGGCCTAGGCCTACAATGCAAACATAGGCCTAGGCTAGGCCTAGGCCTAGCTCTCTTTCTCATGTGGGAAAACCTCTCACTACTATATCCCGCGCTGAAGCTCTCGTCGCAAGATAAGCCTGGGAAAGAAAGAACATAAGCCCAGGAATAACAATCCTATGCGTCGTGATAACGAATTTCGTGAATCGGTTGAAAGATGATTGCATTGCGAATTCTTCTTCTTCACCCAACCATCTTTGTCAGTCAGCTGTGAGTGTGAGTTGGTTGGATCGTACGCGCATCACGTACTGCGCACACGGCAGTGTCCAAGATTTATTGCCGCATCTTTCTCTCTTGCACTCACTCGTGGCATGGGCGCGACTCGCCGAGACGGACGGAAGCACGTGGTAGCTTACAACGCGCTCTGTCGTCAACTCCAGTTACTCTTTAGACAGCGGGCACGCTCCGCGGGAAAGACCGCAACCACGTAGCGCGTAATTTAAACTGGTGAATTAAATCTTAAAATCGTCTCCGGGTAATTTCTGGAACCGGGTACCCGATGTCATCCCTACTCGTAAGGCATGCCTACAAATGTATGCGAGTACATTTAAAAAAGTGCGGCGCGGCGTCTGTAATTATTTTTATGTTTTATTTACGTATTTAAAACTTTAATTTTTTTAATTTTTTTTTTTTTTTGGCGGCTCGGTTAACACGGAACATCGGATAAGAGGAGATCGGATAAGAGGGATCTTACTGTACTACAAAGTGCTATAAAGTAAAATTGAAAGTGCTATAAAATGAAATTTGAAAATGCTATATATGCACATATCTCTATCCATGATAAATAAAGCTTTACCCAATGATCCTGAGCCTTCAAGTCATGACAACAAGTATGTTATATAGGCCTAGATCCTGTTTGGTCCTGTCTAGTGAGTAGGCCAAACCGTAACGTGGGCCCCTAGCGAAAGTCACTAACGATGACTAGATGAGTTGAGGTGAGGTGGCAGTGACTTTTAGCTGTGGTTTCCATGGTTTCCAAGGGATTGTTTACTTTTTGAGCTTTTAGTCGACTCTGACTTTTGCTAAGCACGCTAGTGTCGCAGCAGTACGCACAGCCGACCACGACAGTAAATCACATTGCAGGCAGTGCATTGAAGTTTTGCTACTGTATATTATTGTTATACTGTGCTTATTATAGGGTAGTATCTTTGGTCTAGTGTATCATACAACTCTGCTTAGCCTAGGCCTAGGCTTGAGACAAAGCAGCATCTTTGGGCTTGGGGACAAAATTGACGAGAAACTAGGCCTACCTTGAAACCAACCTAGCAGCCTAGCATCTGAAAAGATCTAAAATATGTAGGGCCCTGAACTTAATTACTAACAAGAACTGGTAGGGCCTAGCAGAAATAATCTGGTGGACAAAAGGGAAAGGCCCATGCATAAACATAATATTAATAATCGGGTGAATAATCGGTAGGTAATCGGATCGGTTTTTTCAGGAATCGGTAATCGGATCGGCAAATATTCCCATCTGCATTAGAAATCAAAAAGACTGTTCTTTCAACTGGTGCAGCACAAAGGAAGTGTTGTTACACTTACGTAAGTGATACTAGGGGATCCTCTACATAAAGTTGACAGCAAACTTATTATGGTTGACACAGAAGCTGACGATTTTGTCTCGGGTGTAGATTGGCTGCCGTGACTTGTGCCGACGCCCGGTGTTGACGGTCCGGAAGCCGTTTGAGCCGAGGGGCCCGCTGCATTTGATAGTCGCGTGAGCAGCTCGGTGACAAGTCCATGGTCGGCGAGAGGAGCTGGGTCGACTCCTCGCCTGGTGAAGCGGTCTGCCAGAGAAGCAAAGCAGCGAAGGGCTCCATCTGCTACCTACAATCACCAAAAGTAAGGTACTGTTGAAAAACTGAAGGTCAGTTTATATAGACTAGATAATATTCATTCAATTGATAAATTAAATAACTACTGAACAAGTACAAGTTACTATAGGCCCTATACCAGAGTTAAGGGATGTCAATTGCCAATATAAGGCCATTTTTGTACCTGGTAGGCCTACCCGCATACAGTCTCCGGGTAGTAGGCCTACATTGTATGGCTAATTTTTTTTTATTATTATTATTATTATTATTATTATTATTATTGTTATTATTATTATTATTATTGTTATTGGAGGTGTGCGAGTACTCAAAAATTCAAATTTGAATGAACATATCAAGTATTCAAACTCGATTCGAAACCAAAGTACCTGTATTCGAATTCCGAACTATTCGAATCCTTTTGAACAAGTAGTTCAACCAATGCAGAACAGAGCCTGAATTTAGAAATCATGTGCACTAGAAGGAAAATATTTCTCAACAGTCAACACTGATTGCAGTGTGTTTACTATTTAGGGTGTTACGTCAGTCAGAAAGTTCCAACTTGCATCTCGAATTTCAAATCTCAAAAAGCGTCAATTTATTACATGCAGATAGTCTAAATGATATTACGAAATACCCAATTGTTCTTTTATTTAAACTCGAAATATTCAAATGTTTTAACACGTTATCACTATTTGATTCGTATTCGATTCAAAGTAAAAATCTGTTGTTCGCACAAATCTAATTATTATTATTATTATTATTATTATTATTAATATTATCATTATTATTTAGCCTTTAATCACAACAGAAACCTACATTTCAACCAGTGCAAATATAGTGGGGGCGTCAAGGGACATGCTAATGGACTCGGTCATCATCATCTCATCTCATCACATGCCTGATTGTTGTAGTTCAAGGCAAAGGCCACTAACTACAGAGACTGTGAAAGAGTTAAATGGAAGGAAATGGCTCTTACACTTGAAGCATGTATTGGAATACCATGTTGATAAGATTATTACTTATTGACAACAGAACAGGTAATGACATAATGGGTATTGAAAAGATGGAACCATAAAAATGTAGGGGTTTTAGGCTTTTAGTCCATGTGTTGGGTGTTTTCAAGTGCAGGTGTGGGTTTCCACTCCACTTTGCACATTAAGAAGGCCAGACCTGCCACTTGAAATTGCAAGTGGATAATGTGAAAAAGAAAGAAAGAATAGAATACATAATATATGCTACATCAACATCACAGACCATAGGTGATCATTCAGCAGTAACAACATGATTAATAAACTGTACCCTCAAAATGGATCAGAAGTAAGCCAATTACTATTTGGTTTGTCACAATGTTTAATTCAAATTTTGCACATGCCAGACACGACATTGTAGTGGGGATAGCCAACACAGCATCGGTTATGAATGATGAATCTTGTTCTTAATGAGGATATATTGATATAGTAATTACATAGAGCTGTCATATGAAAAGTAGGCCTACATAGTAGGCTATAGTATACATGATAAAATGACACTTACATGGCTGTCTTCATGCTTTAACAAGGTTGACAACGCTTCCACGCAAGAAGGTAGGGAAAGGTCTTGTGGTTCCATCTTAGTGCATAGCCGGGAAACAACTGCCATTGCCGAATGCAAGGTATCCTTGTGTACCCAACCGCTATTGTCGCGGATAAAACGCAGTACGTAGTTTAATCCGCCTGCTTCGAACACTGCACCGGCTTCCCGAGTACAGATCAATTCCAATACCTGAAAACAACAACATTTCCATCAAGCCTACACCATGATATGAGTTTGCCCGTGTGCCCATAAGTCGAGGATCAATATGCAATCATCTGAAGTTTAAATCAATTAATAATTAATATTCATGTCTGTAACCATCAATTAAAAATAAACTAGACTTTGAGTCAGCCTAATAGCCCCTACTTGCAATAAAGGGAGTTAATTCAACATACCTTAACACATTGTTCAGCAAGGTCCTTGCTACCTCGGGAGGCTTCATCTGGTACTTTAAGCTTCACACACATTGCCTTTACTGCGCCATCCATGCCAATAATACGGCGAGTGCATTCTGCAGATACGTCAAGGTAATATGTGATGGCACGAGCCGTTACTTCAAGTATATTGTCCGGTGCTTGGTCGTCCAAGAATACGCGGCAAAGAGCTGGTATAAAAGTACGGGGGGGACAGCTAGAACAAAAAGCACGGAGTCTATAATGAATAGGCCTACAATAATTTGGTTCCTTACATTCTTGGACCGTGGTTCAGAATTGAAATCTAGAAATAGGCCTAAGGTTACAAGCTAAATAATGTTAGTGACTAGACTAAGTTTATAAATTGCAAAAATGACTAAATTAGATATCTTTTGTTTAGATAATGTGTAATCAAACTTAAACTGGAGTCAAAATATTGCAATTGTAGGCTTATTCACATACAAAATTGACCCTACCAATGCTTCATCTTGAACATGCAACTTTGTGAAGTGACACAGGAAAAGTAATTTTATTTGCAACAAAAAGATGTTGGGCTCTTCGACAGGTCAGCTGTACCAACCAACAAACTTCAGCTGCATTCATTGTTGCATTATTTTATTAATACATTTTAAAATTGTTTTCTAGGCTCTAGGCCTATATGAATCTCACTTTCACACAAACTATTTAAGAAAATTAAGTCAGTAAGCAACTGTACAGCAGAGGCAGGTTGTCTTTGGGGTGAAAATAAAAGCAAATTTTTGTTTTTATAATGCCCAAAAGTGGTGGATTGGTGGTGAAAATAATTCAACATCTAGGTGAAAGCTTTATATATCTCTCTACTATCCCACTGATATTTTAAAAAATTGGGTGTGGAATCTTTTAAAGGACTTGCAGATATCAATAAAATGTAGTTATAAGAATTCAGATACAGGTAGGCCTATTATTGGCGGAATTTATTCTCATCTTTGTTTTTCTTTTGCCCAAAAGCGGTGAATTGGTGTTGAAAATGATTTATAAATGAACGGTTTTTAGCGATGAAAATTAGTTTTAATACCTGCCTCTGGTAATGAATGAGTAGTGACTCACCTTTCAAAGCACCGGTCGACGTTGTCCGACATCAAAAGCAACATGCAGAGTTGCTCTAAGGCAATCATCTGCATGTCGCGCTCGTCCCCCTGTCCCATATTCAACCATTCCAAAAGAGTCTCAGGATCGACATCCGCCATGGTTAGCTAAAACAAAAACAACATGTAAGTCATCAATTTCTTAATTCAAATTCTAGCTAAGAATCTTTGTAGGCAGGGCTAATTGACAGATTAGTTTTTCATCTAACTGCCTGTTGGATGCTACAGACAAATTATGTGGAAAGCTTGTTAATAGTAGAATTTGCTCAATTTTTATTGGGATACGTGACACATGTAGGCCTATATCGGTCAGAAAAGTGATGCATATTAATGTAGGGCCAACGTTCTAGCAAAAATGTGTTGGGGGATAGAACCAGAGAATTTGCAAAATGGCAATCCCATGTGAAATCAAAATAGTGTTAGCCCCTATCTACTTTAGGCCTACTTTACCAGTAGACCTACACTTTAGCACTTAAGCTACACTTTGTGGGACTACAGGTCCACTTTTTTATGTTGATGTGCATTTAAAAAATCTGTACGCCTGGAATACATTCCCGAAGTTCACCAAAATTCAGTAAATTACAGAGATTTCAAGAATTTTTTTATTCAAAATCGATGAATTAATCGAGAAATACAAGTAGGCCTACAAAAACCTGAAACCTGAGCAACTCCTCTTCAACCACGATAGGACTTACAAACACCTTTTCTGTAAAAACTACATTCCCAGCAATGGTGATTGATTACATTACGGAGTAGGACTAGGCGTAGGTGTGTTTAGGCTTGGTTAAAGGGGCTAAAAACCCCAAAAATAATTTTTTACCACGTGATCTATAGCACAATAGTACTACACTAAAATGACCGTTTAAAAAATTATATCTTGTAACTGTGATTTAACACGAATTTTTTAATTTTTTTGATCCAGAAATTAGCGAAAATTGGTGTTTTGGGAAATTTCTTAAATCGGCTTTAACCTGCTCCTTTTTTGATCCACATAGATACTAGAGCATAATACCAATCTAAAATGCCCCTTTGTAACATCGTGTCTTGAAACTGTGCCCAAATATACCCTCAAACACGCAAAAATATCCATTCCAAAATCACACCCCATCTTGGTAATCAGCATATTTTGACCGAACTACTTGCTCAAATTACAAAACAAAATATAGAGAATTTACAGAAAAGGCTGTAGAGTACGTCAATAATGGCCAATATTTTATTGGATCAAAATCCTCCAAGGTCACGGGGCATAAATATCGTCCCCATGTTATTTCTTATGGGAGATTTTTGCCGATGGGACCTAGCTCGAAAAATGTCATGTTTGACAATTTTTTGGGAGTTCATGGTGGCCCCAATAATTTTTCTGTTAGTTGCTAAATTCATTACTAGTTAGCCTGAATGAAATATATTTTTTGAGTTTAGCGGTTAAATACCCCTTTAAATGGGTAGGCCTAGGGTCAAGTACCTAATAGCCTACCTTTAGCAGAAAATCACACTGCTGTGTCTACAATTCCGTCTATGTATATACAAATATGATGTCAGGTGACTGGGTTTTGTTTTTCGGCTTCTTTATACGGATATCTCATTAGTTGATTTTAAAACATCTCGGCTAATCAGTGGCGTAACTACAGGGGGCGAGGGGGGGCCACAATTTGTATTTAATGCTCAAGGTATTTATTAAGATATTCTATAGATATTAAGACATTTTTCTTATATATAATATCAGACCCCTATTCCAACATGCGTCGGGTCGGGGGGTGACGAGTCACCATTTTCTCGGGCTACGACTTATCAGTGCTTGCTAGCCAGGCTTTTTTTCATACATCTTTTATAAGGGTTTTATTAAAAAAAAAATCGTAAAAATACTCCAATCACACTCCCAAGGATAGAAAAAATTTACGGGGCTATATGCCCCAGACCCGCATTAGCCTCCCCACCAAACCTCCCATTGTAAACAATCATTTACTTTACCCAGGAAAGAGCGTATATACCCATAAATTATTTTTGGGTGACACCATTGGGCACTGACTATACCAACATACACCCTTCACAAGCCGTGCTTGACCATTGATCTTCTGAGGTTACAAAAAGGTTTTCCCCATAAAAAACAAGGGCTAGTTATGCCACTGTGGGCCACTGTGGCCAACCATAGATGCCTTGTGTAACCGATAATCAAACTCGAAAGTCAAAGTGAGTTCACAAAAGCTACGTCGACAATAGCCGAACACACTAGCCGAACGGCTCAAGATGGCGACATAGCTACATATCACGGCCGAAAATTACATGATTGACAAATAAAAGCTAAAATTCAATGTGTGAAACTAAGAACAGAGTCCCATTTGATTTATTCATGTATTTAACTTTTATGCGAGTGTAATAGTCGATTTGCTTTAATGAATTTGGAGTTTCAATGGCTACGGAGCAGAGTGTTTGGCTAAACAAACTCAACCCAATACCCAAGGTCAACTGTTTTTGTATAATTTAGGAAGGAAGTAAAAACATGTTTGCTTTGTGTTAATATTATAGACATAGGCCTAACTATATACACTACTATAAAATAAAATCCTAATTGGGCTTTGCATGCAAAGCTTTTCACAGGTTGCGCTACCGTACACCAGCCCGAACTGCTATGAATCATCAACATAGTAGGCTGTGACTGAATGACTCACTCAGTGTAGGCCTAGTTCTTTTGACACGGCAGCGTGGATAGACAGCATAAGCTTTGGCAAAGGAATAACAATTTATAATAGAATTCTGTCTAAAGTAAGAAATTACTCGTGTCCAAACAAATTTAGAAGAGCCTGCTGTAAGTTAATAAAAGAAAAAATAATTATTCCTCTTCCCTATGAAAAACAAGCATTCTGGGATAATTAGACGAAGATTACATTCCGGTATTCAAGAGTTATGTATTTACTATTTAGGGTAGGGCCTATTTAGGTTTAATTCTGGTACCATGAGTCCTATCCACTAGAAACTCATTTCAAACCAAATGTATATTATGATTTGTATTGTTATACCAGTAATATACAGGCCTATGTTATAGCAGTGTATTTATTTTTATGAAATATTTTATAGTGGCCATGGCCAAATGTTAGGAGTGTCTACGACACGAATAATTATTAAAGTAATGACGTACTACAGCATACTGCATAACCAACCTAAATGTTGACTATAGCCCATTTCCGCAACTGTTCCAAGCAGTTCCAAGGTATGTTTGGTTGGTTAACCTGGCATAGACTCACACCAACGAGCTGGAAACTCAAACCAGCTCCAAACCGCCCCGGGCACTTGTATAAATACGAAGTTTCTGCA
The DNA here is from genome assembly GCA_024449915.1 of Sweltsa coloradensis. Taxonomy (NCBI): domain Eukaryota; kingdom Metazoa; phylum Arthropoda; class Insecta; order Plecoptera; family Chloroperlidae; genus Sweltsa; species Sweltsa coloradensis. The sequence goes on from JAMZAV010001226.1 coordinate 132,662, forward strand.
TATTTGAATGATATTATAGGTACAATTTTTGTACCAGGAATAACAATTTTTAAGTAGTAGTAGGGATTTGTTTTTAATGACTTAATTAAATTTTGCAACACTATAATAGTTCGGGCTCCATCACAAACGACAACTTGCCGTCCGTGGGTGCCAAAAGAAATAAAAATTGCCGTTTTCTGTTAAAGAAAACAACAAGAATACTTTGGAAATTTGCTTCTTCAACAGGTGAGTACCGTAATTATTCGAGCATAATTGTTCAATTTCGACCAATTTGTATAAAATTGTTACTTCTGTTTCCATGCCTACGCCTATTAAGCCACTCACAATTAACGAAGATGAGATAGGCCTAGGCCTAGCTAATGAACCTGCCAAAAAGGTAAAATATGACCGAGAGTATGATAAAAAGTGGGTACATAAAGTTAATGACTCGTGGCTAACCAGTCATGCAGACTGGAATTATTGTGTCAACCTTCAATTGAGTCTGGGCAACTAAAATTTTGGGCCACTTGCCCAGCTGGGCAAGTAGATTTTTTTAAATTGTCAAGCCCTGTGTAATAAGATACGGTAGGCCCATAATAGGCCTACAGTATCTTATTATTTTAAGTTTTTTAAGAATCCTGCATAGGCCTAACATTTTCAAATAATTTAGGTACTAACTATAAATAGGCCTTTGTTTGATTGTGCATGTTACCTACTTACAATTATTTTAACTGTAGGCCTTTAGACCCTGTTTATATTACTAGCATTCGTCGTGGGTTGGAAACTCGAAACATTAAAGTCGATCGATGAAGTGAACTACCCTATCAAAACAACAATTTCTTTAACATTAAATAAACTGAAAACACCTTAAAATAATACTTTTATCTATTATTATCATAATCTAGTATTATTTAAAACAGTATTCAACACAACTTCATCAATTTGTGTATTTTATACAAAGTAAATAATAATATTGTTCTGTTCTAAATGCGCATGTTGTAGACTCAGGGTATATCATCTAGGCACAATCAAACATGTAATATAACAATAGTTTCGATGTAGGCCTATAAATATTTGTAGCACTTGAGTAAGAAATGGTGAAGAAATGCAAAACAAACATAAATTCTCTATATATATATATATATGTATTTTATCGACATTAAGACAGTCAAAACCACAAATTAAGATTTTAATTCTACCTTTCTTGTAGCAAATAACCACATGTTGACTTGGCAACATAGCACTGGTTTGTTATGATGGCAGTACTGAATGTCCCAAAGGATGTAGAAAGCTACCAGCGTCCACCTCGAACTTAAATAGTAGTTGCGTACATCTGCAGAATATGGCTGTGTATTACGACAAAGAAACATTGGCTGATTGATTTGCAAAAGTAAACAGCGCCCGCATTGCAAACAATGAGCTTTTACGCTCGTTTTTTCTTAGCGTCCCTCAAACGCCCCGCGTCTGTCTGCAGGAGTATTCATCTGAGCCGCCCCAAAGCCGTGGACACGAGTGGCATGAGCGCAGCGTGTTCGCGTAGCATGCAAGAGGTACCCGGTTCGAGACCTCGCCTGTGCGTTTTTTTTCCTTTTGTTTTTCCGGAAATAATAATTATTTATATCTTTATCCGTGATAGATTTATTTTTTGTAATCTTTTCGTGGAAGTTACTCTTTTCTTTTCTTTTTATATAATTTTATGTATATTTGCCACAGCCTCTGTTAGTAATCCCTTGGTAAGAACAGGTGGATTTGAAAGTGATCTCATCTAGGCCTAATTTAGCAAATGTACCAAGGCCCCAAGCATGTCTTGTAATCTCCCGTGCACGCTCGTAGATTTATAGATGAAATGGAATAAATAAATAATATAAACAAATAAAATATAAATATAAATAAATGAACAATAAGTACGTTCACATAATTGTCTACTAGTCTACCGCCTAATCTATTTGGTTTACAAATTAGAGCAGCAGTGCAGATAACTAAATATTGATATGAATGCTGAGCCGCGAGCAGAATAGGCATTGAAGGTATAGGTTACACCCACCCCTGTCTCTCGTCATCGACAGCCGACTACAGCGTGCAACGTCACGGCGCTGTGGCCATAATTCTTGTAATCGCTCGGCCGTACGAGTTGAAGTTGGACCAACCATCTCAAATATCTCGAAAACGAACCCCGTTTGACCACATTTTCAAAAGAAAATAATGTTAGTCGTGAAATTATCTACATTTTGCACGTAAATTTGTTAATATTCATTAACAGGTCACGATGTTACGCAACGATATGCGATTAAAAGTGTAGGTTTTAGTTCAGCAACAATGCATAAGATAGGGAATTCCAGCGCATTTCAAAACGCAATAGATAAAAAACTAGTACCGTTAGGCCCAAAAAGTTTTTTGCTATACTCACAAGCTCAATCTCATCTTGCAGTACCTGGAATCTGAAGGATATCTATTACATGCGCAGTTATCATCGATCGACTTTAAGTTGCAAAAGTAGTAGCCTAGGTAATTTTATAGAATAGATATTGTGAAGTTACCTTATACAATCACCACTCAAACATTTCAAACCTCCTTATCATTAACCTGCCACCTGTCTGTGGCAGGTTAATGAGTCTTAAGACTTTAGTCTACCTTAGTGGAGCATGTAAGCTTTGGGTTTCTAAAGCTATAAGCCTAGTTAAGCAGCCTAAGCTTACATTATGTCTAGGGTATGTCCTCTTTGGACGAGCCAACTTCATGTCATAATGTAGGCCTACCTACCTAAAAGAATAATTTGATGCATGCATTTGATATTTCGTTGTAATTTGGATCGTAATCACAGTTGCATCCTACTGTAGTACTTTGTACTGTGTACTCTTACAGATAATGGTACAACGCAACGCAATTTCTGTTTTTAAGCTGGATTCATGACGTTGCAAGATGCGTTATTCTGCTGGTAGTTCACAATTAGCGGAAAAACAACGCATCCACCGTACACACTTTTTGTGATGGGAATGTTATGTTCCGAATCAAGCTTAAGACTTTTCTTGTAAATTTGGGCTAATTTTTTCACAACTAATAGGCCTACATTTTAGCTTCCTCTGAATAAATGAACCATCAACATTGGGAGTTGGGATGCAATACATTTTATTGATGATGCGCTTTGAATGTGTCTAGGCCTATTTATCTCTACCTAACATTGTTTTGAAAGTATGTATTAAGACAAAGGGGGGCATACAATATTTGCATTATATGTTGTAGGCTTTCACGACCCGTAGAATAGGGAATATTCCACTTCCGCCAAATACTGTACGAATAGATTTTTTAGAAGAAGTATTTCGTCCCGATTACAAATATGTACTTTGTTTTTCCGTGAAATAATAATCCAGTGATTTATAGCCGTTTTAAAAGCAGCAGTTTTTTAAAGTGGCAAAAACGACTGTGACGTCAGAACTGTGTTGATCCAACGCCGTCTGGATAAACATACATCCAGACCAAAGATGTTGGAATAGTATTATAGTAGGATCGAGATATACATCAAGACGGCGGTGTTTTAAACAAAGCAGCGCCTAGCGTAGCCTACAGTAATGTTAACAGATGGCGGACATTTTACATTTAACGCCTAGCCAGAAAACGAGAAAAGTTGACATTGCAATCAAAAAACAAAACTGAAACAGTCCTGGGTCTAGGCCTAGACGTAGAAAATTATTTATAATACAACAGTCTAGGCCAATCGTTCCTGTAGGATATATGCATTGGTATGTGAATACTAAAATTACTCACTTGACAAGCCCTAGGCTTAACTTGCCAACCCTAGGCCTGCACGTTCATGTTCTGACACACATCCCGCACAAAAACCTTACTTTGATGACTAATTAAAGCCTATTGTAGATAAAGAATACCATGATAGTCCTAGGCTATGCAAAAATTCAAGACAAAATGCTCGTTATTCTTTATCACAATGATCTCGCGAAATCTCCTGTCACACACGAAAAAAGAAAAACAAAAGACGGTGAAAATGTACATCCCTGTGGAGTTGTTTGTGTTGAGCGGATGGGCGAGCACCGCCGTCTGTATGTAAATATGTACAAATATACGTACATTTAGTTTCCAATTGGCCTTGACTCAACACAGTTATGACGTTGTACCGTCCAAAGATGGCGCACGCTCGTTTTTGGCGCGCAAACTGGGGGTCCAATTTACTTCTTGTTTAAATTACACAAAATCATTTTTTTTAAATAAAAAAAAGTGCAGTGACTATTAAGACATGAATAAGAATTAAAATAAAATATAAAATATTAAGTGGAATATTCCCTATTGTTCTGGTTGCTCACTGGGTTATTTATCGTGAGTCCTGAGGAAGCCACCAACATGGGTGGTGAAACGTTGAGCTGCAACTCCACATCGACACGACGAAATAACCCAGTGAGCAACCAGAACAATATTTGCATTATTAATTGTGGATTATTTAATTGGATGAAACACAGTTAGGTCTGGGCTAGGTCATATAGCTTAAAAGATTTGCATCTAATGTGGATATAGAAGAAACACGTGCACAGAATATTATGAAGGTAGAGCGTTAACGCCTAAATTTAAAATTTATGTTTAGATTGGAGAAGGGTTGACAGTTGGAAAGCATAGAGACATAAAGCCCAGCCTGAAGGCTGGGGCGACAAACTTTTCATCTTGCTGATAGACAACTGTAGCAATTTAAGTTGTTACCTTAATCCACGACGGTTTCGATCTTCTGGACTTTCAGGCGGATGGTGCCACATAAAATCAGCTAACTACATGCAACCAAAATCAAACCAATAACCAAACCTTGGTATGGCCACGCAAGAGTAAATTCTGCAAGCATGTTTCATCATCAGCAAGGTTACTTCACACACCATTCTACTGGGGCAACAGTAGCACAGACAGTAAGGGGCTTCCCTCCCAACTCTGGTGCTCGGAGACAAGAAATCCATGACTTACCCTGGATTCGAACCGATATTATATTTGCAGATATTACTATTAGTAATAAAGCATGCTCACCTTGGTTAGGGTTTGTAATAGAAAGTAGAAAGTTATGTGACTGAGTAGGTCAATACAATTTCTTTTCTTTTTTTTATATTTAACAAGACTAATTGTCGAGGGCTTGCTCTCCTACTCCTATGCAAGATCCGATTTAATTATACAAACAATTAAGATCAAAAAATCTAAAAACACAATTCACAAACTTGGCTATTAACTAGTAGCAAACAACATAGAACTCTTAATTTAAGCCAAATAATATGATTCATTGCATAGACAGGGTCAAACGTCCAGTTATCAGCCCTCCTGTCAGATTTTCAAATCCCCGCGCAAAACAGCTTGTTGAGTGTTTTGACATGGGAACTATTCAGTGTCAAGAAGGCAGCGTTACGACCAGCGGGAGCAGTAATTTTTGTTGTGCACCATTTTTATAGTGCGCGCATGCATACTGCATAAACAGTCTCAAGCTCACTAAGCCTACGCGGCACAAAATAACATTCATGACGTACCGTAGACGTATATTAGTTTAGTATTATTCTCTATAGGCTAATTTTATATTTTATATTTTCCTTTGTGTTGTATAATGAGTCTACAATACACCAAAGTGTTTTAGACGTCAGTTATTGTCAGTGCATTACCAGTGGCGTAACTTCAAATCGGAGGCCCCCGGGCAAAAAACTAAAGTGCCCCCCCCCCCAAAAAAAATTCCCAATTAGTGATTTCCTAGTTTAAAAAAAGTGTTTGAAAAACTCGCCTAAAATGTTTTTCATCTAGCTTTGTTTCCGCAAACACGTTGACGACGTCCTGGAGTTGTTTGTCCGTAAGAGTTGAGCTTCCTCGTGCTCCACGGACAACACACTCAATCCACGCAAACGTTCTTGCCCCAATCGTACTTCTAAGGTAGATTTTTATTATTTATAATTTTGAAAAAAGATCTTTCAGCGGTGGCAACTGTAACGGGGATTGTTTAAAAAAAAGTATCAGTGAAGTACACACATCGTGAAAACTGGCAAAAAGAGCGAAATTTTAATTCGATCCATAAGGCAGCAAGTTCTTCGGCTGTTTATTTTTAACATCTTCGTATTTTCCCCGAAATTTTTTGAGCTCATCATGTGCAATGTGCATTGTTGATAAGCGTATGAGTTTGGGAGAGGTCCGAGTTTATTCGTTGTAAATTAATCAAAACAGCATCGGTAGATGTTAGGATCTTCGGCTGCACACGACTTGGAAGACTAATTCGAAGGATTCTAATTGTTTCTTAAAGTAGCAGGCTTCCTCTCGTTCAGACGGAAGTTTGCTTATTATCAAAATTTTGGATAACAAACCTCGCAAACCCAGGCCTTACACCTATTTGCTAATACACAAAGGGAAAGCTGTTGGTGCCTGTTATCGCCGAAGGCGAGAAAATTCGCAAATTTACAACTTTAGATGGCCTAAAAACGTGTTAAAAAATCAGATAAGGCGAAGGATAGGCCTACCGGTATTGAAAAGTGAAATCCTATTCCAACTCAAAAATGTGTAAGTATTCGCTATTTTTTACGAAATTATAGGAAAATAACCTAAAAATAGATAGGCTAATATCCCAAGGAGAATCTCGGAGGCCCCTGCGGGGCCCCCTCGAGCCGGGGGCCCCCAGGCATTGACCAGGCAACCCGGGCGGTAGTTACGCCACTGTGCATTACTTAAATCATGACCATTAATTTAGTCGGCCTAGTATAGGCAGTACTTACTTTTATTTGTTATTAAGTAGGCATATTTTCAATCAATGTACCTATATAGTATAACTTAACTAGGGATGCACACGATAATCAATATATTATTGATCGATAATCAATATTGGATAAAATCTCGATAATCGATAATCAAAAGTCATTATCGATCTAGGGATAATCAAAATATCAATAGTTGGTTAAAAACGGCTTACAACACGTACCGGTAATTCGTATTTCCCGCTTAGACAGACAGAGATAGGTCACAAGAGCATTGTTTGTTTGTCCTGTTTCAACTACACCAGGTACAAGTTTTTCACGAAAACCCGTTTTTCTGTCCTGGTGTAAATGTACCTGTCACAACCCAGAAACGTTTTTTTGTCCTGTTGTAAGTTACCACAACTGCGACTGGAGTAAGAATTTTACACCTGCTTCTTTAGCAGGAGTGGGTGTAAAACGACAAAATATTGCGCCATTTTTAAAGTTTGTAGTGGCTTGGTTGGTGTAGTGAGAAGCTAAGAAAGAAGCTAGAAGTTAAAATGGAAAAAGCCGGGCCGTGCAATATCTTTCCCAATGATTATATGAATCTTCACGGCCTTTCTTAAAAGGGACAATGCCAATTAATCAACCGTTAAGCAAAAACCTTAGCCCAGGGCCGACATAACCTAAAACAAGGATAGGTCTGCTTGAAAGACGTTTAGCAATATTATGCACAACAATGTACTAGAAACCTATTATCTAGGCCAAAATATTGAAAAATATAGTTAGGCCCTAAGCCTATAGCCTATCATCGTGTGGTATATAGGCTCTAGCCCTTCGTTGCCTCGTCAAATGTCAAAACTGGGTGCAAATATGTTTTTTTGTCCAACTGGGCGTAACGTGTACTTATTACTCCTATTTCCGGTTTTATGACGTACATCCGACGATTCCAGGAGTAAATATGTGAACCTGGTACAGGACAAACAAACAAAGCTAAGGTGTCTTACCCGAGATTTATGTTTGGGAGCAAACTTAGCCGATGGTGGGAGGCAAAAACCAAGACAACACAGACAGGACAAAGCAGCGAGTGGCATGAGATTGTATTGTTTTGAATTTCAATTTACCACATTTGAGATTCCATCTATATGAGACAGTGAGAACAAGCTTGAATTTTTTATTTGTAATATCGATTCGATAATGACATTACCATTTTGATCATCGATAATGAAAAAGTATAGATGTGCATCCCTCTGTAGGTTTATAACTGTTGATGTAACTGTAAGGCCTATGCATCTTGTATTGTTATTATTTAATAGTATCTTAGGCCTAAGTAGGCTAGGCCTAATTTAAACCTTGACAAAATAGGCTAGTTAGGCCTAATGTAACTGTGAAAGTTATTAATTATTGCTATCTTAAAAATCATAAATGTTGACAAGATATAATCATGTAAACATGAATGTAACCTTTGTACAACAGCAAAATATGTTAAAGCGAGCGAAGCGAGCGTTTCCATTTGATTCTGCCGGAAAAATTAGTCACTGTTTTTTTTTTGTTTTTTTTTGTATGTCTCGCCATAACGTTCGAACGGAGGCTCGGATCGAGTTGAAATTTGGACCATCCGCAAACTTCGTTCTCGATTGAATGCCATTAGTTTTGTGGCAAAATCGTTCAAAAAGTTAAGAAGTTACATTAAAGTTAATCAAAAGCTTTTTTTTTCAAACTAAACGGACACAAAATCTGAGGTGGCCAAATCATTTAGAATGTCCGTCCAGTCACGAATATGTTAATTTTATTTTGATCCAATAAGTAGTGTAGATGGAAATTACATTATAACAAAGTACCGTTACCATGGCAACGGAAAGTAACGCAGCTTTTGTGGCTACCAGAGGGAGTTGTGGAGGAGAAGACCGTTAAGGGCTTTAAGAAACAAATGAAGCTGCTGCCGAAGGTAAATCCGGAACAGGGGCTAGGGAACAGGCAAGACTAGATCATGCCCATGATGTGATACGAAAGAAAAAAAGATAGGGGAAGCTAAGGGCAAGATACAAGAAACTGGGCATGTAAAGTGCATAAGTGCAAAGGATTAGCGAAGAGAGAAAAAAGGCAAGCCTAGAAGAAGGGATATGTAGAAGGGAATGAATAAGTATGAACAAGCAAGGAAATGGAAATACAATAAGAAGGAAAGAAGGAAGGAAGGAGAAAAACAACCTACCACCGACTTTAGTCATTTGTAGGGGAAGAAGAAACCAATACAAGTGTCATGATAGCGGTCGAACGGAGGCTCGGATCGAGTTGAAATTTGGACCATCCGCAAGCTTCGATCTGGATTGAATGCCATTAGTTTTGTGGCAAAATCGTTCAAAAAGTTAAAAAGTTACATTAAAGTTAATCGAAAGTTTTTTTTTTCAAACTAAACGGCGACAAAATCTGAGGTGGCCAAATCATTTAGAATGTCCGTCCGGTCACGAATATATTAATTTTATTTTGATCCGATAAGTAGTGTAAATGGAAATTACATTATAACAAAAGTAACGTTGCCATGGCAACGAAAAGACGCGCAAAGTTTCTAATGCACTGCCACCTAGAAGTAATCAAAATACTTTCGAAGAAGCAGTGTATTATTTGTCACCAAAGAGTTTAAATAGTTTTCCCATTTGAGTCAAGGTCCTCTAGATGGCGGTGGATTTTATCCACAAAGTAAAGGTTTACACATGGGTTTACCCAAATACCTTGGCAATAATAAATAATATTGGAAACATGGCCCTCAGGACAGCGAACGTCGCAAATTTTAAAATTTAAAAAATGTGCAATGTGGGTCTAGCTATAGCATGTGCTCGCTTATCAACGCGTCCAACTGAGCGTTTCCTAGTAATAATAAACATCTACTAGCCCCTACTACTTCTTCTACTACTACTCAGTAATGATAATGTCCCCCTCCCCTTTGACATTTTAATGAGTTTTACACTCGTTTCCGTAGATCGTGGAATTTCCAAAAAGTTGTTTAGGCCTAGGCCTACAGCTGTCAAAAGTCGAGAAGTGACGTAATCAAGAAAATGGAGGATTCAATATTCAGATATTATTTTCTCGTCTACTATCCGGTGGACAACAATTTGGAGACTACATATCTTTTACGTAGTGTAGGCCTATATATTCTTACGTTCCAACGTTAGAAATTCTAAGTGTAGGCCTATATTCTAACGTTCAAACGTAAGAATGGCAAGAAATTATTCTCACTTTCAACCAGTTCACTAGTTATGTTTTTAGGCAACCGTCGATCACAGTGCGGTGTGACAGGATGGTAGCGTGTTTGACTTTTGTGTAAGGGTTCGTTGGTTCAAATCCCCGTCAAGGTGTTTCTTTTTTCATTCTATTCTTTATGTTTTTGATAAAACTCCTTTTCGGTTGAAAGTCCTTTATATTTTAAATAGAAACATTAGGCCTAAAAGGTTAGTTTTTTTTTGTACGTCCGCAGCAAACGTAGAACATAATTAGTTCATTTGATTCTTTAGTTTTTGATAAAACTCCTTTTTGGTTTAAAGTCCTAAAAAATTTTGAATAGAAACATTAAAAGTTTTTTTTTTTATTGGATACGGTATGTCCGCAGCTAACGTAAGAACACAATTCCTACGTTTAATTATCACGTGATGAAAACGACCAATCACAGCACTGAACGTAAGATTGTTTTGCAGTTAATTTTTTGTTTGAATGTAAGATTATACACAGCTTATCATTTAATGAGGAAGTGATTAAGGCCGCGTTCACATAACTTTGTTTTAGTCTTAAGAAAGTGTTATTGTTATAAGAAATCCGATATCCTGATTGGTCTGTAATATTTCAATGGCCTGTCATAATGAAGTTACTCCTTTGCATTGGTCATCGTATAAATAACAAAACGTCTGATTGGTCCGTCGTAAGAATTTTGTTTTTGTAAAAACAATTTCTTAAGACTAAAACGTAAACAATTTAGCACGTATTTCCTATCCCCCTATAACAAAACCAATTAGTGTGAACGCGGCCTAACAATTTGGCATCAACCAAACTGTAGTACCTAGGCTAGGCTAGGCCTAGTAGGTTCTACTCTACATACATTTCAATCAATTACTATCTGGTTATAAGGGAGGGCAGCGGGAGGGTGTTTGTCGTATCAGTTGTTTTAGAGGCGTTCGGCTATTGGGTACTTGACTCTAGCCTAGGCCTAGGCCCTAGCCTACGCCACTGGGCTTGGGCTAGGCCTAGGCCTAGGCCTAGGGCCTGGGCCCAAGGCCTCGCATCTAGCTAGGCCAGGTCTATATGGGAAGTGTATAACATTACGCAAATAAATCTGTCTATCTGTCTATCAGGCCTAGCCCTAGGCCTAGAGCCTCTATCTAGCCTAGGCCTCTAGGCCTAGGCTTCCCTAGCCTACAGAAAGCTACTAGGAACAGGCAGATGCCTTGATTTTTTTAAATGCACTCTTGGATAGAATTCTGCAACATGAAAAGGCCTACTTGCAATTCCGTTTTAGAAAAATAAATCAATGCTTAGGCCTAGAAGATTTGTCGAAAGTAAAAATATTAAAACCATTTTGCAAATGGCTAGGTACTAGGCCTAGCCCTAGCCTAGGCCTACCCAAGGCGTGGGACACAAGCCATGTGCCTCCACATTTCTTTCATTCAACATTACGATTTAACCTAGCCCAAAAAGCATATTTTATAGCTCAAAATGTCCTAAATACTTACATCTTATTCCCCCGCGAAACCAAAAGTTATAAGCATCACAAAGATTACGATAAGTTAATAAAAAGAATAAATTATAAAATATACACAAAAAAGACGTCCATTAGTGAAAATAATAAAACGCTACGTAGGTCAGATAGACAACTAATGCGCCTTCATTCAAAGTTTCTATTTTGACTAGCGGGTTTATCAAGTTATTTTTATCCACTGCACCCGTCGCTACTGTTATTTATTTTGTATTATTATTATTATTATTATTATTATTATTAATATTATTATTATTACTACTATTATTATTATTTAATAATATTATGTTCCTTTATTTTAGCTATTTCGACTTGACATTTAGCCCGTGAATATTAAGCTTTGAAAACTACTTCCGCAAAAATAGTTCGACCGGATGTAGACAACGCCTCGTAAAGCGCGTCCGCGTCGCCGTGGCGTAGCCTACGTATTATCAGTTTCATGCTTTCTCCACTAGAAGCATCTCCGAATCATGTAGGCCCTACTTGATCTACTGGAAGCTAATAAAACAAACAAATAATCAGGCATAGACACTAAGCTAATATTAGCCGTAGGCCTAGGCTATTGGCTTTTAGGCTTCCTGTCTACGCCTAGCCCACGCCCTAGGCTTTCTTGGAACAGTCATGTTTGCCAAGGTCAGCTATGCCAGGAGACCGCAGATTATCATGAAGGCCTAGCCTAGGCCAGTGGCATAACTACGGGAAGATTAACGGCCCTCAAGAAACTATTTCGAGGCTCGTATTTTAAAGAGAAGAAATAGGCCTAGGAGTTACCATGCCTGTAATCTTTTGTCACTCAGTACTTCAAATCTGTACCTAAGTTTAAAAGTTTCCGAAATGCAGGACTACATCAGGTAATGATAATTTAATTGAGTTATCAAATTGAAATTTAACCTGCAAAAATTATAGTAATCCATTGAGTTGCCGTTTTTTAATCAAAACACCACGAAATATCTTCCTAACACTTGAAAGGTAAGACGTTGGTTCCAGTCCAGGCACCTACAAGGGGGGAAGAAAAGAATGTTGAACATCCAGTTCGCCGTTCATCACCACGACTACAACGGAAAAACGTTGCAAAAGCCTACTACATAGGGTGTGCTGACTTGTGGCAATAGAAGCAAAAAAGAACTCATTAATTTATGAGCACAAACATGCTACACTTTTTTGTTATGCAAACTTTTAATAAAGGGTCGGCTTGCAATCGAGTAAATCAAATTCTATGAAACCTTCTGCCAAAAGTATTTTAAGCGAAACCACAATAATTAAAAAATGAACTAACAAAAAAGCATACTACAGTATAGCCTAGGCCAGGGTCAGTAGGCCTACCCTTTTTTGTCTTAGGAGCCAATTTTATAGAAAATTTGAAAGTGATTGCTAGTTGGAGCCATAGTTGAAAAATAATAATTACATCAAATAAAGTAAGTTAAATTTTTATAAAGTACAAATGTAACACATAGGCCTAATAATGTTTTAAATTTTTATGTATAGTGAGCTGTTCAAGCAGGGTGGGAGGGGGGAGACTAACTTACTCAAAATATGCACTTTTGATTTGTTAGTTTTTTAACAAGGTAGCAGCTTACAGAAAATAAAAGCCTAATATTTGAAAACATTTTAAATGTGGCAATTCTTTCTGATAAAGATGTGTTTAAACAACCTTGTAAACAACCATCTGATTTTACATTTTTGGCAAAATTTGAGTGGAGATCATAAGTGATCCAGAAAGTATAGGCCTAAGCTATATTAATGGATTTGGCAAACAAGAAATTTATTTTTAAATAGGCATTTACCATTGTACAAAAGGTAAGTAAGACGAAGCTCATCAAACAGACCACAAATACTTTCACCATCCATAACAGTGTTGATGTCGTAAGCTAGTGCAACTTCAGCGGTGCCAGTAACTTTGTCAAAGTGGGTAGCTATGGCTACGAGAAAAACTTCAACTTCAGAGGAAAATTGTTTTTCACACTCATACTCAAATTCCATTAACATTTAGTTGAAATTTCAAATTTGGCATGTTTTGAAATTCTACAGACAATGTGCTGTCCGGAACAAGACAACTCTTCCATACAGACAAATGCCTAGAAATTTGATTTGTCTAAAGAAATTTGGGACAGTTGGCAGCCCTATGCATGTTTAGTAAAATATTGTAGGCCTAATTAGATGAGGGAGCGGAGCGACTGAGGATACAATTCAACTCAAATGGCGCTTATTCTGTGATTCTGTGTGTGTGCTGTACGTCGAAAATCAGCCAAATGCTGAACAGATTGCGCTGAAATTTTAAACAGACATCCGGTATGAGTTAACTGAGAACTGCTAACAAAATCAGCTAGATCCATTGCGATTTAAATCTACAAGAAATACTAAATTAAAAAAATAGTCTGCAAATGTGTAGGAATTATTTTTACGACAATGGTTTTGTTTTGAAAAAATACTTTTTGTTTGTTATTTGTCACGCTGTGAAAATGCAGTGCCCAAGGTGTATCGAATCTTGCACGCTCAAGGTAACTCCCAATTCTGCTTGGAGATTGAGTAAACCTTGCAATATTTACAATTACACGTACTTTGTACTGGCTATGTTTTCCATAGTTTTGTCACAGATGAGACTACAGCTACACAGCGTTATGATATGCATTTTTTTTAAACAATCCAGAAATTATTAAATCTTTCCCGACCAGGGGATTTAACCCAGGGGTCATTCCATGTCAAATCAACCAAGCCGAGCCTGAAATAAAACTTGACCATCTTCGATTTTGATGAAACTTGGCAAATCTACTCTTACCAACATGTAGATTGATCATGGAAAATTTTGTATTCCTGACGCGCTTAGTTTTCGAGTAACGCCCCGCTCAAAAACTCAAATTTGGCGACAAACAAATTCAACAAATTCACAAAAACAACAAAAAATAAATAAAACAACAAACAAATTCAGGTACGCCGCTCGCGTACCTGAATTGGTAAGTTTTAAACCGTTGAACGTAAAAGGTTAATTTTATTTTAAATTAAAGTTTTTTATTGGCAATTTAATTTATATGTATTGGAATACATTCATTATTGACATTGTGAAACCACGTAAAAAATCTAAATTTGTTTTTAAACCTACCCTACGAGAAAAAGTATCTTTTAAATTTAAAAAAAAGTGTTTTTGTTTAGATGTTTTTTACGTGTACAAAAAAATTAGGATGGGATGGCATTGGGATCATGATATATCACAGGATCATGCACCAAATGTGTGTTATGTTTCAGTTTTTACCTTCCGTTTTTATTTTTCAAAGAAATTAATTGCGGCAAATTTGAATTTGACTACAAATGGAAGGTAAAAACTGACACATTATACACATTTGGAGCATGACCCTGTGATATATCATGATCCCAATGCCATCCCATCCCGAATTTTATTGTACACGTAAAAAACATTTAAACAAAACCACATTTTTTAAATTTTTTTTATTTAAAAGATACTTTTTCTCGTAGGGTAGGTTTCAAAACAAATTTGGATTTTTTACATGGTTTCACAATCAGGAATGCATTCAAATACATATAAATTTAATTCCCGATAAAAAACTCTTTAATTTAAAAAAAATTGGCCTTTTACGTCCAACGGTTTAAAACATAGGCTACCAATTACAGTACGCCGCTCGGCGTTGCCAAATTTGAGTTTTTGAGCGGGGCGTTACTCAAAAACTAAGCGCGTCAGGAATACAAAATTTTACGCAATCAATCTACATGATAGTAGTAGATTTGCCAAGTTTCATCAAAATCGGAGATGGTCATGGAAATTGCCTGGTTGATTTGACATGGAATTACCCCCAGGTCTCCCATATTTCGGGTATAAGGACGCCTTAGCCAACTAGACTAGGAAAACACCAAAGTCGCAGTTAGACGAATGAGCGAGTCATGTGTTAGTACCCGGGAACATTTGCATTTAAGTTTGATAATTATATTGGTATAAATAAAAGGGTTTTTAATTTTTAAGTTTAGTTGGTATAAGGGCATGTCAACTGTAAGGCAATAATGCGCCACTCAAGCCTATGATAGGCTAGAGTGGCTCAAATTCCATTGACATTTAGGGGAAGAAAGGGAATGATACCGGGTACTCACTCGTCTAACAACGACTTTGGCGTTTTCCTAGTGTAATGTAATGGACAACATGTTGAGTACTTCCCGGGAACATTTGCATTTAAGTTTGATAATTACATTGGTATAAATAAAAGGGTTTTTAAGTTTAGTTGGTATAAGGGTGCGTCAACTGTAAGGCCATAATGCACCACTCTAGCCTATGATAGGCTAGGTTGCCTTAGGTCCTGGGGAAGAAAGGGAATGTTACCGGGTACTCAACACATGGCTCACTCACTCGTCTAACAACAACTTTGGTGTTTTCCTAGTGTAATGTAATGGACAACACGATGTAAACTTTATTACTACCATATTGCCATGCGTGTCATTATTAATGATGTCCAAAATAAAATAAAGGCTCTGTTAAGGCTGACAAGTGGTTGCAACAGTAGTCCTACTAGTCATTTGAAAGAATTAAACTAAAACTTTGTTTAAGTCAACAAAAAGTTGTATAGTATTTATTAGCAGCTGTGTGATTACATGGGATGCCGTAACTAGTACTTAAAAGTATGGCATTCAGAGGTCCGTGAAAGTGGTTTTATTTTGTAGTGAATTCGGTGTTAATGATTGTAGAATGTGTGCCTAGTGGTTTTCTACTTTGTGTTATATGTGAAGTTTTCTTCAAATAAAAAAGTAGCATTGAGTGACATTTTTGAAGAGAACCTAATAGAACAGTTTTCCAATGAAATATCCAAAAATACTGTGCTGAACTGCGAAAGAAGCAACAAACTGTGCAGTTTTGCCGTGTCTGTGAGTAGGCCTACATGTGTTTTAAGGCATTAATTGTTTAGACAATCATCAGACATAAAGTTAAAACTGTTTCAAACAACACATTTTCAAATTATTGTAACAAAACTTCAACCACAAAATTAAGACTAGCTTGAACAGCTCACTATACATAAAAATTTAAAACATTATGTCATCCATTTGTAGGCCTACCCTATAAAAATAAAACTATGTTACTTATATGAACAATTTTTTAACTCTCCTACTATGGCTCCAACTAGCAATCACTTTCAAATTTTCTATAAAATTGGCTCCTAAGACAAAAAGGTTACCGACCCCTGTCCTAGGGTGTTGTTGAGTAGCATACGAGCAGTTGGCATTTACAAACGCAAAATAAATGTATTTTAAACTTGAAGAACAAAACAAGACATTTGGAAACACAATATCGGACCATTTGGCCAGATAAAATGATAAAAACTCATAAAAACAGTGGATGGGTAGATCAATTGATTGAATAATCAGTCTGCATGTTCAACTAGGACTATGTCAAAACTTAATAACCTAGTCCGCAGGATTTTTCATAAAGGGACCAGGTAAAGCCAAAGCACACGAGTTTTTACGACTCACAATAACTAAAAGGGTCAATTAAAAAAAAGATGGTGTGACATGATTGACATCACGTCACAGAATGATATCACCCTATTTTTACGTTTCACTAATAACGTTTTAATATTAATATGTTAAGAGAAACATAGCCTACACTATTGTTTTGGATATGTAGGGATAGTTCCCCTACTTTTATTGCAAATTAGATTAACAATGCATTTATTTTTTATTGTAGGCCTAAATTAAATGTTATTAGTTCTAAACTTTTAATTCAATCATTATAACACGATTTTTAAAGTGCAGAAAAATAAAATAAGCCATGTCTTAGATGGGAGTGGTGATGGTGGGGATGATATTGATGGGAGCTCCAAGTGCTACAGTCAAAAGTCATAACTAAAGGCCTACAACAAATATTAAATAACAAAATACCCAAAAATAGTATAACAAAATATTTTTGTATGATAGAATCAGATCATTGTAACAAAATCACCCTTGCAACAAAGTATTTCAGCCCCTTGGAGTTTGTTGAATAAGTTTTCAAATGTAGGCCCTAGGCTTATTATTAGTCGACTACAATCTCGATAATAAACGGCTTTTTCTGTGACTGAGGGTGTTATATTTCAAAAATCTGTGAGTTACATTCTAATTTGTGTAACGAATTTAAAAAAACCACGCATGACGAAGGCCTTAATTTAACATGGGTAGCAAAATGCAAGTTAGACAATACTCAATACAAATATACCCTTAAACTTATGCCCCTGTTAGTATCAATGGAATTGTAAAATATTATAGTAGGCCTATTTGGGTAAGCTTATTTTGACAAATGAATTATGTCATATCCCAGGGGCTGGCACCAGTTATAGCAGGATAGTGATGAGTTTGAAGGTCCCATTTCTACAATATGCAAATAGATAGGTAGTTTGGCACATGCTTATTTGAGGTTCCTTTAGTTGGTGCAAATGTGAAGACGAATTAATAAACTTATATTTAAGGCATTGTCCGAGTTTCCAACAAGTATTTCTTAAATAACTCTTAAGACTATTTATGGAAAGAATGTATTTGCAAAAAATGCCTATTGAGGGTGGTGTGGGTGGTACCGGTACGGGGCTTTCTTTTCAACCGGCGCAAAATAGTTGTGACTTCAGTGCTGGGCACGGTCCCCGCTCTGCTACCTGCTACGGAGCGAACTATTCAGTATACGTCGGACGTTCGAACTCTTCACTTTAGCGTCGGCGTTTAGTTTTGTAAATGAGAATTGTAGTTTCATATCACACGTGTTTTTTTATTTTTATTTTTATTTATACTAACGCTGATTATCGTTAATGTCACTTGATTTGTGTGCACTAGTGTTTTAATTTGACATTTTGAGCGAGTTTTTAGTGGCAATGTTTAACTTTGTGTCAGCCTGTGTAGTTGCAAGTTGTAATTTGTAATAATTACATATTTACTTTCAAAACTACTGTTTCGCGTTTTATTGTCTAACTCAAACTGTGGCTCGCGTGTGAATAGTTACATATCACCTTACACCATTAGTTTAGTTTAGTTTTAAGAATTTTACCATATAAATTGCTTCCTTGCATAAATATATTTTATTTTTATTTTATTTCTTTCTTTCTTATTTTTTCATGTTGTACAAACTACTATTAATTTAAACTCTATCTTTGCTAACATCTTGTAATTGTTTTAAATTTAACATGTATTATAACTGCCCACACACGAGCACTGTGCTTATGTGGGCTTCTCTCGACTATTCTCTTCTCTTGTTTGTTTATGTACCAATTGTATTTATTTTCTTGAGAATAAAAATTTTTTCTGAATCTGAATCTGAATCTGAATCTGTGCTCAGGGCCGGTTCTAGGAATTTTTCCAACGTAAGCGAGATTACATTGGCCGCCCCCAGTGATGTCATCCAACAATTATTAAAAGGTAAATGATCTTTCGTTGGTGAAGTACATGCCCCCAGCCAATGTGGGCGCCCCGGAAAACTTTTTGATTGAAGTATTTTAACGAGTTTTAGGCATGTGTTTTTCAAAACATTTGTTATGTGGTGACTGGTAATGCATGTTGTGATTTTAAAATTATATTATGTTCTGTGACTTGACATTGGAATTCTATTACTTACAGCATAGGGGCGAGAGGGCGTCCCCTTACACCATACTATACAGTGTTATTTCGTCATGTTTTAACTGAAAAATGGCAACTCAAGGGATTTTCGTTTTGTTTATGAAGGATATACATGATTTTGGAAGTAGAATGTCAATTAGTTGATTGCCCAACTAAACCATCATGTGTATATAAAAGTAAGTTTTGCACAATAGGGCCTAATAAAGTCATTTTTGAAATAACTTAAATTAATATCTCAAAAACTAAAACTAAACTTCCTGCATACGGACTCGGAAACAATGTTTTACAGCAACTATCTGCGATCTAAAAACTAAAAAAATGCACGTCAAGTTATATATCTTGCCCCCCACCCCTACCTCCCGGTTCCTATGCCACTGCTGGACAGATAAAACTACACGACGGCAGAGAGTGGTAGCTATACTCCCCACTCGGCACTAGTTTCGGAAAGAATATTAATACTCCCGTAATGAACAAGTCAAACAATATTATGGAAATTAATCCAGAAATAAAATAATCCATCTCAGCGGGGTAAATCAATTACACCTACACCTACGGCAGTGTCTCCCGATTAATGAAACAGAGAAAGTCAAACAATAAACCATCGAAAATGTGAAATCTGAGCTTTGACTATCTGATTGAGTCTTATGGCCGCCTTTTGCGATCGAGAGGCGACATGTGGAACGTCAATGTTTGGTAAAGTGTAGAATGAAATATTACATTTTGTTATGCTATAAAAACTGTAATTTAGTTAGTATTCAGAAACAGTGGTATTTAGCTTGTTCTTTCAACATGTAAAATCGGTTATTAGAAGTGTCAGGGCGGCATTGCCGCCCGCCGCTAAAAATGTGCCGCCGTAAGCGGCCGCTTACGGCAGCGAACTTGAGCGAGGCTTTCCTCGGCTGGAGCCAGCTTAGCAGGTAGCCCTGCAGTGACGTCACCATAGGCGACCTGCGCGCTATGCAGGCCTTTAGTAAAAGCGTGATTATTTGAGTTCTATAACTCTTTTTTTTAAATATTTTTTGTATTGTTTTTTAAATGAATCAAGGCACCTTCTGAGGAGCTTGACATGCAAACCGAGACAATTCCTTTAAAGGAAACAGTAAGTTAGGTTATATTTTTATTTTAAACTAAAAGTTTTATCATAGTGAACGTGTAGGGTTTGATAAGAAAAGGGACATTGCCCCTTTCTGCAGACACCTATGCTACCTATGCCTACCTAAGGTTATTGTCCCTCCCAAATATAGCCTAGGCCCTAATAATTGAATTATTTATCTGATTTGAAAATTGAAAGATCACACATGGTAGGGTCTAGAAGTCTTGAGTTAGGCAATTGCACTTTTATCACTAACTCAATCTAGAACGAGCACGATAGTAAATGCCAGCAGACACTTGAAAATTATCCAGTCATTTACCACCATTGCAATTTAAGCAAGACTTGGTTAGCCCAACCCAAAAATTGGATACAAAAAAGTGATTTGTATAATTTAATAACAGATTAGAACCAATTTTAGCTGAATTTCCTAATAGACCTATGCCAGCAATAAAATAATGTCTGGGTTGGACAAACTTCAAAAAATAATTTAGTAAGATATGCAAGATACGAAAACAAACTAAGAAAGATAAATGATAGAGGCCATCAGGGATCGGTGACATAATTATGAACTAATCGGGGGCCACAAGTTTCCTTTTTGCCAGAAGACTTCAAACACTCCATATTCAAATTGGTAAAGCTCACTAGTGATTGACTATATATTTATGAATAAACTCCTTCAAGTGTGTTTCATAATGGCATTTGAAATTTGTGCTTTCAAACGCCAAAACTATTTGTGACTAAATAATTCTTTGAACCAGAATTGCACTCATTTTATAGAGCAACGTATAACCACAGATCTACCTCCATTCCAATATAAGCTTCTTCTGTTGTCAAGAGTCCACTTTCCCCTTGGGGGTTTCTAACACACCATAACTAGGTGTAAAGAAGTGACAGTTCTAGAATAGGCAGGCTAGGCCCTAACGCTCCCCAAGTTGCGGCATGTGATCAAAACACTCCTCACCAAGATAAAACACATTAACATGAGCAACTACACACATAGGCTAAGTGGGTCCCCACAGAGTTGTAAAACATCACTAGCCAAAATTGCAAAGTTTTCAAGGCAGATCAAACACCTTTTCAAAAGTGAACGTTGATTTAAAAAATCACACATTTGTAGGCTTTTGCTGTTGTTCCCTCCAATTTGTTAATTTTTGCAAGCTCCTGCAAAATGCACAAGAATTTTGTATTTATTGAAGAAAACTTCAAAATCCAAAAGATGTTTTTGGGGTTCACAACTCAGTTCAGCTCCCTATGAAAAAAATAATAATAAAAAGAAAAGGTATGTAGCACCCTTTAAACCACTACCCTTTTCTCAACAGATTGACACCATGTTTGGAACCCCACTGCCCTAAAAGTTTCGACAAATTATGGTTGGCCATAAAGAACGACAACAATCTATCCATTAGTACAAATGACAATACGGTACCTAATTCATTACTACACTTGATATGCCTAGACCTACCCGCCGTACGTATTTATATTAAAAACCCTTAATTGTCTATTAAAAAGCACAAAAGTAAACAAGTGGGGTAGGTAACTATTCAAAATTTAAAATATTGTAACACAATCCAAACTTAATTATTCTACATAACTTAACTAGTCCTACGTCTAAAACAACACGAAAACAGTGAGCAGCAACTTACAGCAAAAAAAAACATCTAATGCAAGTATTTAACATTTCAAGTTCTACGTCCGCGTATGTACGCAGGATCATTAGAGCTCTCTGCTATGCTATGCCCGTGTACACGCGTTTCACTTCCCCCACTGTTCAAAAAAAAACAAATACATATAATTACCGTACCTGTATATATTATAAAGATATAGTGTAAATATCGAAGTAGTAAATTGATTACATGGACGACATCTATTGTCTAAGTGTTGAAGCTTCAAGGTAACAATTTGACTAGAAATGCGTATGCTAAAAAAATATATGCTGCTTGATTCCATGTCCTTGTCGAGTCTCTAAAGTCGGATTTTTTCTATTCTATTTATTTATATCTAGGCTTATGGCATTCTGAAACCTGCACACAACTAAATCATCTCTAGGTCTAAATTTCGTGGCAAATGGTACGAAGCCTACACTTTCAAATTGGTTGTGCTGTATATTTGGTTAAATATGGTAGGTTTGCGGTTTTATCCCAGGGTCAACCTTGCATCACCTTAATTCACAAGTGCCCTCCATTAAATTGACGGTGGAGATGGAGAAGGATGTGTCTTGTCTGGCTTCGGGGAAAATAGCCACCACTGTGTACACTAAACCCGCCCACACCAATCAATATCTGAATGTTATGTCGCCGAGTGTGAAGAGAGAGGTGGTCAAATGTCTTTCAGCCAGAGCATCGGTCGTATGTTCGGATAAATCAAGTTAGGATGAAGAAAACGGTCGCATTATTTCGACTTTGCATCAAACAATTACCCCCTTGTCTTTGTTAGGTCTTCACTTGTAAAGTCTAATCGTATTAGGCCTAAACAAACCGAGAACGAAGCAGCTACCATAACCATTGACTACATCCCTGGCATATCTGAACATTTTTGACGTCTCACCGAGATGTTCAACATATGTACGAATTTTGATTCATGCGACACATTACGTACGTAGTCAACTGTCCAGAGTTAAACCGCCGGCCGAATTTTAAGATAAAAAAAAAAGGTTTTGTTAAAACGGAATATAATTAATTATATTAAGCCCTAAATGGGCAGAAGTTGAAATAATATTTAAAGAAGAGAACACTTTCAAGAGGAAATTGAAAGAGGCAGCAGTTATAACTTATTTTTCCCAACATCATTTAAGTCAACCAAGTCTAGAGCTTCCAGCCAGAAGCTGGTGGTTCGCGACGAGGTTGACAGGGCGTGGAGGGAGAAGCGTCAGTAACCTCGCGTCTGAGGAAGGTCTGGACTCTGGTGTCACCGAAATATTACGCAGCAGGTGAGTGCTGTTCTATTGTTTTTAACCGTGTTTTGTTCATGGAGTAAGAAGTGTATCCTACACTAAATGTTTAGGCAACCATACAAGTGTTTAAAAGAAAACCATTCTCTAGCTACCAAACCTTTTTCAAATCATTGTAAATACTTCTCCCTTAGAGTGGTTGAGCTTGCGATAAAGACCAGTGGCTACGATAAGATGCCACACGTACTTTGAATGAGGCAAATAGCACTGCAAATTAGGCCTAGTAGTTTCTCTAGGCATACAGTTGTGTTAGAATCTCAAGGGTGGAAGGAGAAATTACAAGTTCATTTGCTGGTAGCAGTTTGGCAATGCAAGCATTTAATTGTCCTATGACAGTGGTTCACAATCTTTTTATATGTGGCCCCTTCTGTATCAGTTCCTTGTCAGAACACCCCATGTTGCCTTAAATTTGGTTAGCCTATGTTCATGTTTTTGCGGAATTTATTTTTTGGTAGGCCTACCAAAATTCCGTTTTAAAAATTTGAAATTCAATTACTATATGGAAAGAAAAATAGCAATAGGTAGGCCTACCTTTATAAGCATCACCAGGGATAGATAGATAATCGTCTTTATTTTCCAGGCGGGAGCGTAGGTAGGATTTTTTGCAGAGGGGTGGTACTTGGTACTTTTTTAACCCCCTGCAGTGCTCCAAGTAGAAATAAAAAGGTGGCAGGATGGTAGGCCTAGTTGGGGCAAAGTAGTTTCGTGGAAGAAGGACCAAGTTACGGCATACGGGTCAATAGCGCCCGCCGCAGGTGAAAATTTGGAAAATCTTTTTTTTTCTTTTTTAGGGGGAGGGGAGTCAAGCTAAGCTGGGCGGCAATGAATTTTTGCCGGGCGGGACGCCCGGCTAACCGGCTCTGGGGAGAACACTGGTAGCCGTACACTGACGTCACAACCATTTCACGCAGTGCTAAATAGAAGTCCCGTTAGACCCGCACTACCCTCAGATGGAAATTTTTACACATACCTTCTTTCCATAAACACTATGAAGTTTAATATTAAAAATACTTGTTTGAAACACGGACAATGCCTTTAGACATGTATAAAAAATCACACACAGCAACTGAGAAGAGATGGTACCAATAGTTTACTTGGTAAAGCATCGCTAAGTAAAGGCGGAGGACCCGGGTTTGATCCCTGGCCGGGACACATCTTTTCAACTATTGCTCTTACTTCATAGGCCTATGCCTGTAAAAAGCCGCAAATATTCCATTAACCCCCAAAGTATTACTTTTCATTTCTTGACATTTTGCAGGCCCTATTGCTGTTTAGGCCTACTGTAAAAATCGCAGTTGTTTTTTGTTGCTCAGAATTCAGAATCAAATGCCTACACCAATGATTCAATTTCCCTATAAGGAAGGCCTATTACAAGCATAGCAAAACACTCTCCCACAGTCTTAAACAAAAAATGATGTTTATATCTCTACTAAACAGAAGCAGGAAATATATGGAAGAGAGACGATACAAGACATTATATTTGTACTTTTTCGAATGTACCTAGTTGAAAAAGCTGGGTTTGACCATTATTTCCCTGGCTCGAGGTAAGGGTTGACGTCTGTGCCAGTGGCAGATTTTCCTGTAGGCCTATTGTTTGGGATTTCAATCCATAGGCCTAGACTTGTTTGGCTTTATATTTCACCGTTAGGCCCTATATTAGATACAATTTTGTCTTAAAATGCGTTTTAGGGAATTTTACTAAAAAATTTGCTTTAGGTGATGTTACCTCCAGCAGCTCCCTACCCTAGCCACATACCCTGGATGGAAAACAACACACGTCTACCTTCTTCACTGAAGGCCCTAACGATTTTACCCTGAAAACAATGAACCACATGTAATTTGATTCAGAATAGCTTACATACGTGTATTAATTATAGTTATTATATCTTTGATCAACATAGACCTACATGCAAAAAGCATTGTTTGTGACCCCATGTAGACCTAAGTATGTATATGAGATAGTTGAAGGCACATGCCACAGAGCAACCTCCAATCTACAAGGGGACGAAAAATTGCATAATTAATATAGGCCTAGTCATGAATTACTTAAAATAAAAATGAGTATAGGCCTACTCCTATGAATATGATTCATGAATTTATGAAATTGGCTTTTGGTTTTAGTGAAGTCTGAAGTCATGAAGACGGTAGTAGTAGGCCTACTCTCTAGTTTAGAATGAGAAATGTTTATTACCCTTCCTATAGCCTAAATGTTTTTTTTTTAAATTCACTGTTCTTAAATTAAATACTAAACATACCGTACACAAATAACTATATTTCAATGGCTGATTGATCATCATCTGTCTTGAACAAGTTTATTGATAGTTTACGTGACAACAGCATAGGCTTCAAAAACAAACACTGCCACGTTGCCTGTATGATCAATAGAACAGAGTCCACCACTAACTGTCAATAAAGTCGCAGATGGCCGATTGATTATCCTAGTCATCGAAATGTTGGCATTTGTCAACTTCGTAATTTAATTTAAGATCAGAGTAAAAACATTACTTAACCTCACCTGTTCCATAGGTTTCAATAATACAACTAATAGAAATGTTGATGTCACAATTAAAGAGGTCTAAGCCTAAATTGAAATCATGGGTAGGCCTAGGTAAACTTAATACGTTTAATAAGTATAGAATGTTGTTGGATGAGCGTAGCGAGCGAAGCGAAGATTCCATTCTACTACACTGGAGAAAAAAATCCGGAATGTTTTTTTTTTCTTTCATTTTTTTCATTTTTTTTTTGTATTTTTGTCTGTTTGTCCACACGAATTCCGGCTAAACCGATACTCCGATTGCGATGAAATTTTATGGAGACCTTCGAAATTTCTGAACTTAGAACTGCCACGTTTTTGAGCGCAATCGGAAATTTTTTTCTCATGAAAATCGCAATTTTACGATTTTTTTCAATTTTTAAAAAATTTCTTCGACTTATAACACCTACATGCTTTATCCGATTTTAATGATTTTTGCACAGAACCGTTATTTTATGAATTAAGATATTCTTGTGAAATTCGAGCGCAATTGAAAAAATATTTATCATAAAAATCGATATTTTACGGGTTTTTTCTTTTTTTAAGCAATTCTTTGACTTATAACACCTACATGCTTTATCCGATTGTAATGATTTTTTCGCAGAACCTTAATTTTATGAATTAATATATTCGTGTTAAATTTGAGCGCAATCGAGAAATTATTTCTTATAAAAATCGCAATTTTACGATTTTTTTTTTACAATTACGATTAATTAAAAACAAATTTTAAAAAATGAAGTTATTTTTTTATTTAATTTAATTTAATTTTAAAAAATTTTTAACTTTTTTATGATTTTTCCACAGAACAACAGAAAATTCGCATAACACATGGCAGCTCAATGCACCAATTACGCTCATCCAACAACGCGACGGGACTTAAGCGTTTTCCTAGTTATTATATTATTATATTTTAGTCACTTGGCCTACCCTAGTTTTAGCATAGTTTTGACAATGCCTATATGTACAATGTACCGATCAAATGGCGAATAAATACTTACTTAGGCCTACTTACTTCAAAATTTAGGCTATAAATAAATCCATTTCAAACAACCTTAGATAACACTAACTAGGTACTGTTATATCTAATCATGGAGTGTTAAGTAGGTACCAGTAGCCTAACTATATTAAAACAAAATTAGGGCTTGATTCTAGATTAACTGGTAATTATATTTTCTCAATCTCTTTATGTAGCCTACTGGGATTGCTGATGATGGTGTGTCCTCTAAACAGTAAACACCATGGCTACGAGGGCTGCCTTCTTAATTTGATGTTTTCTGACATTTTATTTGATCTATATAGTGCCACTAATATCCACTAATGTATTGGCATGTGGCCTACTTGATCATGGGCATGCATTATAACAAAAACATTTGCCTTTAGTGGCTTACACTGGTTCTAGGCCTACCAAGTTGAATTTATGGGAAGCAAGTTTTATGAAGTGAGTCATGTAGATGGGGACCTAGGGCCTACTGGTAATGAAGAAAGAGCTGCTTGAGTTCAATACTTTTTAGAACACCAATGACAGTGTGCCAACACACTAAAATGACACCTGACATGCTGAAACGTTTAAACACCCTTGTCCAGTCTAATTATTTATCATAGGTCAGTGGTTCTCAAAAGTGTGGGGTGCGCCCAAAAATGGAATCTACCCACTCAGTCAAAAAACTGATTTTCAGGGGGGGGGGGGGGGGGGGGGAGTAAACCAAAGTGACCAAGCCAACCCTGTAGGCCTCTAAGCAATCGACGAGTGAGCGATAACCAACCAAAGATCAATATTTTTAATAGGAAACATAGCAATCAGTGGTATGGACAGTGCAAACATCCGCAGATCAACGCCAGAATCAACAAGATTCAGAACAACTTTGAATTTATTATGTGCCTCGTTGCTAGGACGACTCAAAAGTCACCGCTTACAAATTCCTAAGACAAGAACTGATGGACTGAAGTCCACATCAGAAGCTAAAAAACTTCTGACTTAAGCGGGAATCGAACCCAGGACTTTCTGCATTGGAAGCAGGTAGGCTAACCACAAGACCAACGAGCCACACGATTCTATGATGCCAAAGATCAATGTGGTTACAACACACCTTTACCCACCCAACGAATGTTGGAAATTGGAATCCAGTGCAGCAATATTATATATATCACAGTAGGCCTACTGTATTTCAATACGACGTTTAAGAGCCAGAGGCACTTCCTTGCATTTAACAACATACAAAGATCAGGCATGTGGTCACTCAGCTATTTCTCTGTAACATTTCTGATTGATATACGCTATGATTTATATATAAACTACAGAGTGTGTACCGGTATAAGGAACTGCTCTAAGTCTAGTTTGCTCTAAAAAAGAGAATCTATGGTAGGCCTATATTAGGCCTAGTGTCAGATGTCACACTGACGAATCTTCCCGGGTTATGCAAGTAGGTAGGCCTAGGCCTAACCCTCCAAAATTACCCAATTGTAAGATTTCATACCAGAAGCAACTTTTAAGCAATTAACACACATAAATTACCCGCGTAATATGAGTATTGAAAATGAGGTAGGCCCTACCTTTGAACTGACCTATGATGATGCTAGCTAGGGCTAGCTAGCCTAAAGCCAGTTGTATGAATAGTCTAGGCTGAGTAATGGACAGTGACAAGCCTAGAAGCTCTGGGCCTAGGTAGGCCTACCCCCTCTCCTCAACCAGGTAGGGGTAGGGCAATTATGAGGCTATGTATAGGGCTAAACAAACTAAAACTGAATTTAAAGGAATGCTAATACGAGGAAGTAATGTAACGAAGGTGGTAAAGGAGAGTGAATGTAGCCTAGGCCTATTTCTAAAGAAGTGGGTAATGAAGATTTAGAAATGGTAGCTGAAATTTAAATATCTGGGCATCATTATTGACGATACCTACACTAGTAACTTATTTAGCCTAGGTAAGTTACAAATTAACTTTTTAATTAAAAAAATAATTAGCCTAAGCAGGGCCGGCTCGTGACATTTTGGCGCCCTGGGCAAGAGATTTTTTTAGCGCCCCCCCCCCCCCCCCCAATTAATACAAGAAGGTTTTTACCTCTAAGTCCGCCTACAATGGGAGTCTGAGACCTTGGAAAGTCATCATTCACAAAAGTTGATGCAAATGGTTTAGAACTAGGAAGTCAGATAATGGAAATATTTGTTTTTGGATGACCGTAGCAAGCGAAGCGAAGATTCCATTCTACTACATTGAAGAAAAAAATCCGGATTGTTTTTTTTCTTTATTTTTTTCTGTATTTTTGTGTGTTCGTTAATATGATTCCGGCTAAATGGATACTCCAATTGCGATGAAATTTTCTGGAGGCCTTCAAAATCTCTGAACTTAGAACTGCCACGTTTTTGAGTGCAACCGAAAAATTATTTCTTATGAAAATCGCAATTTTACGATTATTTTGATTTAAAAAAAAATTCTTTGAATTAAAACACCTACGTGCTTTATCCGATTGTAATGATTTTTTCACAGCACCTTAATTTTATGAATTGATATATTCGTGCGAAATTTGAGCGTAATCGAAATATTATTTCTCATGATAATCGCAATTTTACGATTTTTTTCTATTTTTAAAATTTCTTCGTCTTATAACACCTAGCCTACATGCTTTATTCGATTGTATTGAATTTTTTACAGAACCTTAATTTTATGAATTTATATATTCGTGTGAAATTTGAGTGTAATCAAAAAATTATTTCTCATGAGAATCGCAATTTTACGCTTTTTTCCTTTTTTAAAAAAAATTACGCTCATCCAACAACGCGCCTGAAAAAGCGTTTGCGAAACTTCCTATCGAATACAGAATATTCATGTTGATCCAACATAAGTCAGCAGCTCTTTATTGTCAGTTTTATAAATGAAATATTTAATAACATTATTTGTTTGATTTTTTTCTACACTATTCCTTTTTCAATTATTTCAAGTTAACGCGCCTTGCTTTGGTTTCAGCAAACACTTTTACTAGTGACGCGAGATCAAGCTGATGAGCTTCGTCATTTTCAATCGAAAGCATGGCAAGAGATGAAAGTCTGTCTTGATTCATGGTTGATCTCAAGTACCTACTACTATGTTTTTATGTTTTTATTTGGAAAAACTTCTCTCGCCACGGTGACAGGAATGGTCAAAAGAACTCGTAAGGCAATACAAACATTAGGAAACAAATCCACCAAATCTCCTTTCTTCAGGAAGTCTAGTACGGCTAGTGGGTAGGCTTCATTTTTTGCCAGCATCCTTGTAAATGCTGGAGCTCGTCAAAGAGTGCACTACGCTCACATCGCCAACGCCAATGGCTTCTTGACTTTTGTCTGCCAATGCAAGGTGGAGATCAGAGCAGTGTTTCCTCAGTTCTTCTGCAATTGGTAGAACTTTAAGGTCGTACAGAAATCCCCAAACATTTTGGTGTTCCCTCATCTGAACAAAACGTTCGTCTATTGATACCAAGGCAGTGTTCAACAGAGTGTTGAAGAAATCAATCTCAAATCTCTTTTCAGGTGACATGGTATTTGTTGCATCATCCTTTCCTGGGATGTGAATTAAAAATTTTGTACATTCCAAAATTTGTCGCCCCTAAATCTCAGCGCCCCGGGCGGTCGCACAGGTCGCCCTACCCACGAGCCGGCCCTGAGCCTAAGAAAATTGGGTATTTGAGAAGAATAGGAGGAAACTTAATAGCAGGGCCATAAACAATATAGCCTAGGCCTCTACACTATTTGAGTATAATCAGACCTCACTTTGAATATGGTGCTATAGGCCTAGGCCTACCATAGGCCTACTATCTTAGCCTATAACAGTTGGGGAAAAATGACAAAAAAAAAAGATAACGGGTACCGGTACTACAGAACAAAGGAATGAGGCATATAATTAGGTGTGGGAGAAGAACCCCAATAGACCTAGTGTAGATGCTTAGTAGGCCTACCTTGAAATGGTTAAGAGTTGAAAATAATTTGTTACACCTACAGTAGGCTACTTTGTTTAAATTTTTATATTAAATTTTGAAATAATATGATGCCAAATTGTCTAGGCCTAGTTGAGATTTGAGAAGATAACAGATATCAGGTGTGTAGGCTACATAATATTAAAGGCTGAGTCTAATCTTACGTTCGAACGCCTCGCCTAAAAACAAACGTAAGAATTGTGTTGCGTTGTTGTTCACGTTCAGTATTCTGATTGGTCCCCCGTCACGTGAGAGGCCTAGCTGACCGTAAAAATAGCAAATAGGCCTACCTTGTTCTTATGATCGACCATTGATTAAAGTAAGGCTAGTTCAACACATGTGTAAACCTTGAATGTTTCTATTTAAAATATTCAGGACTTTCACCCGAAAAGGAGTTTGTCGGGGTTTATTATTATTTCATATTTTGTAAATATGCATTAGGCCTAGGCCTTTGAGGACGTGAATAAAAAACCTGCAAAACCTACAACGTTTCAATTTTAAATAAATAAAGGACGTTCACCTGAATTAATTGTTATCAAAAACAAATTTAGACTAAATAAAAAAAACACCTCAACGGGGATTTGAACGAACAAACACTAACACATAAGTCAAACAAGCTACAAAGATTAGTCATGTTGACTAATCTTTGAGGCTACCATCCTGCCACACCGCACTGATGATAATTTGCCTAACCATGTTAGGTTGGTGTTTTAACTAGTTGAACTTAAGAACAGGGGTGGAAAATTACCGGTCGCCCACTCGACCGGGCGAGTAAAAAATTAATGCTGGCTGCTAAATCATCAAGAAGTAAAAAAATTGTTAAAAATTTTTTTAACACCTAGCAGCATAGGACTAGGCCTAATTAGGCTATAATGGTGAGTGTTTTTCATTTATCCATCAACATTGGCTACCGGTAGCTACTTTCACAAGTCATTATTGATACAAATTGGCTTTAAATCGCATTTTAGGCAATCAAACGTTATGCAATAGGCCTACTAAAAAAAATCGCCTTGGGCGAATTTGCCTCCGCCGGCTGGGGCTTCGCCCCAGACCCCAGCTATACCATGATCTGCTGGCCCCTACTTGTTTTTCCTGGCCCCTAAATTTTTTGTGGATTTGTCCACCCCTGCGTAAGAATATATACTCCGAGTAGAAGAAATCGGTTTGAAATACGCACCATATCAAACAACAGACAACACGAACTGATTTTGTTGCACAACTAGTTTTCAACATGATCCAACATGGCTGCACTGCAGGCCAGCCAAAACCTCTTTGTCTTATGGCCTAATTAATATTATCTCCTACTAGCTTTGACGTAGCAAGGTTGAGAATTCAAAGGTAGTGAGCGAAAACGGGAAGCCTAAAGGCCTACTTCCAATGCTTGTAAAACAAACAACAGATTGCAGGAGATGGCGAGATGGTGTGGGCATGGTATATGGAACCGCTTTGAAGTGTACCGTACCTATATATCAGGTTCAAGCCAAGCGGATCGAATTCTCCAATTCGCTCTTCCTAAAGTGAATTGGATCGAAATCACTTTGGATCAAATTCGATATAGGCCTAGCCTAGGCCTAGATATCAGACTCGGCAACCGTTTTGATCCAAAGTGCCTTCGTTAAATGCGAATTAAACGTCCTGATATACGTAGGGCCTAGTCATAGCTAGCCTTTCTTAGATGACTAACTATTCATCTCACCCCATCCCTCATGAGCTCTAGTCACCCTATACATACCCAATCTGTCCATTCTTCTCCAATCCTCAAGCTTCTCCCAACCAAGTTCCCCTACCATACTATGTACCCGTAAAGCTGCCATAGGACCTTATTAACTGCCCGCTATTCATTTCCTGCTTTCACATTCCTTTTATTCAGTAGCCTACCTACCCTTCTAAAAGCTCTTTTTTGTACTGGCTCAATTTCATTAATTTCTCCTTTCCTGTAGGCCTACGGACCTCATATTGCCCCTTGATATTCAACAACCTGACTAGGGGGGAGAGAAGGGGATTGGGGGAGCAATTGAGCAAAATGGAAAAGGGAACATGAAGAGGCCCTGCTGGAAGGGAATAACAGAGAACCTAGGCCTATGGAAGAAGGGAAAATGAAGGGAAAAACGAAGAAAGGGAAGAAACGTGAAATAAAGGAAGAACCTGCCACCGACTAATGGTCAACAGCAGAGGAAGATCAACAACAACCGGTCTCACTAGGGTTTTGTACGCGTGGCCTTAACTCCCTACTTGACCCTTAAAATGTTTGTATACGAAATTCAGACACCCAAACCCTTTCTTGAAGACTTCCTTGATACTGTCCTCCTAGTTAAGCTTGCTCTGAAGCCACACCCCCAAGTACTTTATTTTTTCTACCTTTTCCAATAGCTTCCCCATGATTGTGTATCCTTCCCCCAGACCCTGAACCACCCTCTTCCGAGTAAATCTAACCCATTTACATTTACCAACATTCAGACTCATTTTGTTTTCAGTCACCCATTCCCCAAGGATTGTCAAGTCATTTAACAGGTCATGTGTCCCGTAAGTTCCTGATTATTCAGTAGATTACGCTAATGTCAGCGAAAAGTCTAACTTTCGCCCAAATCCTGTCCGCAATGTCAAATTGACAACAAATATAAAACAACGGTAGGGCCTGCTCACAAACACTAACCCATTACTTGAGGAGTATCAGGAGGATGAGGATGATGGAGGATGATGAAGATTAAGGAACAGCCTAAGGAGTTAGTGAAAGGGAAGAAAGAGAATTAATGTGAAGGGAACTAAACAACAAGGATAACATGAAGGGAATTATACGTCGGAAGGAATCCGAAGATTAAGGAGACGAAACCTGCCACCGGTCCATGACCAACTGCAGGAGCAAGACAACAACAACAACAACAACAAACTTCGCATTGGCACGCAAGAGTACAATAGTAGGCCTACCCTACCGATAATTACCGCCTAGGCCTAGGCCTCGCCTACCCCCACGTTAGGCTAGGGGTAGGCCTAGGAGGCCTAGGCCCTATGACAACATGGCAATACAATGGACTGGGCCTACTGGGTGAGCCGAGGTCTAGGTAGGGCTACCTAGGGCTTAGGCCTATTTGCTGCTTAGACTAAGCCCTAGGGCTAGGCCTAGGCTTAGGTCCTATTCCTATCAGAACAAAGAAACAAGTGCTCGGATCTAGGTCGTAGGCCTATCTGGTTGTAACTCAAGTGATTGAAGGATCTTACTGACAATGCTAGGTGCTATAGGCCTGGCCCTACGCCTGCCCTAGCTAGGCCTAGGCCCTAGGCCCTAGGAGCCCCCAAGGATAATGTTGACCAAATATTGAAGTCTTATTTAGGCTAAAAATTAGACATGTGGTTACATCTATATCATGGATTAACTTTTGGAGGGTAGGGGAGATAGGCCTAGGGCCTATTCTTTAATGTTTTTATCTAGGGCCCTAGACGGACCTAGGCCTAGGCCTAGGCCTAGATAGGGCCCTTAGGCCCTAGGCTAGGCTCGTATTTACATACCTGTAGCCGAGCCTTGTGCTACGCCAAGTAGGCTGATCTCATATTCCAAATGGCTTAGCTCCAGCGAAACATTTTTGATCACAAATTTTTACGAAAACAACATACACTCTTGTATATAATATTAACAATACATTCCCAGCAATGACGATTTCACCATAGGCCTAAACACTAGCCTAGGGAGGTTACTTGTGATACAAAACTTTCTGGCTGGCCTCTAGAGAACTACAGCTGCAGTGCTGCTCCCTGCGCTATCCTCACCTAGGCTCGTCGTTCTTGAAAGGCGGGATTTATAAATTCAATTCAATTCAATTCACTTTATTTTTCCAAATATCACAGTACAATACATTTTAAATCTAACATATTTGTATACCCCTATAAGACTGAATCTTGAGGTGGGGCATACCAAGCTAATTTGAAAGTTGTTTATTTTTATCAATAGTTTAAGTACCATTGTAATTTGGTTTGGTACACAGTCAGTACTTAAAATATGATCATACACTAAGGCTAGGTTTAAATATTAATATAAAGGAATAAACATAAAATTAAAAATATAAATATTCATACTAACAATTTTAGTTTATTTAACTAAATTAGTATATTATTTATTACAGTATATGGTGCAATATAGTACCCAGGCGTTATTACTAGAGAGAGGTAGGCCTAGGTGTCGACGTGTCGTGTAGGTCACATGTGTAGGTATAGCATTTTCAAGTGTCATTTATATTTTTGAACTTCAAAATCATGTGTATGAGGTTTTCTCGTGTCTTTATTTTGAAATAAATAACATCAAGACCTTAATATCAACTGAATCAAAATTTGTTTTGACAAATGGTAGATACATTAAATAATAAAAAATAGGACTGAAAAAACAAGTTTTAAGTGGGAAAATAGCGCTTTGTAGCCCCCCATCCCCCACCTCCACCCCGCCCACGTACCTACCTACCACTAGTTATTACACCAATCTTGAATTAAATCTTTGCTGCTTGACACCTTGATTTGGTTATGAATTTATGATAAAACAGAAAGCAGGTTATTTTAAACTTTAAAGGGTTTATAGGGTAATAATTTTTGTTTTGGCCCTGTGGCCAAAGAAGTAAGAACCAATGTGAAACCCATAAATAAAAATATATTATATAATATTTACGAGGGTTTACTTTTGTAGGATACTGTTTGGCCATTGATTAGGCTTTATCCTACCTGCTTTAAATTAGAAGACAGGGCCCTACCTACCTAATGTTCTTCGTGACGGCGACTGCTGACTGAGGGAAATCTTGAAATACACGGTACACCTTCCGTCACGATTGCCTCTGCAGGCCCGCAGGGCCATACTCGAGTGCTAATTTGTATGAGCTCCCTCTATCTGGCTCACAAACATCTATCTTCATTTTTCAGTATAACATTACTTCCCATTTCCATTCTATCTAAACTATATGTATAAACTAAACCGGCAATCGGGAGACCGGGGCTCGATACCCCGTTGGGATAATTTTTTTAATTTCTGGATTGATTTCTACAATATGGTTTCCTATTCCGAGTGACAAGTGAGTTAACTATTTAATTAATTATTTTTTGTGGGAAGCCTGCCCAGGGTGCAATTTTTATGTCCCTCTTCAGGTGTCTTACTATAGGTATGTTGCGGATAGGACAATTGTGAATGGATGTCCGAGGACTGTTTAAGAGGACTCAATCCCTTTCTCTGGAAAAACCTTCAGCCAAGATTGCCGGTCTCGGCGGGATTTGAACCCGGACCTCCCGAAACTGGAGACTCTGATGAAGTCTCTTTTTCATCAATGATGGAATTATTATGCCTTATGAGCAAGACTACAATAATTTCACAATATTCTACGGGAGGCGGAAAAGCCTGCCGATTGGCTCATTGTACATTAATAGTAATGGTGACCTTGGAGCGCTGCATTAAGGTCAACAGATGTGTTAAAATAATTACCAGCTCAGCGCTAGCACACGTAACAATTTCGGGAGGTTGCGAGTTCGATTCTCTGCAGCAGCAGTGTAGAAACTCCTTTCACGTGTGTGGGAGGAAGGGAGGTAAACTAATCAAAACATTATTAGAGAGACTGTTTTGAAGAGGGTAGTGAGTAGTGACCGTAGTGGCGTAGAGTGAGCAACTACATTGGACTAATTTGTTTTTTTGACAGTTTGTTAGCTGGACAAACGGAACTCCAATCATGCTGAAATTTTCAGGGAACCTTTGATATCTCTCAACTTTGCATGTTTGTGAAACAAATTAAATAAATATTTCTTATGAAACACACAATTGTGCGTATTTTTCACTTCAAAAGACATTATTTATTATTTATAAGCATCTATAATACACATTTTGCATACGTTGACCTGCTATAATATTATACACGACGGATAGTAATAATTTAATAATAATTTAATAATAATAATTTTTGTGTGAAGTCTGCCCAGGGTGCAATTCATACCCCTCTTCAGGTGTCTAACTATAGGCATGGTGCGGATCGAACAATTGTGAAAGGATGTCCGAGGACTGTTTAATGACGGGATTTGAACCCGGGGCCTCCCGAATCAGAGTCAAGCGCTTAAAGCTCGAGCCAACACTGTCGGTACGGCGTATAAAAGTAATAATGACATTAGTATTTCACAGCATCAAGGGTCATTATCAAATAATATTTTCTGAGCTATCTTGTCAGATGTATATACGCAATCATAGGGAACGGGGTACGACCATTGCGTTTATAAGACAGATATTCCTGTACGTTGGTTTCATTGGCCAGATATGTAATTGGAATGGAAAATGCGTGAAAACCTTGAGTCTCGAATGAGGTTTGCCGGCAAGGATGTGACCCTCATCAGTGATCATTGTCCGTTACTATCGTCCGCTGGATCGTTTCCGATCACTTACCTGCTGGAATATAATTGCACTGACGGAAAAATATAAATAAGCCACCGATGCCTTAACTGACCTAGAAAAGAAATAATATAAAAAAAATAGAAATTATTATTTAGCCAATATTGTCATGGTCGTTGTGTTCCATAGCGATCTTCAGATTTAAACATAATATTCCTTCCTTTAGTTCGAAAAACGTATGTAGAAAAAGTAATACAACGTACAAGCGATGTTGGTGTTGGTTACATGATGAAAGTGTTGGTTGGTTTATCGAGCAATTAAATCTTATAGCAATGAACAGTGTTGCTACTTGCTAGTTTCTCACACAATTATCAACTTGACAAAAGAAAATACTTATGAACCAATTCGTTTGTAATTATTATTATTATTATTATTATTATTATAATTATTTAGTATTTGGATGAGCGAAGCAAAGACTTCATTTTCACTGACCCCTCAAAAAATTTAGCTCCAATGTTTTTTTCTTTGTTTTTTCTTTGTTTTTCTGTATGTTTGTTCGCTCTCTACCGGACAAACGGGATATGCGATCTTGATGAAAATTGGAGGGGACCTTCGAAATCTCTGAACTTAGACCTGCCACGTTTTTGGGTTCAATCGAAGAAATATTTCTCATGAATATCGTACTTAAACGATTTTTTTGGATTTTTAGTGCGATAATTTCGTGACATGTGGGCCGATTCTGACCAAACGGGTGGGGCTACAACGTTCATATTGTACATGGACATTAAGGCAATGGTGATGTATTGCTTTTTGAAAGAAAAAGTTTAAAAAGTTAGCCAGAATCCATAGAATAAAGGTTTTACAATAGAAACTTGACAACAATCACCTACAATGCATTCAAAAAGCACTTACAAAGGAAAAGTGATCCCACGCAAACTAAAAACTTATTAAAAAAGCTCATCCATCAACGCAACTAAAAAAAGTGTTTGCGAAGCTTCCTAGTTATTGACAACGGGACTCGGGTAAGGTCCTACATGAGCAAAAAACAACAAATACAAAATAATAGCAAGGGAAGATACACTTCACAGTGACAACGATTATCACTTAGTCACTCATTAGGTTACCGATAAGATTAGAAAACAAATTTGAGTGTGATTGTTTCAGAATTTATAATCACATCGTACACACTCCTCAGTTGAGCTATACAATCACATCGTACACACTCCTCAGTTGAGCTATACAATCACATCGTACACACTCCTCAGTTGAGCTATACAAGTATCCCGTGCTTGACATCGGCTATCGAGAACTAACTCCTTTTTAGAGGTGTGATAACTTCAGTTGATTTCAGAATGTGATTCTTTCTGTTAAAATATTTTATCTCATCCCGAGCAAATTTGTACAAAACTTGCCTATTGGTTGGGCGTTTAAACGTTGACGCGTAATTATGTTTATATGAAAATCAATTAACAGCGAGTTATGTGACTTAATAAACGAAGTGTCGTTTGATCCGGCTCGGAGTCGAGCTTAATTGTCGGTGTTGTCGGAGTATCTTTACCAAGTGCCGGAGGTTGGGAGCTTGATCCCAAAATTTTACCTCAATCTATCACACAACAATTAATTTTCCATCACACTATATAATATAATATGGTTTAAAACTAAAAGTCAATGTGTTATTAATTCAAGATAAGATAAAACGGAGAGAATTTTTAATATTTTGAATGATTTGTGAAATTAGATGTCGAAGTACTCTATTATATTACTATTATTAGCTTGAGGTCTTCTTGTGGATGTTTTGAATAAGACTCGATGATAGTTACAAAATCAACATCACGACACACCTGCCTTTATACCGAACTTCAAGAGCATGAAAAGAACAAGAGAGCAACAAGCGGAACGCAACAACATGGTAGTAGGCCCACGAAGTGGAACAATGACGAGACCAGAAGAGAAATTAATCTAGAAGACTATCCTATTCTTACCGATAGATGTAGCTATCATGTGTGTGTCATGTGTGTCGGTTCGATACCGCCACTGAAAACCGTAACTAAAAGCCTATACGTCATTCTTCAACTTCAGGAAATAAGTGAATGCTGGGTGATGGGCTGGGCCAGTGGCGCACCCAGCCCCCCCCTGGATGTTTTTCTAATGTTCTAACAAACCCAATTTTTCGTAACCGGAAATTGGTTTGCCACTGTCTATTGAGGTAACGATGCACTATTTGAAAGGGGCAGCGCTGCTGATTAGGGGTGCCGGGTGAAACTTGAGCTGGGTCTAAAAAGTTGCCACTTGAGCGTGTGGCGGTCATAAAAACTAAGCGAAGCTCTAAAATAAACAAAAATACCACATACGGACCACAGCGCTAAACTCAAGACACAACAATTGTGTTTTTCTTTCGTTATTTTTTATTTGTTTCAATATTATTTTCATCAAAATGTATGTATCATTCATAAGATATATTAAAAGTGAAGAGCTAAAGCTTTAAGTGCTTGTGAGGGGTTCTGGGGGGTAGCTCTTAAAGCCCCCCCCCCCTTGGGTGCGCCACTGGGCTGGGCAGTCCCTGACAACGACCTCTGTCTTCTCCCCCAGCTGTGGGGAGCCTTCACATCATCACTACCGTATCCCACCAAATCCGAGGAGGAGATGCCCCAAAAACGTTTACCCAGCAACGAAGCTAAGAAGCCCGTTCGCAAAGCGACTGACAGTTTTTACTTTCATTCAATAAAAATTTAAAAGGCATGTTTAATTTCAGAGCGGTTGAGCTTGAGAATATCCCGAGAACGGAGAATTCCGTCAAGATTGGAGTCCGTTTGAACAGTATCGTACGGACTGCGAACAAACACAAAAAATAAAAACTTTACTACAAACACTGGACAGTTATCGTAGTAATATTATTGATGTATTTACTATACGCTCATCCAAAATTTTCGTTTCCGCTTGCGCTTATTGCGGGGGGGGGGGGGGCTCCCCTTCAACCCTAATTCCTACGCCATGATGTCAAGGTAAATGACGAAAAATGGGGACGAGCATGCAGTGACTTTCTTCGTGGTGCTGGTTATTTTTTTTTATTCATCACATATGCAGTGTTTCCTTTTGTTAATGTTTGCTTTATTTTTTCTTATTTTGTACTGATATACTTTGTTTTAGTATTTTTTTATGATTGTATTGGCGATGTATGAAATAAATTACTTAAATAAATTAAAACATACGTTGCAATATTACCGAAAAACGAAAAAAAGACCTTGAATACCGGCCATAAAAATCCCCATAAATATAGTATTATATACAGTTGAATAAAGGCTTTCACGATTGGTATGAAATATGAATATTCATTATTATTTCCGGATACTCGTGTCTGTAGTAGCATATACGATTAGGGCGCTAAGTCCGAGCCTCTGGCTCTCTCTACGAAGTCGTGGGTTCGAATCCTGCTTTATGAAAGATTTTTTGTAATTGTCCTTTATCGTCATCTCTCATCGTCTCTAATTACCTTAGTGCATTAATTGAACAAAACTCATTATCTACAATAATCATTTTATGGGACAAGGTTTCGCGCGTTAATTTCATATCACTAGTGAAGAGAGTTGAAATTTTACCTGCTAGAGTGCGCAGTCAGTGTTTGTTTTCGTATTCTCTCCCCCGCTCGTTTATGATCGGCAATCTCCGCTTAGTGTTCGTGGCCTTACTGTGGGACTAGGAAGAGCAATTTTTGTTGTACTTTCTAAAAGTGTTTAGAAGTAGTTGTCAACCTAGTCCTGTACGGTTAGGATTGACGAACTCGGGTGTGATAACGTTTTTGTTATTGTTATTATCATTTGACAGTTAGCAAATCTTTTGTTAACAGTAATCGTGTGACTGTGATTGTGAACTGAAGGTGCTATGAAAGTTATGTGCGTGAAAGTATAAGAAGACATCGGTTGATTCGAAATAGGGGTTAATTGGCCCGGTATAAATAGGATCAAATTAGGCCCACCTAGGGGCCTAGGGATATTATTTTACTGTTGAGGTGCTATTTTGTTACCGTCTTTTTTTAATACCAAATCGTTCCAATTAGGCTCTAAGCCTTCCCCTAGATAACTTGTACCACGTGTGCCGTGCCTCCACAGGTCTAGCCTACATTCTACAGAGATCGTGAATGCAACAGGCATATGCCTAGGGCCTACCCTTGCCTTACCTTTACCTTAGGCGTTATTACGAACGTACGTAGGCATACCTTGGTATCGGGTAGGGCCTAGGACTATACCTAGTTGTGTGATTTACATTTTTGTATATATGTCAGCCCCAAACTTGTGGCCAATAGGGCTAGGCTACCTAGGCCTATAAAAATGATCACTCAAAACTTCAAAAGTGTTTTATCCGTTGTAGGCTATAGGACTAGGCCGGGGACCTAGGGCTAGCCTATTCGTGGGTCTTTCTCTGTCCAGCTAATTACTTGTGTTTACTTATTTAAACTAGGCCTAAGCCTAGGTCTAAGTGCTAGGAGGACTATCTAGTCGTGTTAAAAGTTTTCTAAGTAGGGCAGCATTTCTTAGGAGTGCTGTTTCAGTGAACATGAAAAGTGACCGACATTTATCGAACTATTTTAGTTTTCACCTTTACTTCGCCTGTGGATTTCTATTGATCTTCTTTTCAAAGGTAAGTCGAGATAAAGCAATGTCTACAGTACATGAAGTAATTTAAAATTCTACTTCTAGCATTGTTGGCCGACTCGGCCGCTGATCGTTTTTGGCAGTCTCCACTGGCGATCCTACAGGTTATGGTCATATACCTACCTAGATCTAAAGCTACAGCCCGCTCATAAAACATTTCTTTCAGCCTGCGTTTACGTTATTTCATTTGCGCCCATTTGTGATCGAAATAAAATTAGCTCTTCACACATTCATTTCTGCTGTGTTTCTAGTTCACTTTTATGTGTAAGTTTATGGTTGTCTGCCTGGTAAGGAAGTAACTAGTGTTCGATAACTAATTATTGGGATAGCTACCATATTTTGAACGCATGATAGGCCTACATTGGAAATGAATAAAACATAAGCACAAAGTTTCAAACTATACTCTGCGCCTCTCAAGCTGCCTAAAAAGTGACCCCTAGGCTTACTCATAAGTTAATAATAACAACAATGAAGCATGATTGTCCTGTTCTGACTACTCGTTTTTTGTCAGCATTTTGATGATATTTTTGGATCATTTAGGCCCAAATATACATAGATACCAGTACGTAAAAATAGCAGTTTAATTTTGAATATTT
This sequence comes from Sweltsa coloradensis, assembly GCA_024449915.1. NCBI lineage: Eukaryota > Metazoa > Arthropoda > Insecta > Plecoptera > Chloroperlidae > Sweltsa > Sweltsa coloradensis. Next base: position 174,727 of record JAMZAV010001226.1, read on the forward strand.
AGCATTTATTTTTTACAGATTTCTGCATTCATTTAGCATATTTTTACTTTCCATCAAAAGAAAAGCCTAAATGTGGTGGGCTGCTGGCACTTATAATCAATCAATCAATCAATATCTAATTCTATTTCTAACTTGGAAGTCGGGTATGGGGTGGGAGGTTCCCACCACATTCTCACCTGTATCTCCCACATCATCTCCCACATAATCTTTTTCTTCATCTGCATCATCTTCATCTACTTCACTTTCTTCCTCTTCACTGTCTTTTTCCTCGGGGAGCTCCACCAGTTTTTGCCATATTCTCCTCTCTTCCCAACATCTTTCGGATTCTTTCCTGGTTGACCCTTTCCCAAGTTGATGGGGAAATGGCGGTGGCGGAGGAGGGACGGGGTCTGGGGCATAGCCCCAGCCGGCGGAGGCGAATTTTTTTGGGGGTTAAACCATATTTTTAGCACCACTTTGTGTCGTTTTCCATAATATGTTATGTTATGTAGGCCTACATAGGTGAATTAGCATAGGCCTTCTAACTAACCTAAAATGCAAAATTTACATAGCCTACATCTTTACTAATAAACCACCGGTACAAGCAATAAATGGTACGATTTTATTTTTTAAATATCGGCTTATGAGTGGGAACTGAGGGCAGCCATAGAATCCACCTCTCTTTCCCGGGTCGATTATAAAATATGGTAGCCTACCTACCGGTACCGCGTACCAGTAACAGGTAATTTGAGAACTGTGAACGCTTGCCTTACCAGATATGTTAATATTTAATTTGGCACATATGAAAATAGGACCGTGAATATATTTGTGTTGTAATTGAATGAACATCATCATCATTATCATCATCATCAACAATTGAAAAATGAAGCGTTTAATTAATGTTTGATTAATTGCCATGGACTGATTATTATTAATACGTACAAACACAACAGCACACAACAGGTTCGTTTGTTCAATGGTCAGACGGGATTGTGTCCCGCTGCCCCCCCCCCCCCCCCCCATCAAACCTAGGGGACTCAACTGTGCTGCGGCAGCGGTAGCTTTGAATTTTCTTGGTGGTAGACTTAGTTTCTTGAATTGTTTTGTGTCGGCTGCTATAACTATTGAAATTATTTGGTGAACTTTTCCTGCATACTTTTGTCATCTGATTGATATGCAAATGCAATTATGCGTGGTTGCCAAGCACAAGCAACGATATGGTCACTCTTCTATAGTCAAAGATTACTATATAGGGCCTTAACATTATTGCGGATTGCCCACAAATAAATTCCGAAATTTACCAATTTTGATGTTTTTACAAAAATCCAAAATCTTAAAAATCAATTTAATTTATTTAGGGTGAGGTGGGTGGGGAAAAAATGAGATGAAATCACATGATTTGAACTCTAGGTACAATATTGAGACAAAGAGGACTCTTACTTAAGGTGGTAATGTACACCTTTGTCCTTTATCAATTCAATTTCAGTTGACAAATACTCAAACATGATCAGCAAATCAAACATCGATTGTCACAAACAAAGTGTTTCATAATTTACCTTAAAAACGGAGAAATATGAGACAGCCATCGGGAAAAAATTAGACTGTTTTCCAGGACATTATATTTCCTATGAGGAGTGAAGGAGTGGTGATAAAAGGCGGAAAATAAGACCGGGGGGGGGGGGAGTCCAAATAGCCTATGTTACACTGATAGTTTCAACCAGCTTTTTATTATATCTTTCCAATAAAAAATAGTGAACATTTACAAAGAAAAACTTGCAATATCCAACATACATAGTTTAGGCCTATACAGTTATGAATTTATGATTGTGGGTTGTAAAGCTAAGTAGTGTCCATTGGATCAGCCTGCTTTATTATAAAATTTCAATTTACCGTATAGCCATCTGTCCCACTTTTCCCCATCAAGGTGTCTCATGATGGCCTGGGACTCATTTTAATAAATAAGAATACTGATAAATTAGCCCTAACTCCAATCACATTTATTATTATTTAAATCAGTGATGGTATGAGGAACGTGAAAGTAACTAAGTTCCTTTTTGAGGAACGAGGAACGTTTCAGTTCCTTTTTTTTTTTTTTGAAAAGGAACGAGGAACGTCTCAGTTCCTTTTAGGCAGAAGTAACTTAACTTTTCAAAGTTCCTTTTTGGGGGGAACGTGCACAAAACTGCAACATATTATGTGTAAAGTTTGGTGTTAATCTGATTGCTGACTTGAGGAACTGATCCTGAAATAAGTCACTTGGTATTGCACTCCACTCGTAAGGTTCTTGAATTGTCTCAGGCTTGGTAAATGTTTTTGTTTATTGTCGTCGGTGCGGAATCCGAATAAGTCGATGCCAATTACTTTGTTTACTCTACACTTCCACGGTGTACATAAGCTACCTGTACTTGTGCTAACATAACATGGACAAAGTCACACTATAAGTTGTCTTGCATGCTATCAAGTGGAATGCCAAGCGCCAGACAATGATAAACTGGTAATTATTTTCACCCCTTTTTCAACTACCCGGACCAGGACCTGCACTCTCGGATAGCCTGCTGTTAGTGAACAATTATTAAAAAAATAGTTGATCGTAGGCCTTCGTAATTATGCTATATGGGACCTAGTTTATGAGAAATAATAAGGCGTTATCCGACGTTATCTCATTCATTATTTTCCTTTTAGTCCCACCCCATCATGCATCAGTCGTCAACGGTGCGTTCTATAAGAAGTAGGCCTACCTTTGATGCTTTGTTTTAAACACTAGAGCCTATACATGATGGTCTAATTATTAATTAATTACAGACTGTGTGGATGCTTTTGGTTTCGAGGTTAAATCATAGGCATAATAATTATAACAGGTATATATGCCTATGTTGATTCATACGTTGAGCGCTGGGGCTCGAACTCGACCCACTGTTTTATAAACCAGCAATCAGTTTTAATCGAGCACATCCCGTTTTGCATTCGAAGGTTACACCGGACTAGCTAGCTCTCTCGTAGAAGGTCTCAATTAGAAACAAGATAATTACCGTATTCTAAAAAAAAACTAATGCGGAAATGTGGAAATTACCTAGTTGAAACGCGAAATGTTCTAGAGTTGGTTGAACGTAAAAACAACGTGCCAGTTTATTAAGTTTAGGCCTGTTAGTTTTATGTCCCAAGAAGGAAAAATGTTAGCACTCTTTCTCTGTTTTTGAACTCCATATTTAAAAATTGTCGGTCGATCAATTATCGATTATGATTGATAATTCCGATGGATGAAAATATAGTAAATTTGAGGTCTTTTGAAGAGAAGTCGAATAAACAATCGATAGCAATTCTAGGAAAGATCGTGGCTAGGTTTTTCAGCAGGTGACCCTTGTGGTCTAAACTAAGATAGTGAGTGATATTGACATCAGGACTGTATGCGCTCCTCGTCCTCAAGTTTACAGTTTAGTACAACGGCTTAGATGCATGTTCATGTGCTAAGTGAAAACACTACTTAATTACGTCTCAATCGGGTACATGGTAGAACGGTTGAATGCTGATACGAGCAGTTATACAATACATAAAAGTCAAACACCGTACTTGATGGCGATGTCGAGGCGATTCTGTAACAATGCACTTTTGGATGTTATGCACAACTAACTTTAACGACCCCCCTCCTTCCCACCCACATGTACCGTAGTCCCTCCTTACAGAAACTTTTTAGGGATGGTTTGTCTGAGTCAACTTAGATTGCTTCCGCTTAGTTGTGAGGATAGCATGTGTGGTGTGTCCAACCCCAACGTTGAAAATGTTTACGTACACCTGATGTTATAAATCTTATAATTTGGTTGATTGTAGTTACAAGTAGAACATATTATTACTATTACTAAGCACATGACTAAATTTCTACTCATAGCGCATTGGTGGGTATGGTGCTTTACAACTCAGTGGGGTGCTTCTACAGGTACCAGTGCTATCTTATCTGACACAGCGTAATTAGATCAGAAGTGTTAAATAACTACAGATGAGTTGTTGATAATGATAAGATAGGAGTTTATTTTATTATTTGTCACAGCGTGGTTAAATGGATGAGTGTGGTCGGTCGGTAGCGAAAACTAAAATTTGACTATCTTGAGATAAATTATTGTTCGGGTATTTTTATACTTGTTACTTGTTGTTGTCGTCTTTTATCACTCTGTATTCTCAAACAAACGGTTACTCCGGTTTGGTTGAAATATTCATACTGGCCTTCTAAATCTCTTATCTTAGACGTGTCATGTTTCTTATAAAGGAGCATTTTTCCGCTTTTCCTGTTTCTTCGACCATGTATACATGTTGTTGGTAAAACCTTCATAGCAAGTAATACATAGGTTGACAACATTACTAAATTATCGCATGGCAAAACCCGACGAGTCCAAATCGTCTCAAATGCTGGGAATTGCTCCTTGACTCGTTCTTGCTATCCGAGGAGGTGCGTGGCATAAAGTTTTAGAGGTTGCTACTACTTTTCAGACCTTTCAACATACTATGTTTATTCTGTATTAATGGAAAAAGTTAAAGAAATACAAGTGCAGGAAACAGGGCTTGGTTCAATACGCTCATCCATCAACGTGCCCTCATGCTTTCAAACACAGCCAACAAACCTGAAACATGTATCGTGAGTTGTGACTGTTGGGTGGTAAAAGGGCTATCATGTTAATCGTTTAGGCCCTCGCAGTAAAAATTTACTTAACAATCAGAAATAGTTGTCTGCAAGGCGGGTATTGGTTTTGTGAACAAGAAAACTGAGATATATCGGTGTCTCCGTTACGTTGCAACGAAGGAAACGTGCACTTTAAATCGTGCACTCATCATTCATCGTCATATAATCTAATTTGCTTTATTTAATGAATGTGTAGGTAAATGGGGTTTCAGGCACAGGTAGCTAATTATTACCATGAATCGCATAGGGTAATAAAATGGAAGGTGCAGTCTGCTTTCGTTACACTTTGCTGGCACATGCGCAGAATACGTGAAACGTAATTTAAATATATGATAGTAATAGCTGGGCTAGGATGTTCAGGACCTTTCAAAGTGAGAAAAAGGCAGGCAAAAAGGACCTATTGAATTTAATCGAATTCTGTTGTTTTCATTACTTTCAGTAATTTTTTATTACTGTTACACCAATATATTTTGATTGAGAGGGTGGGGGTGGGGGGGGGTAGTTTTGTCGATATATCAAACACAAGATGAAAAATGAAAAACATAATTTTAACATTTTAATTTCATTTCACATAAGCTCGACACTGCACTCACACTCGCACTCGCACGTTTTGCATCCATTTTAGCAAATTATATAAAAATAGGACAATAGTACCTTAAAAATGCCCAAAAAGGACCTTTACTCATGAAATGATGTACATAGGCATGTTAAGGCAAAATAAAATGCATATTTTTGGCACCCCAAACACTTGAAACATACTGAAAACTATTTTCCAGGCATGTATTTACCAATAGAAAAAAAGGAGATGTTCTGAACATCCTAGCCCTAGTAATAGTACATAAAACATAATAGTAAGTTGGCATTTTACGTAGGACTAGCTATATAAGAAATATAATATGTAGGTAGGCCTACTCTCAATGTAATTGGTATATTTTGAAGTCGAATTACCTTTCAATAATTTTTTTTTTTTAAGTTTTCAAATTAAATGTCAAATCTGATTGTACACCTACACTGGCATTTACCAGCCAATGTTATTGGGATGCAGTTTCATTTGTTTTTGTAGCCGGTACATTCATCCACTAGAATCTCGGCCCCAGGTATTATTGATCTCTCATTTGTTAATGTTCCCGTGAAGGTCTTGTCGTTTATCTCTCAATAAGCCTAATTGCAATCTAACTTTTCCGGCGTGTCAAATTCTTTACGACAGCAGAAACCGTTTTATCCAAATAAATGTATGAAAACCAGTAGGCCTAAACCGATATGTTGACACTCTCTGCCCAAAGGTCATAAAAACGCTTTTTTTAAACGAAGGAGATAAGTGAAGGGATTCGAGCAAGTATACTCAAACCGATGCCTACTTGAATTCCTGACATACTCCCTCTAATGTTTGTAATTTGTATTGATGACGGGCTGCCAGTGCCTGTTATCGTTGCGAGTACTGTTCCACCAACATGTACAGGGGAGAAGTTTCTATTCGAATTCGTCATGCTCTTCAGGTTTTTCGTGGGATGTTTCCATCCCGACTAATGAAATTCTAGGTTATGTTTCCTATACCCTAGCACGTGCAATTGTTTATTTGGAGTAGTGGACGCCATTCGGTTGATGACGTCAGTTCGTGTACCCGTATGGAAAGGGACAGGGTAGGCCCTACACTTTAAAAACTTCTGGCAACTTCTTTAAATCCTGGAACCAAAAGAGATAAAAACCTATGATAGGAATGTCGAATGGGCGTTGCATTTTTCGATGCAAGCCCAGCGTCATTCGAATGTACGCTTTATTATTAGCGAGCTCTTGCGGGAATCGGAAGAATAGAAAGGAGATCCACATTTTTAATTTTTTAAGCTTTTGTCTCTTTGAAGGCATTTGTTAGTATAAGGCGACTACAAAATAACCAATAGGCCTAGACGTCTTTTGAATTTTGATGTAGTGATTACTTTGCTAGGAAATGTTTTCAAACCTTTCAAGTGTACAAAATATTTTCCAAACAGTCATAGGCCTATGTTGACAAACATCACGTAATTATACCGATCGATGTTTTTTTGTGCTAATTGGGTCGATAAATGATGAGAGCAAGCGATATTGATAGGAGTGCGGTAAACTCGTTGGGATTGAATTCCAATCTATTTCTCAATCTGACAGTATCCTAAATCCTATATAGAGGACCATAGGCGGCGCACATTAAAATACAAAAATATTCCTAAGGGGTTGTTTTGAGAAAGAAGTAGACACTAGGTCTAGAAATATGCGAATAAAATGTCAAAGGAATTGATTGTGTCAAGAAGCAACAATTTCAAGTTTACTTGCTCCGCCCGTTTTAAATTTAGATTTCAAAACATAATTTTTATAAATTTTGTTTTCTATTTTTTTCTATTTTGTCGATTAGAGGAAATGAGATTTTTTAAATAATGATTTCTGTTGCTTTATGTCTCATATTAATGCACTAAGACAATTCGAGACGATGAGTGGTGTAAGATGATGAAGGACAATTACAAAAAACATGCCTTATGCGGGATTCGAACCCACGTCTTCGTAGAGCCATACGCTTTGGAACGCGGGCGTCTAGCTGAAATGGCACACATAACCTCACAATGAGCATGACAATGAGCCATTGTATTAAAATCATTTGGCAGAGCTTTCCAACCACAAAATGAGGCCTAATTGTTGACTTATGTTTTTATATTTGTTCTACACACCTCTATTTATAACCTAAATATAATGGAAATGGTTTTCTGTAATGACGTCAGATGTAGGCCTACGTTTTTGTAAAACAGTAGAAGTACATTTATATCTAGGCCTACAACTAGTTTGGTAGCGTAATGGTGGCCAAAAAGATCGGAAGTTATTAAAACAAATCGTTTCCCCTGATATTTTGGTTATTAATAAAGGTAGGCCTATCAATAATAAGAAATCATGGTAAAAATTTGATTAGTCTATACACTTGGAAAGCTGTACCAAGCAATTTTAAATTGTGGCTTATTGTGAGGCTATGTCCCGCCCAAATAGTTTTGAAAAGTATGTTTCTATTAGGCCTATAATCCCCATGCACTTTCATTCAGTCAACTTTGAAGAATCGCCCGGGATGAAGTGTAGACTGAATCAGCCTTCTGCCTTGTTCTCGAATAAACATTGACAGGATGTTTATAGTTTTGCAACACGTGTAAAGTGGAATGCAATTTGTGTATTGGTTCGTCGTGATTATATCGATTATACTTTATTACGTGTTGGTGACTAAACAATTCTAAACAGGATGTAGGTTTTGTCAAACCGACCGAGCACATTAATTTGTCTCGATTTTACAACAACCGTCCAATGATTAATTTCTAGATATAATTACCATACCGTACTTTTCTAGCGTAGGGCTAACTTATTATTCTGTTTTAGTTCATATTACCATACTTTCAGTATTTGGTAATTCTCTATGTTATGTCCCATATTTTCATGGTTATTTTATATGTCGGTTTCATTGTTTTCAATATAGGCCTATATCTTACGTACACCCGGCGTCAGAAGTAAATCAAGGGCTGGGTATTGTAGACTATACCCGGATCGGGTGTACAGTTTGCCCGGGTAAACTTACATAATCCTGCTTGGCTTAATTGCCACTTGGGTTAAGCTACCGGGGCTTTAGGATTGTCATTGTTGTAAGCTTGACGGTGACGTGCCTTATCTGTAGGGAGACTTCAGTGCACAGTAATTTCATACTTATTGAACAACATAAAAGAGATAAGGGAGATGTCTCGTTGTTTGTCAATTAACGTTTCATCCCCATTTAGAAGAAAGTGCGAAAACGGTAATTTGCCGTAGTATATTCCTTTTTCAAAAGATCCATTTCATAATTACGTGAAAGTTTCTTGACGTAGATTGTATAGGAGGCCTATTGTATGATTTATTATTATTCGTAGGCCTTCCAGAATGTCATTACCCGGCAGCTTATAATTTAATTAATCAAGATCAGTTCGGTTCAAGTGCATGTGCTTGGTTGTGGGTGGATCTGATCCGCTGGTTTATGTACGGTGGCCTATGTGAGTTCAATTTCATTTTATGGAAATCAATCCAGAAATTACAAAATCCATCCCAGCGGGGTATCGAACCCCGGTCTCTCGATTGATTGATCTGGATTATGGTGCATTGTAGATCTGAATAGATTGGAACAGTACCCCTACCTCAAAGATTCTGCTGCCTTTGAATTGACCATCTAAACACGATTTATAATGTCATAATTTCTGGATTGATTTCTCCATACAATCGATTACACCTACGGGAGTGTTTCCCGATTAAAATGAAATTGAAGAACTTCAATTTCAATTCATTCACTCCCCATGTTCAGAGATTATTTTTAACACTAGTCCTACGGTACCTCCAAACTAAACATCGTTGGGTCTCGAAAATTGCAAGCTAAGATGGACTAGAAAATACCTTCAGATTTCGAGTCTTGTTGTAAAGTTACTCATTACATTGATGCATTAATTTTTTCAATCTATAGATATTTTATCATTAATTTTACGCAAGACTAGTTCCACGAAACTTTCAACACTTTAACTATGCCTCATAGTTGTACAGTTGGATTCAGCCACGTGAGTGTGACAGCTGTCATCCTAAGCATACAGGGGACCTGGATAGCTCAACATGGACACCATAACGTGCATTTTGTTTACTATCAATACTCCGTTCTTTTATACAATAACTTTGCATTGTATTTTCTTTGTTTTGCAATGTGCCTTCTTGTAATTTGCATACAATGTTTATTAAATTAGTAACTCTCTCGATAAATGAATAATTACGTTTCATCTTTTTTCTTGTAACACATCTCATTAATTAATCACACAACCTTGTTTTCGTATTATAATCATCTCGTCCACTTTACCTACGATCACTGTGTCTCGAGGTGATCATGCCATGCCTTATTCCTAACAGGACCGGGTCGTGAAGCCATGTGATCTGCATTAATAAGCACAAGGCACTTTTTTCCTATTTATAAAAGACGTATAGGCCCTATCTTCTTTGGGATTTTGTCCTTTTGATTGCACTACTGGACAATATTGAAATCACTATCAAATTACCACGAGATCACCCACAACCAAGCCGCAAACGAGGTCTTCGTCTGTAGTGTATTGTTTCGACGATGACATTGATTCATATCGGTGGTTCCTTCGCGATTTTACAGTGCATGATTTTGTTTTCCAATCATTGTCCCTTTTTGTTAAAGACGTGTCAAAAGTGAACATTTTCCTGGAGTTGTTGGACTCTTAGATTGACACGCGTTTTTTTTTACAATTGGTGTTCAACGTAGTGGAAACATTGTGTTTTCGTTTATTTTTCCCTAGGGATATTTTTTACCAGGCACCACCACCGAAAAATGAACGCTGGACGAATTTTATGTATTTTTGGCAGTCCAGACCCGTACTTGTTTTTCTAACTGGGGGTGCACCTGCACCCAGTTGAGTACCAAGTTGAGTTTATTTGCCTCAATGTAATGCTAAAAGTACAAAGGTATTCGAGACGTACGTATTTGAAACGCACCCAAGCCTCTTCATAATGGAATAAATGCATTATTGGTGCTTCAAGCGTTCCTATTTGGTGCTAGTTAGTCCCCAACAAAAGCTAATTTAGATTGTGACGAGTCATGACTAAGTACTGAAAGTAGGTGTTACGAAGTTGACTGATACGTGCCACAATCATCAATCATTGTCAGTTTTGATTTGCGCAAATATCTCCATGTATACTTTTTAACCTCACTAACATTTCCGCTGGCTTCTCTAAAGCTCTTAGGGAATTTAGTAGATTTTTCATAGTGACACGTTGAGTTTTTTTCCTTCCAGATGGAACGTTTCTCTGTCAATTAGTCAATTTACTGTTGTTGGGACAGTAAACGCACAATAGTAGCATCTCCATCTCTGCTTGTGTGCTTGACCTTTGCAATTAGGCGAGTAGGCCTATACAAAACAGAATAATCAAGTGCCAATTGACTTCTATCCATTTAATCCGCCCCCCCCCCCTGGGCCCCCACGCTATTTTTTTTACTCTCTCTCTTGTGTATTCACCAAAAAATGAAAAAAAAACAAAACATATAACAATTGTTATAGAGTAATTTCATTAACCACAGTCTTTTGAAAAGATAATTTTTTTTGGTTGATGCAAACACCCGCTGTTGATACTTTTTTTTAACGATTTTCGGTGCTTAGTTTTGCAATAAGTATAGGGCCTACTAATTGGATGACTGATATTTTTATTGTAGCTTACACTCATCTTTGACTATAGAAGGAGGTATTTTGATATGTGTATCTTCAATACCTTAAATTTAACAGTGTTTTACATTTTCTGGTACTTTTATGTTATTTGTACCGTCAAAGAAAAAAAATAATGTAGATTTAAGATGCTAAAGAAGCTATACATTTCAAAATACCTCATTCTATAGTCAAAGATGAGTTTAAGCGACAATACAAATAATCAGCCATCCAAAATACTTTTTGCAAAACTTAGCACCCCAAATCGTTAAAAAAAATAGTAGCAATAGCGGAAAAATGCATCAACCAAAACAATTATTTTGGTAACTACTGTTTTATTCGTATTTTGGATATTTGTTTGGTGAACACAGCCTTAAAGAAACAATTCAATTCGTTACTATATGGCAATGTATAAAAAGCAGTGGTTTCAACTTTCAGTTATGAAAACAAAGCTGTGCTGTTAGTTTACTGCTTGGTTTTACAACAATCAGGGGCAGCACTTCCATTAAGTGCCGACTAGAACTAGAAGACACGTGTTGTAAGTTGTAACGAGTGAAAATGATTTTAATTATTCAACTTCGGTAAGATCCAACTGCTATCCAAGCCATCGTTGCATTCATTCACAGGAACGTAAAGTAACGGCGTGCGTCAAATACGCGTGTGTGGATGGCTATGCGTGATCAAATAAACAACGCTACTTGTCTCGTCACGGATATAACTACCTCGCTGATTAGTGTCGCCTCCACATTCCTGGATCCTCTGCATTCATACATACGTTCGTTACTATTCCATTCAGGAGAATTCCAATCTTAGCACCGCACATCTCATTTACTGATGCTCACAGTTTACTGTGCGATTTCAACCAATACACGAACTTTGTCAATGCAATTTTTTTTATCTTTTCTCGTCGATTGTTGAATGATATTTTTGCCATTTGGTGCAAGTTATCACGATAAATGAGATTTGCAAAATTGAAATTGAGTTTAATCATATAAACCGTATAATACCCTACAGTTACCACTTTCTGCAACTGTGCACTTTGTCCTACGATTTTTTAAATTCCTCTTAATATTGAATAATTAACAGATTTTAGCGTATGGTAATTTTGATTTCTTAGAAAACGTCAAATCATTAGCGTCGGAAACTCAATTGCATCACCAGTAATTATGATTTACAGTGTACGTGCTAGACTGAGCAAAAAATTGCCATTAATTCCACCTAAACAAACAAATGTTTGTGTGTGTTTTTACTACCACGTCTTAATTGCCTGTCGTAATCGCACTTTTTTATTCATATTTGTGACATGGGCATGTGTGCACGTTTGCATAGTCGTAAACGTTTCCCAAGCAACTGTAAATTGCCTATTGTCTACATGGATTGGTTGTTTTATGCTACCAATGTAGAAGTGGTTCAGCTCAATTATTACCTATCGTTAAATTTGATTTAATTGATCGCGACGGCAACGTAATGATCATGGTTAATTAGTGGTGGCCAGGTGAATATGTTTGTAAGTTCCAGGTTCGAATCCTGGCTGCAAATGGTTTTTCGTGTGATGTGTTTTTTCTCAGATATTTTCGCGAAGATGTATTCATCTGGTTCAGAGGGGTATGGCCGCAGGGCGCACAGTCAATATATTATCATTATCCCCATTCCCCAGCGAATTTGTTCCTAGATTGAGGCTAAACGATGAATCACATAATATATCTAACTTTATTGGATAAAAACTCCAAATCACAAATCCCTATTAATTTGTCATCGTTTTTCAAAGTTTTGAAACGTACCGATTTCCGCATGGCACTGCGAAACTTTCTGTTTATAAACAAACTAGTATATGCTTATCGAAAATCGAAAGGTGGTTTGCAACGATGGCAATTAACTTTCACTCACTGAATGTACAGCAGCAGCAGCCAGCGCAGGTCAGCCCGCGAAATGACGTAATCTTCTAGTCTAGGCTACCCGAACGTAACTTAGTGACCAGTTATTCTGATTGTGACCTAGAATCTAGTCTACATTATAGATTCGAGAAGGTTTGTCACGCAAAAATCACTTTTTTAAACTTACATACGAGATTTTATTCTGGTTTCGGCTGAGTTGGTTTCATGATGTCTATCTACATCTAGTCAGAATTTCTTATTGAAGCGTGCAAGATGCTATGCCCGAGGCATAGGCCTATAGATAAGTGTGTATGTCGGATACTTTCTATATGTACATACAGGTGTAATTAATCTCTTAGACTTAGACGAGGATAATGTGTAGGTAATCACACATTCTTATCCAGAGCAGTGTGAGTGTGCATGGTGACACTGACAGTTTTATCTCGCGAAACCGTTAGTCCCAATAGTTGCTTGTCTACCTAAGAAAAGAACAATGGAGGTCGTCCACGCGCCGCCCACGAGATACACGTGCACCCCTTTCTCAGTAACTGTAGCAACTCTTATGCGGTATACAAGTCTGACATCTTGTTATCGTCGTCGTCGTTCTTTTTCGCGTGTTTCTCGATGCATATACTAAGGATGCGCCGCCCACGTGCATTTGATTCCTTAAACTGATGTATAGGTACACTAGCAGTAGCAAATGCGACTCTTGAATAAAATTGTTACTGGATTGAATGTTTCGAGCGCGTGCATACAATCATTATTAAAAACCGAAATCAATATGCTCACTATTCGCCGAAGGGAAAACTCTTAATCATTCACATTCTTGAACTTGAGATAATTAGAATTTTCAAAATACATTTGTTCTAGCTAGTTTCACATACGTATTCATCAAGTACCACTAATTTCATTTGTAATTGTATGTTATTTTGTCGTTTTTTCTCTTCTGGAATAATTATATCTCCGCCTACGCTATTTAAACAATTGTTAGGATGTGAAAGTAGCTAGCTAATAGAGCCTGTGTCATTTTACTCCCAACATTGGCAATCCTCATGGATACCTATTAGTGGCTAACTTGGAGGACCACCACAACATGCCCTTTTTAAAGCGTTTTTTTGTTACCATAAAAAATCTCCCACACCCATGAAAACGCGTATTGGGTACCAACTAGCCCCCACCAAAGTAGGCTATAGAAATGTTTTTTTTTAGACTCGCTAGTTATGCAAAGATCGGGGGTGTGTATCGAAAAAACCAAAGTTTTTTGCCACGGAGGTTGCTTTGTGGCATCCTGATCTGGTACGCACAGAGCGAAAATCAGGCCCACGCCCTCCCATTGTTCCCCTTTCCTTTACTACAACGGCAGCTCGCGTTCAAGGTGTGTGTGCATTTTATTTATCATTGAATTATTTTAAAAGCTTTCGTTCGTTATTATACTAGGAAAACGCTAAAATCCCGCCGCGTTTGGATGAGCGTTTTTTTTTTTAAGTTTTTTTTTTTCGTTTTTTGCGTTTGTTTTTCACTTTTCCTTTTCAATCTTTTTTAAAGCATTGTGGGGGTGATTGTTTTTCAAGTTTCTATTGTTTTTTTGTTAATTGGGATTATAAACTTCAAAAACTCATATTAAAAATTATTTCTGTAATTCTGACTAATTTTTTTAAAAATTTTTTTTCAAAGGTACACATCCCATAACCCTTAGTCCATTGAATCTGAAAGTTTTAGCCCTACCCGTTTGGTCGAATCGCCCAAATGTGACAAAAAATCGCACTAAAAATTGAAAAACTAATTTAAAAAAACCCTTTTTTTCTATGGTTTACTAACTTTTTCAACTTTTTCTTTCAAAAGGGACTACATCCCATAATCTTAATGTCCATTAAAATGAACTTTTTTAGCCCCACCCTTTGGTCAAATCGGCCAAATGTCACGAAAATATCGCCTAAAAAAACGAAAAAAAACGTAAAAGTAGATATTTTGAGAAAATTTCTTCGTTTTACCCAAAAAAAAAACCTCTAATTCGAGAAAAAGAAGGTCCGGGCAAAATTTTTATCAAGATCGCGTATGCCCGTTTTGGGGGCCCCCCCGGAATTTT